>LNGL01000029.1:657189-667497 GCA_001510565.1 Knoxdaviesia proteae
GCTCCACCGTCGACGACCTCGCCGCCGTGCGCGACACCGTGCACCGCCTGCAGCGCCCCGGCATCGCGCCGCGCTTCGTCTACGCCCACGACTGGGAGGAGGGCGACTTTGTCATCTTCCACAACCGCGGCGTCCTCCACTCCGTCGTCGGCGCCTTCGCCGAGTCCGAGGTGCGCCTGTTCCGCCAGTGCAATATCGCCGCCAGCACCATGCCCGAGGGCCCCGAGCCCGTGGCTGCTGCGGCTTGAGACCGCAGCTGGCTGCGTCCGCGGTCTCGTTACCACGACACCGGGGGCTCGGTGGTGCTTCTTTCTCGATGATGATGTTCACGCCTGTTTTTTGTTTTGGTTCGTTTTGTTCTGCCGTCGAGTCCTTCCGTTGCTTTGCTTTTCGACTTGCTCTTTTCGTACACCTTCCCGACCTGTTTTCGCACACGCTGTTTTGATATCTATCCCCACGGTTGTGTACTGCTGTGTCCAACAGCCATATTGAACCTCCCGGCTTCAACAAACCCCCACACATTATACAGAACAGAAAATACATATAAAAGCTTTTGGTTGAACTACTTACTGTCCCGTTCCCGAAATCGAGTGCATGTCATCCTTGATAACAAACAAGATAAAATTGAAGACAATCTCCCAAGTCTTGTGGTGTGACCAATCTGAAGTGAGTGCGGGTATCGAACCAAGAAATCCAAGAAACAAAGGAAGCGGGCGTCTGCCAGTGTTCCAGACGAAGAAAAGCCGGATTCATCCCCAGACATAACAATATATATACATAACAAAGTCCTCCGTAGCGTGGAGACGTCAAAAAGAAAGAGAAGAGCGAGAGAGAAATGCAAACCCCTGAAACGAGACACAAAAATGTCCCGGAAACGCCGTCACATACCAGCCAAGAAGCCCCGGCCGCTTCCATGCCAACCGATACCCAACCCAGCAAAGGAAAGAAAAAGAAGAAGAAAAAGAAAAAGAAAAAGAAAAAGAAAAAGAAAAAGAAAAAGAAAAAGAAAAAGAAAAAGAAAAAGAAAAAGAAAAAGAAAAAGAAAAGGAAAAAGAAAAAGNGGGGGGGGGGGGGGGATTACATCGCCTCTCGCTTGCCAACGTGCCGTCTCCAAAACTTCCACGACTCCCGCCGGCTGCTGCACTGGCCGGCCAGGTCGGCGGTCGCTGCCATCGCGGGCACGTATCGCGCAAGCATGGCGCGGCCCTCAAGCGGCAACAGGTCGTCGTCGATGTTTTCGTTCATGATATCCAGGCAAGCCCGCGAAGCTAGAGAGAGAGAGAGAGAGAGAGAGACGAGATATAAGTGTATGTTAGTGTACAAGTCCCGACTTTAGAAAGAAGAAAAAAAAAGGGAAAAAACTTCCCCGGAGTAAGGAGGCTCGGGGACTTACGCATCAGGTCGTTTCCATCGGCACAGCCCAGCGCCGCCTCGATGCGCGCCGACCGGTAGCAGTGGTACCGCATCTGCAGCTCCAGCATGCAATGCCACAGGTCGCGGGCCTCGGTGGTGGCCGCATCGCCGTCGACGTATGCGGCCGAGTCGCTGCTGACGCTGGACCGGGCCGTCGACGGCACCACAGCCCGGGATCGTCTGGACGCCGCGCCGGCCCCGGGTCTCGGCGCCGTCATCGACAGGCTGTATCGACGGAGCGATTGGCGCGACCACGAGAAGGGCGACGTCGATTCCTGGCATGGCTGGACATGGATAGCGCCGGCTCCGGCGGCATTGGTCGTTTCGATGTCGTCCGGGGATGTGCCGGGGGAAATGGGAGAGGGGGGGCAGGGCAGGATGCTATCTTCTGAGAAGATGCGCTGCAGTGTTTGGGGAGACATTATGGATTCTGTGGTGTCAGGGTTTCCTGATGTGGGAGGGATCCGGCAGTTGTAGGTCTGAAGAAGGGAACCAAGATGTTAGATGGAGCAGCCCAGGCTGGATGGGAAAGCTGGGGGATAAGTAGGAAGGGAAAACAGGGTCCACGTCAGACAGATCCAACGTGCAAAACAACCGATGACAGGTGCAAGCAGTCGATCCAGGGTTTCGATTCGATGGTGCGGAACCGCCGGAAGGAAGGGAGCGCGAAATTGGGTGTCTATGTCCAGACTGGCGGTGGAAATTGGGCCTGGTTGGTATATTATAATGGGACAAAGAAAAGATAAAGAAGAGGAATCCAGGGCAGAGCCGGGATGTCTCAAATGCTGGCGAAGGGCGGGTGGTCCGGGATTTATGAGATATTGTTGGGGTGACACACTTGCAACACAGACACGCCAAGTGACTCTGGTCAAAGAGAGCAGTCTAGGGATGCAGTGATGTATTTATATATCTCTCTCTCGTTTCTTTGTACCGGAAATAAAGAGAAAACAAACAGCTGTTTTTTTCTCTTTCTTTTTCGAACTGCTGCAGAATGTCGAGAGCCCGTTAGAATCAGTCCAGACCTGTGGTGGCCAGGAACACTTCGAGAGAGAGACACATTATGAACTGAGCTAGAGTCGAGGAATGCAAAACCACTCGACCACCACCGCTTAGGGCAACGCCGGCTCGGGGAGGCAGAAAGGCGCAGGCCGTGCCGTCACAGCTGCGAGAAGGCGAGACTTTGTGTTTCAACACTGTTGCTGCAGTACACACTGGGGAGGCCAGGCCACGAGAACGACGCAGGACGCGGCCACAAACCGGTCCGGGGCCACCATATTGATCAGTGGGCGCGGCTACGAGGCGGTAGAGTCGGGTCGGGCCCCATTATTGTCACGTCACCCGCGGTGGCTCTCTCCCCGCTCCTGGGTTGGCATGCAGTGAGGGGACTTGTGTGCAGACAGGAATGACAACTTACACAGTGGAAACGATGGGCTTCTGGCCAGTCAAATGCTTGTCAACAGACTGTTCCCAAAGCACAGGGAAACAGGGAAAAAAAGGCGGTAGAGAACTGAGCGATGCAGGCTTCGTCCACGGACACTGCTTGCTGGGCGGAGGGATTGTTCCGTCGACCAAAGTGTTGCCGGACAGCTAGAGTCTCTTTGGCTGCGGTTCTGGACGACAAACGAGGGAATGGCGGCAGAGAAGCCAGGACGCTTCGGAAGGGCGCAGAGGTCAAGGCAGGCTGGAAAGCCGGGCTATATTATCTATATTGGGCGGAAGTGCGACACAGATGTTTCGGGATCTCAAGGCGGCGTGTGGATGTTGTCTGGATACAGCTGGATCGCGGTGGAGTCTTGGAGGGAAATCGGGAGATCGTGGTGTAAGTGGTCCGGCTCTGACGATGGAGTCGCTGGGGCCAAAAGCAATAGAAGTTATCTTCCGCTGTGGGGGGGTTTTCTAAACGTGAAAAGAAGCGGTTAGACCTGGAGTTTCCGGTGTTCTGTCACTTCGCAGATAATCCGGAGATGATGTCGGTCCAGGGTTGACGGTTGGAAGAGATGCAGACGGTCGGAAGATCAGGGAGTGGCGCCTCGACAAAGGCAAAGGACAAAGGGCAAAAAGAGACAAAGAGGAAGAATGGTGGCAGGATTGGGTGTGCACATAAGGTCGGATCTCGCCCATGTTATGCTCGTCTTACCTGGGAAGTTCGCAGTTCGGAAGCCACGGGAACATGGTGGGTGAGAGATTCACTGGGATTTATGGAAAATGCTCACCCAAACATCCAGTCAGTCACGCGATGGTAGATGGTAGCCAGCTCGGGTTTAGATATATCGTAGAAACTTCTAAACTTTCAAGAAGTCTATGGTTTAGAGGAGAGTATTAGAATAGTGTAGTTTACTATTACGGTTTTATAGAGTAAGTCGGAAGCTCCCTTTTGAGAGTTGAGAGAGGCAGCTAAAGCTACTTTTCCCCTTTCCTCTTTCCTTCTTTCGTTTCTAAACCCTCCTTCCTTATATCCCTTAAGAAGAGAGCATATTATATAACTCCTTATAAATCTTGCATTAGATAAGATGCTGGTCCCTCTATAGCTATTACCTCTAGGTCCTTCCTATTCGACATGTTATCGGACCATTCAATGACTACAGTGTATTATACTCTATAGGGTGTTAAGTCATGGCAGCCGAGCAGCTAGATGTCGATGACAGACTTCCCCTTCAGCTAGATGTCGATGAGAGACTTTTCCTTCAGCCAGATGTCGATGAGAGACTTCCCCTTCAGCTAGATGTCGATGAGGGACTTCCCCTTCAGCCAGACGTAACCTTTTCCAGCGCTGCCGCCGTCTTCGAGAGTCTCTACCACCCCGCTACGTTGCCATGGCCGTGTCGACGGCACCGTCGTCGGTGTCATGGCTCGCCCGCGAATTCCCGTCCGTGTCCTCGCCGCCGAGCGTCACCGTGAGATGTTTTTGGCCCATTTCCAGGCTCGCGGAGGGAATAAGGCAAAGTCTCGACGGGCAGCACATCATAGTTGTGCTGTATCGCGTCAGATGACGCGTATACCAAAGGAGGAAACACGAAAACGAAGATTCAAACGGCCTCTTTCCGCTGACGTCGCAGCCTTGCCACAGCCAAAAAAAAAAAAAAACCTTGGGGACGAGGCACCGTTGAGGAGATTATGGCCCGGGAATGGCTTTGCTGGGCTGACCGACTGCCACGTCTCTCCGGTATGTAGCGGCTGCACGACGTGTGGAGTACAATGCACGCATAAGGCGTGCAACGACGGAGGTTAGGCGCAGGATGGCTGGTGCAGGGCGGACGTGTGAGTCGGGGGAAACGAGACCGAAGAATCAAGATAAGACAAACCTGGGCCGGATGGGGGGGGGGGTTTGTTCGGATTTAGCTGCCTCCGTCGTGAGCTCGTGGACGTGTGAACTCGCCTCTTCCACGTCCCCATTCAGCTGGTTGTTCGTGGTCGTGTCGCAGGCGCGAAGTCGTTGGGAACCCCCCAGCGACCAAACATGGTGACCTCGTGGGCGGCAGACCTGGCCGCTTGTGGTGGTACCGTGGACATACGAGAAGCAGAAAATCGAAACCGGGGCAATTGCCACACCCGCTCGCGGAGATCGATGATGGCGATGATGTGCTGGTGATTGATGATGGCGATGACGACACAGCCGAGAATGCATATCAAAACGAACGGAGAAGCAACGACACGGAAGGTGCGCATGTGGCAGTGTGGGAGTCCCATTTGCGAGCTCTTTCCCGTTCTGCGACCACAAGAGCACGCAGCCTTTTTGAATTTTAACTTTTTTTCTATTTTAATTTTAATTCTAATTTATTTTGAATATTGTTTCAATTATTATTTAATCTTCTTTTCCGTCCATCTCGCACTCACTTACACAACACCGCCGCCGAGACGAATGCACACAATCACGCACACAGCGTTGCACCTTGCCTTTATCTCCCAGAGACCCGGCGACACACCCGCGAGTGGATGTTATGTGAACCACGCGTGACCGTCCTTTTTCTTTTTTCTTTTCTTTTCTTTTCTTTTCTTTTTTCTTTTCTTTTATTTTGTTTTCTTTTCTTCTGTGTTTCTTTTTCTGGTAACCTTTTTTTTTCTTTTCTTTTTTTCTTCTTCTTCCTTCTCTCATTGAGATACATCGCACCGGCTTCGTGCATCGTGTGGCCCCCTCCCCCCGTATCGACGATGGCTGCTTCTTGCGGGACACCGGACACCCAGAGGGCCAGAAACCCGGGCTGCGGCCTTGCTTGCTTGGTCTGGCGCCCGTTATATAACGTCTGTGTGAGATAGAGAGTTTCCAAGCCCGGCTCTGCTCAACTGACGAGGCAGACGCACTCACTCACACCCACACTCACACACAAAAGACCATGACCGAGACACACGCTCGCGCGCTGATCGTGACACTCGTCACCCCGCTGGCTTATCGCGAAGTGGAGTGAAGTGAAGTGAGGTGGGGGGGGGGGTGGTTTTACGTTCCCCTCTGCTAGACGAGAGAGGGTTAAGAAACTGACACCGCGTGTCCATGCACACCTTACACGCGAGCCAGGCGCGCGTGTACGGGGGAGCAAGAAAAAGACAAGAAAAAAAAAGAAAAAGTAAAGAAAAAGAAAAGAAAAGTAAGAGAAAAGAAAAAAAGAAACGAGCTAGATCTTCTTATCGCGCCGGTGGGTGGTCGTGTCTTGCTCCCGATTCAAGACATCGCCGTGTGCGCGTGATATCATCACACCGCCATTCACTGCAACTCTGCATCGTCTGGCCCCCCCGATAGCACTTGGAGGGGGAGGGGAGGGGGTTTGACGAAATGTTACCAAAAAAAGATAGAAAAAAGAGAAAAAAAAAAGCTCAGGGAAGCTAAATAAAAGACTACAAGACCAGTATCCTAAAAATCAAAGCTATTCAATTTAGACGCACAAAGTATCAAGCTGCTCCGCCCTGCTCGACTCCACGAGACACCATGCCCTAGCAAAAAGCAGAGAAGGGGCCGGTCGTCACTCCGACGCGTGCCATTCAACCGCCCTACGCTTCATAGCACCGCCCGGCTCAGCAATGGCCCGGCGGTGCTTCTTGGGCCGCGCCGCCAGCATGGCAACCGCCTTGGGCTTGGGCCGCGGGTACAGCCGCGCGCGGTCAAAGTCGATGATCATCACGCGCCCGCGCTCGGCGTTCCACAGGTAGTTCGCCGTGCAGTCGTCGCCGTGGTCGACGCCCGCGCGCAGCATGGCCTGCAACGCCGCCCTCGCCGACGCTTGGGCGTCCGCCGCCGCTTGGGCGTCCGCCGCCGCCTCGGCCTCGCGCGCCTCGCCCGCCCACGACATGAGCATCATGTCCGTCACGTAGCGGAACCCCGGGATGATGTAGCCCGGGCTGAGGTGCACCAGCCCCAGGTACACCGGCACCACGTCGCCCTGCAGCTGGTCCAGCCGCCCGTACACCTTGGCTTCGTGCTCCAGCCGCCTGCGCAGGCCCGCCAGCGTGCCCTTGGCCACAAACGTGTAGCCGTAGGCCTCCAGCTCCAGCTTGAAGAGCCAGCCCATGGCCCCTCGCTTCCGCATAAAGTCCACCATCCTGCACTTGTGGTACCGGTCCTGGCCCAGCTGCTGCGCCACGAGCTCGGTGAACTGGCTGGCGGTGATGGGATGCCGCGCCGAGCCGTCCGAGCCGTGCACGGCCACGTTGGGGCAGTTCTCGTCCAGCTTGCTTCCCCGCTTGAGACCGAGCAGGCAGCCCTGCGTGCAGTATTGCCGGGTGGGCCAGTCGGCCTCCGAGCTCCCCTTGTCGTCGCCCCCACCACCCGACGCATCGGCCTTGCGTTTGTTGCCCGGGCCCGACCGGCGGCCCCCGTGTGCGGGCTGACGATCTCCCTCGGGACCGTCACCATCTTCCGGATGATCGTCGTCATTGTCGCGGCGCGGCGGCTGCTCAGCTTGTGGCTTACACGTCGACCGCGTGATCCGCCTTTCGCCCGTCGGTTGCGCATTGGACACGTACTCCGAGCCGTCCGTGGTCTGCGAGTCCCCCCCGGCCTGCGAGTCCCCGGCGGGGGACTCGGAGAGCGCGAGCTCGAGCCCGACATAGGCCGCCTCGTCGTACGGCTCTGGCCACGCTCTAAGTGACCTGTCGGCCTCCGACTGCGATTCTTCCAGCGACCGGGCGTCGGTGTCGTGATTCTCCGCCTGGAGGCTCAACAGACAGAAGCTCGCGAGTTGCGCAATTGCCGTGCGCGACAGCTGCTGGCCGGTCCAGTCGTCGTCCGGCTCCACCGCCTCATCGGGGAGCTTCCCCACATCATCGGTCGGTGTACACGGGTGGCAGTACAGCGTCCGCAAGTCGTTCCAGTCGACGTGGAGGAGGAGCAGCGAACGGCCGGCAGACACATAGCCATACGAGATCACATGGGTTACCATGTAGTCGAAGACCTGAACCAGTGTCGTAGCCACAAACGCCTCACTCGCCTCCCGTATCTGCGCTTCCTCGTCGTTGGTGACGATGACCGAGTTGACCCGTGTGGCGACCTCAAGAAACAGTTGCTCTTTGGCAATGGCCGACCGAACATGTTCGGTCGTGACTTTATGCGCCGCCTTGTAGTCGAACACAAACGCCAGCGTCTCGTCTGCACCGGGCCGCGTGACAAGGCCGATTCCGTCAGGCTTGGTGGGGTCGCGAGACGGGCCCGACGCCACGCGCTTGTTCGGCCCGGACTGCCGCCGCTGCTCCGGACTCCGCTCGCCGACCTCGTAGTCTGCAACGTCGGTCAAGTCACTCGCGTGCGAGTGTTCGAGGTCGAGGAGATTGCCGGTGAAGCGTAGGTGCTCGAAGTTGTAGGCATCCCGGACTTCTTGCTTGGTTGCGAGGAACTCAATGATCCGGGCCACGGGATCCTCGACAGACAGCTGCTCAAAGAAGGCGGTCCTGGCCTCGTTGCCGACCGAGTTCCGCCCAATCGTCCGACCCAAGTCGACAGTGGTGCTCTTTTGCGGGAACACCTCCTGCCTGCCGCAGACCTTGCGGATGAGCCCGAGGTGTTGCGGCATCAGGACGCTTTCGAACTCGGTCCAGGGCAGCAGCCGCTGTGGGTAGAATTTGCCCACGACTTTTGTGGAGCCTTGCGAGGACTGGGATGGGGGAGAAAGTCGCAGGTTGTTGTACATATTGGTGTGGCAGTAGTACAGGTATTCGTAGAGGGTTGTCTTGCGGTTCTCCCGGAGAAGCCGTTCCTTCTCTTGTCGCTCTTGTTCCTCTCGGGCTTTGGATGCCTCCAGCTCGAGGCGGAGCTGTGCGATCTGCTCTTCGGCAGTCAGCGCGCTTGCCGGACTCGGCTTCTCAGCGGTTGCCTCCTCTGGCTGTGCACTGGGCGCCTCATTTCGCTGGCTGGGCACCACCCGCTGGCGCCGGGGCCGCGCAGTGTGTTCTCTGCCAGACATCGCGCTTGCTGGACACGAGCGATATGACGCTGTGCCGGGTTTCGGAAATCGCCGGGTCGGTGATCTTATCTGCGAGCTGTTAGCAACGTGTCCGGGTGCCGGCCCCGCCCAGCACATGGTGCCAACGAGAGTGATCACATGTGATGCTGGAGGCGTAAGGGATTGCCGACCTACCTAAGAGGGCCAATGTGGGATTGGTGTGTATCATCTGAATCTACATAATGGAAATGATTCACTCTCTGCCCCAGAAGGGAGCATGGATTATATACCCATGGAGAGGGATATCTTTGTGGTGTTGGCCAGAACGTGAAGTTCTGTTGTCTGCCTGGAGAAGGAAGTTTAGGGCGAGGAAAAGCAGGCACCAGGCCTGTGCTGCCTCCTTGAGTACTACCTACCCCACTTTCTATCAGTGACTAGGTTCAAAGAGACAACACACTCAACTGCTGACATAATAACTGACATTCGTATCAAATTATCTTTTGCCGTATTATATAATCATGTCTTTCCCTTGGTATATTTAGATATTATTAATAAATCATTATCATAGCTATAACCCTTTTTTTATATGCACAGACACACACACATGCACACTTTCTCTCTTTGTTCTTCATGTCCGACACACACTTGAAGAAGAGCTATCCTCGCCGCACCAACACTCCTCTACTCGAGGCTCACCGCTGCCCCGTGCAGACCTGCAGCTGTTTAGTAGCAGCTTTGCTGCGTGCGCCATCCGACACCTAGTGTAACCACCACTGTCAAACCGTAAGCGTAAGCGCAAGCCGCCGCTTTTGAACCGCCCGGGGCATGCAAAAAGGAAGCAAACGAAAAAGCCCCAAACCAAACCAAATCCCCCTAGAAGAATATAAGGGAAAGAGGAGAATGGGCAAGGGAGGCCCAGTTTCTTCTTTTCTTCTTCTCGAACGTGGTGTTGGCCTCGATCTCTCTCTCTCTCTGTCTCCCTTTCGCCCCTCTCGCTTTCTTGTTGGCCCAGCTGGGGCTGCTCCCTTGACATCTTCTGACAGCTGAACGATCGAGGGATGCGCGACGGGCGTCCCGTAACAATACACTAAGCCCAAAGACAGGACACACACACACAAACACACAAAAAGCCGAAAAAAGTTACGAAGGTGAAGGGGGAGAGAGGTGACTGCACAAAGGAGGGGTCCTCGTGGCCCACTTCCCTTCTCGACGAAGAAGACCGGGAATCAATAGAAAAACGACGGAGGAAAAGAGGAGAGGTGCAGCTGATTTTCTTTCGGTCATTGCTCTGGCCGCGGTGGTGGTGGTGGTGGGTGTCTGGTGGACTGTGAATGCCTCTGCTGCGCGGCATGTGAACCTTGACGGTGGTGGTTACGGTGCCCTAAATTTAGATCTACAATGGCCATGGCCTGTGATGCACGTCGCAGCCCCCCCCTCTGGCCGACGGCACACGAGACAGGATTTCCGTTTCTTCTGTGCAGTGGGTATTGTGTGTGCCCAGCGGTATACCCTCACACACGCACTCGTACAC
>LNGL01000029.1:667521-677766 GCA_001510565.1 Knoxdaviesia proteae
AGCAATGACCGCCCATGACGACAAACCACCACATGCTGAACATAGAAGCACCATCAGGATGATCGCGGACCGCAGGAAAGCGCGGCATCTCGATTTGAGCATGTGTGTGTGTGTGCTGGAGATTGCAAGATGGACCACGCAGATTGCAGGCAGAGAGAGGGGGGCAACACGCTGTATGGACAGAGGCTTCTCAGAAAGGACGGACTCAGAAAGGTAAAAATAACACGGCATCAGCCCTATATTGCGCTGCATCCTGTCCCGTCTGGCCTGCATTGCCCGATTTTCTCACCCGCCCACCCACCCACACGCACACTGGGAAAGCAGCACATACCCACACGCACACCCGAGTGCCGCGTCTTCTTCGTCGCGCGACCGTCGCCTGGCCTTTCATTGTTCGGTATCTCCAGACACACACCGACAGGTTTCCGTTGTCCACCGCGCATGATGATGCATTTCAGTCTGCCTTTGTGTGGTGGCGCCGAGGTCGCCGGTGCTTAATTCGGAAAGATGAATCGGAGCTGGCTCCTCCGGTGTCGGAGAGCATATCCACCAACACACACACACAAATCATCACAACCAGGCACGAAAAGGTCTACGACGAGCAAGCTCAGATAAAAGGAAAGTTATGCAATTTTCATGCGACCTCTGGATTTGGATTTGGATATCAAGAAAAAACAAAACGCGAAAAAGAAACCCAGCTATGAAGCCAATGTGATGTACCTGGACATAAAAAAACGGACTCCAAAAGAAAAAAAAAAACAATGCCCTGTCCCTAACAGGGGAAGAGAACAAAAATCAATGCTATGCCAACCAGATATGCAAGGTGGATGGTGGACCATACGCCAAAAACAGAAAAACAGGAACAACATGGGAAAGGAGCTATATACGCCTCCCTTTTGAGGCCCCCCGAGCCGTGCCATGGCATGTTCGGCTGATCGGAGGGGGGCGGAATGCAAATCAATGCATGATAACATGGCCTGTTATATACTCCGCAAGACAAAAAAAGAACATGCATGCGTTGACAGATTGATCGTCCCATGGCAAGGACGCAATAGTGCCGAAAAAAGGAAAAAAAGAACTCCAAAAAAGAAATACTCCAAAGTATGATATCCGGCCGTTGAATCATGGCGGTGTCGTTGCTGGAGATGCCTGCCATGGGTGGTTTGGCATCAACGCGGTGCGCGAAGAAGAAAAAAAAAAGAGTATGAGAAGATGCGGTCATGTACTAGGTCTGGCCCGAGTCGTAATGATGAAAGAAGCTCTATATATATGAAAAATCACAGATGCGCGCTCCACGGCGACATATAGGAACTGCTGGAGATGGGCGGGAAGGAAAAGGTTGGTCGTCAAGCCGCGAAGGGGGGTTGTCGAAACATGAGGCGCTGGTATGGAAGAAAGGGAGACGGGTATCTTTGATGCGGGAAAAAAAAGGACGAAAAAGAGGTGACGATGGGGTATACGGCGGAGAGAGATCAGATGGGAGGGAGGGTGTGCGACGCGGTACGAGGTAGGAGATACAGGGTGGACCAGCACCGGCTTGTGTTCTCGTCGTTTGCGCTCCCGCATGACAGAGGGACGGAAGCGCGGGCGCCTGTGAGAGATGCCGAGGGTTTAGTTCTTGCCCTCCGAGTCGGAGTCGGACGTGGTGGATGACGCGCAGCTGTTGTCCTGGGGGTGCGGGTGGGCGTGGCGGCGGGTCTGGTGGGACGGGCGGGCATGCGACTGGCGCACGCGCGAGCGGCCGCGGCACTCGTCTTCGCGCAGGCACTGGCGGTCCTCCTCGTGCCAGGCGCTCAGGGCCTTGCCGCCGAACATCAGGTCGTCGTCGTCGATCATGATCGGCTGCACCCAGCCGTACGACTGGGCGATCCACACGTCGGCGGTGTTGCAGGCCGCGGTGGCCGGCGACGAGGCGGCCGAGGCGTAGTAGACGACGTCGCCGTGCGAAGCCATGTTGGGTGGAAGTGTGTTTTGGTTGGGTGGAGAGAAGGAGACAGGTGGTAGTCTGTTTGGGTGCGCGCAGGCGGTGTGGATGGATTTGTTTACCGAGATCGCGCGTTTGTTTGTTTGTTTGTTTGTTTGTTTGTTTGTTTGTTTGTTTGTTTGTTGTGAAGATAGAGAAGGGTGAGATGGATCGAAGTGTGGGTGTGGAGAGACGAGGTTGGGGGATGTGAGAGAGTTGATGCTGTTGGAAGGGGTTGGTTGTTTGTTGATCGGCGGGTAATCCTATGTTGTTGAAGATGATGGAAAAGAAGAAGACGCGAGACTGTTGAAATGGGAGGCTGGACAAGAAATAAAGAAAAGAAGAAAGAGATTGAGGCCGGGGGGAGGAAGAGAGATGAGGACGGAGGCGTAGCGGGTCTTTTAAGGTTTCGAGGGTTAAAAAATTAGCAAGGCAAACAAAAAAGACAGACGGCAAAAACCAGAACAGCGAAACAAGGACCTAGCGGGAGGGGAGGCGTGAGCGCGGGGAAGGAGCGAAGGGAAAATGGAAAAGGGGGGGTGTGTGCGTAAGACTGCTACGTGCCTTCCTTTCTGACAGGACATTGTTTATTTTTCGTTTGTAGGCCTGCCCAGCTTCGGACCGGGGCGTGTACAGTGTGCAGCGGACTGTACTGGCATGCCTAAAGGGAAGGAACGGCCAGGCGAAGTTGACACTGGAGTGGGATTTGGGTTACAGTACTGACAAATCCGCAGGACCGACAACTGGGAAGGAGGCCTTGGTGAGTCAACGGCTGGGCTGGGTCGCTGACAGTAAATCGGAAGTGGCGACTCTCGCCAGTACAGTACACGGCCTACTGTGCTGTTGGTTTGCTGGGCGCTGGGCAGTTTAGCGGGGAGCAGGAGCGCCCCGGACACATAAAAGCACCAATAAGCAGGAACTACTGGACCGGGCAACACCGACGGGAAGGGCTCAGAGCCCAAAAAGGCCGCGGCGCCATATTTTGAGTCTAGGGACTTTTCGCAGCCGCCTTGCTGGCTCGCTGATTTGTTGTGTTCCTTGCCGGATTTTGGCCACCGGTTAGCATGTCGCGGCGGAAAGAGCGGCCGAGAGCCAGCGTGGATGATCGGAGGCAGGTTCCGATGAAGAGAAGAGCAGATAAGAGGATGGCCTCCGGCGAGAATCTGCATCTGGACATTGGCCCGGTGGATTCCAGCGGCGGCGGCGGCGGTGGGGGAGTCGGGCTTTGGCATTTGCTGCTCTCGCTCGCTCACCGCGCGCGCCACGTCAACGGCGAAAAGAACCAAGAAACAAAAAAACAAAAAGGACGCTCATGCTGATGTCTGTCTGTCTCCAGGCTTCTCCAGGCTTGGCTGGACCAGCACCGCCCATGCGACCTGGCTGCTGCGTGTCTTGCATTCTGGGGGCGCCCGTTACTGGCGACTTGCTCGCCCGACCGCGCTGGAACGAAGAGCCTGATTTCGGCACCAACGGCGAACGGCGGCAAGCCCCAACCAGGCCGCGATGACCGCATCGGCGACACCTGAATCATGAACTGACGATCTCTGTGGACGTCAGGCGGGTTGTGTTCGCGCGAGGAGATAGTTCGGGGCTCGTTTTTTCCATCTTTTCTTTTTTATCACGATCTTTCTCTGGCCTGATTCACCTGTCGATGTGGAGGGGTCGGCTCGGTGAAGACGTATTGGGTACATGCGAGAGACGGCGGAATGACGACACTTTACGGTAGGTGACGCAGGTATCTCTGGGGTTGTCGGTACATTTTGGCTGCATCGGTCGGTGCTGATATAGCGACTCTCACTGAAGGACAGCCCTTTGAGTGTGGCAGATTGTCTGCCCTGTGCTTGCTTTCAGTGGACTGCCCACTGTGGCAGCGCTCGAAATACAGCGGCCTCGCCCGCTATATGAGTTTCGCCGTTGCCCCAGCTTGCAACGTTCCGCTCTTCGGAGAGCGGAAGTAGGGCCTCCAGTGGGGAGCACGCACAAAACACCAGAAGGCGGGAACAGCCAAAAAGAACTGAGGAAGAAAGAGGGGGGGTGTGCACATAAGGCCGGAGGGATATGCAATATTGTAGGTTCTTTTACCCTTTTAGGACTCCTCGTCGCCGTAAACGAAGCAATTTATTGCTTTCCCTGCGTTTTTACGAGGCCGCCCGCCTTGTTCAGCCAGTCCGGGGAGGAGCAGCAGCAGCAGCAGCAGCAGCAGCAGCAAAAAGCATGTTGCAGAGGACTGCTGTGCAACCGACCCGGCAAAGCGGTGATACTTTCAGCGTGAGTTGACGACGGCGGCCGGGAAGTTGAGCTGCAGAGGCACGGAGACGGGCTTGGGCGAAGTGCCAGGTTTTTCTTCGCTGACTGTCGTCGCTCGTCGCTATTTCGGTATCGAGGGGGGGGGAGGTTGAAGAGTTTTTTCTTTTTTTTTCCCTTTTTTTTTTTCGCCGGGAGGAGACTCCACTCCACATCTGTTACGGCCATGCGGGAGCCCACCACCTCCCACGGAAAAAGCGAGCGAAAAAAAAAAGAGAAAAAAGAGAAAAAAAGGAACGAAAACAGGTCGCGAAAGCGCCCGAATGGCCGAGTTGGGCCGGAGAGGCGGGTGTGGGCCACCGGTTTTTCTTCTTGTCAACAACCAAAAAAAGACACACACACACACATGTATTTTAAGCTTACTGCAAATGGTGCATGTGTAGGTGGCCTGATACGACCGACGAGCACCGTATTCATATAAGGCAGGTGTGTTCGTATTCTGCTTCTTTTCTTCTTCTTCTTTGGTTGAGACACAGTCTTGCTGTGGCAGACCGTATACCGAGGAAGCAAGCGGCCCCAGGCTTCCCGGAATGAAGCCAGCCATGGGCTTTTTTCCAAGGCACTCAGCAGTGGAATGCGAGGAGATAGTGCGGCCGGTGAAAGCTTGGGCTGGTGGGCGGTGGGTATTATAGTGGTCGTAGATTTTTCTGCACACACACACACACACACACACGCGCATATTTGGTTGGTAAAAGTGCGGGGTGAGGCTTGCTGAGCCCACTTATCTGTTCCCCCTTCTTCCGCACTGCAACGTTGGAAAAGCTAACCGACCGCCAGCACCCGGCATCAGCAACTCGCCGGCTTCCTCTGCGCCGGGCGCGGCCGGGCCGTGCTGACTTTGCCTGTTGGCCCGGTGTCCACGCACTCACGGTGTGAAGGAAGCACACGGCGTGAAGGAAGCACACGGTGGTGTTGGTGCTGGCATTGGCGGAAGGGGGTTGCACCCGTCACATGCACGGCTGTCGACGTGCGTTGGTCTTTTGCATTGCGCAATGAAGAAAGGAAAAGCCCTAATGGCCCCATCATCCACTCCCCACGGTTTTTTTCTTTTCTTTCTGTTTTCTCCCTTCTTCTTCTTGTGCCCTAATCCATGCAGCAGAGAGAGCTCTTGCCCTCTCTGGCCCGGATAGCTCCTGCGCGAAAAGCTCAGGAAGGAGCTCCCGAGTTGTTGCCTGGGGCCGGGATTATTTCAGGCCACACTTTTTTCTTTTCCTTTTCCTTTTTATTTTTTATTTTTTCTTCTTTTTTTTCGGTTCGGCATCTTAGCAACCCCTCCTTCTGGGGTCCTCTACTCTACTGTACGTATATACACCGGTTGGCCTTTTTTTCAACCCCTCACTTCACTCTTTGGTGTGCCATGCTGTGGCCGTTTTCCTGCCTCACCGGGGAATCTCTGCATCCCGTTGCACCGGCTTTCTTCCGGTGCGACATGCACCATCTCGCTGCCCGCCAGGCCGTTCACCGCTGCCAGTGGCTGGTGTTCTGACCCGGTTGGGCCCGTCTTTGCGCACCGCCGAGGCAAGCTCTGCTGGCCGAGAGCTTGCAATACGGCCTCACGGCTCCGCTTGTGTTTCTACCGATCAGAGCGATCACTGACTGGTAAGCGGACAAACGCGGAAAGGAAAAAAAAAGAAAGAAAGAAAAAAGGAACAGAGTCGCCGCTCCCGCACACACGCCCCCGCTCCACCTAAACCCCAAAGAGACGACGCAGAGAGCTGGTCGCGTCCCCTGCCCCCGGTTCAGCTCTGGCGTGGTGCAGATCTCGGGGGCCAGTTGGAAACGAAACAACGGGGCTCTTTTCCTTTTGGCTCCTCCATTTTGCGATCGACGAAACAGAGCGCGGCCTGAACAGAGCCTCTTCCATTCCAACGGAAGACACACACACACACACACACACACGCACACACACGCACACACACCCTACCTGCTTTGGTGGGCTGACAGCGCACCAAAAGACACCCGTCCGGTGGGTTGCATGAAAATGTCCCCGTTGCGCTTCTTCAGCCCACATCAACGCTGGTGATCGGCGGGCTGCGGGCCCACCAGAAGTCATCGCAAGTCATCGCCGTATCTGGTGTCAATTGATGGTCTTTTTACGTCTCTGACAGATGCGGTTGTCTTTGGCATTCCACGTCAAGCCTCCATGTTTTTTTTTTTGCGAGACTCCGCTTCTGGCTGACCGACAGCTTGACTCACTAGCAGGATTTGTCGATTGTGAAGGGCCCATCCTTTACCCACCAAAGCTCTCCCACATACAGTACGCATGTCCCGTCCGAGCCTAACAAATCCCGATCTAAACACCTGAAGAGGGCGGTGTTCCAAGCCCTTCCAGCCCGGCCAGAAAGCCCAAGCCGGCCAGCACCAAAAGCAACAGGAAAAGAATGCCGATAGAATAGGCGATGTGCATCTCCCGGGCCCGACTCTCGCTCTCTCTCCGATGCTAGTTGGCCTGGCGTTTGGATTATCGGACACCAGTTGGGCCAGACAAAAAAAAAGAAGAAGTGTCCGGCGAGAACGGGGCTACCGGCGCACTAGAAGCAAATAGTCGCCGCGCCGCTATGCGCCGGCGCGTTTTTCATCGGCGTGCCTGACCCCCTTGAGCTTTTTTTGGTTGTCTTTTCTTTTCTCGTCTCAATTTTTTAATCTTTTTTTTAATTTGTTTTTTTTCTTTTTCTTTTTGGCTCCGGACCCGAGTTGGCGGTACCGGAGACTTGGGACCTAGGACACCTTCACTTATTGCGCATGATTCAAGTCGTTTTTCTTTAGCTGAGTACGCAACACGCAAGACGCAAGAAGACCCCACGCCGGCCGTGACTATACTTATCCTGCGCCGGTTCGGGAGTCTTCGGTTGGCTGCCAGCAGTGTTTCCCGAGAAGACGAGACTTTCGTGTTTCGCTGCTTCTTACAGCTTCTACCCATGCCGCGACTTGGACACCCCCACCCTCACCCGTGCCTAAAGAAAAGGAGAAGACGGAACACGTCTTCCTCGCACCACGGCTCCCCACACCACTGCCGAACCACCCATCCGCTAGCTAACGCCCGCCGATGGACGAACGGCCATGAACGGCCACGCACTAGACTTGGACTCTCCCGGCCAGATGGTTAGTTGCACCCAGCGCTCCGGGACCCTACTGGGAAGTACGCGACTACTATCGCTAGTATTTGCCCCGGCATGACCTGGCCGGCATCTTTTCGGCCGGTGCACTAGCTTTTACATACCACTGCAGAGTCCAGAAAACAACAGAGGTGTCGGCATCGGGTCTCTGCCGGGGCGCCCGGCCGGGTCGGGTTACGCAGGCCGGCCGCAGAACAGCCCTAAAAAAAATGAGAAAAAAAAATGAAAAAAAGAAATGAAAAAAAAACGAAAAAAAATTAAAATAAAAGCTGCTATTCGATGGGTCGAGGACGCTTCACAGACACGATTCCTCATTGCTTCTGGCGTCGTGCTCCGTGCTGCGACTGCAAGCAAGGAAGGACGAAAGAAGACCGCGCCTCCGTCCGCTGCTCCACGTTGAGCGAATACGGACAGAAGAAGGAAAAAAAAAGAGAGAGAAACAAACTTGTTTCGTGTTGAACCCCTGTAGCGTTGAATTTCCGCGGTTTGCGGCCGCCGGGTCAGTGTGTCAAGAACCCCAGAAAACGGCAGAAATGCCACGGAGCTGTGAACCCTGGCTAGCGGTGGAAGAGACAGAGAGCCCTGGTGTCCTGTTTGTGCTGCTTGTAATTAATTGGCAATGTTACACCCCATTGCTTGTGGTTTGTGTTGTTTTTCTGGAAGTAATTGGCTGGTAACCCTAACCAGTCTGTTCATCACGGCTTGTAACCCTAGCGTTTGATGTTTGTGAGTTAGACAGACACCATGATTGCAAGAATCACAATCGAGGAGGAGCATCTGCAACTTCCCGCATCACGAATGCGATTCTGATGTTGATTATAAGAGCCGACTGTATCCTCCACGCTTCAGTTGGGGCAAAGATACAGAAGATCTCGTTTTCTTTCTATAATCTCGCACTTCACCCTCGTGCTGTCTGCCTTACCGGCTCCGCACAACCGCCAGATCGTCCCCTCACCAGGGTTTCCTCTTCACCTCCCGAAAGCGACATCTGTGGCGCATGGCCGTGCGGTGCTCGCTGCGCAATGCAGGTAATACAAAGGGTCGCCAGCCGTAGAACAAGCGCCCGCCTCCGCCGCCGAGGTCTGGCCAGATCCGACGCACCGGTCACGTTGCCCCCCCTTCCCCAACCAGCCAACATGAAGACTGGACTGTGGCTACAGCAGGCGGAGTCGCGGGGCTTTTCACTGATTTGGCTGTGTCCATGCAGTGCGCAATCGGTGGCTGTTGGACGGTGTAGCTGGCCGTTCGTTTCTCGGTACGGCCCGCGGTGTTCCGCGGTGCGTCGGATCCGGCGCCGGGGTCCTCGTGGCACACGGGATGGCTAGATAGAATGCCCAACCAAGCCGGCGAGAACCGAGCAGCTCTCTCTAGAACTGGCTCACGCTCGAGCCAGCGCGCCCCGCCTCCGCTTTGCAGTGGAGTTCGACGGCTCGTGGCGGACGGATCACAAGGTCGACCATCCGTGCGGGTTCTGTTTCCCCCCGGAGCACACAGGCCAGGTTGCCATGGCTCCTGGCCTGCTCTCGCTCAGAGCTCCGAGCTGTACATCGCCCTCGACCCACACGTCGGGGGCGTTTGCGCTGCCGGTAGTGTGCCTGGCCGGTTCGGCGACGGGACCGACGCCTGCGGGGGGGGGGCAAGTGGATATGCTTATTCCACTCCGGGGGGGGAGATCGAAGCAGTGAGCACTGTACGCGCGTGCCTGTGCGTGTGTGTGTCGTGGAATCGACACGATTATGACTTTAACACAGCTGCAAGCGACAGATCTCGATAGACGAACCAAGGGAATACGCCGACACCACCACCACAGAGAAGCACCGTCAGTCCGGCATGGGAGCGCGCAGAGGCGCGATCTTACTCCCCCACAACCCACACGTGCTGTAGTATGCAGATGCTGTGCCGTGGCGATTTTTTGTCAACGGCGGCGTGCAGCTGGACTCGCTTCTGGGGCATAGCCTGCCGAGTGTGACGATGACGACAGCGAGAGCGAGGGCGGTGCGGAGAGAGATATCTTCACTGGCTTGTTTTATACGAGGGGGTGTATCTTCTGGGTGGCCATTTGTCTCTAGATCCGGACTACCGCTCGGGGTGCTGGGTTCAGCTGTTCGTTCGGGCCAACATATTCAGACATGGGCGTTTCCCGGGAATATCAGGATACCCGGAGGAGAAATGAGGAAACGGGGCTGCGGATACTGACTTCGGCCGTTCCCGGAATCCATCGTTCATAGTGATGTAACCAGGAGCCAAAAGAAAATAAGAATAAAATAAGAACAAAATAGATTCAACATAGAATATCAACATGCGCATCCCCAGTTGCGATGAAGCTCCATTTTTGTCTAACGCATGCACCCTGTCGATGACGACACGATACGCCGTACGCTGTCTTCTCACGTTCTGACTTCCTCGGCCGGCTCGGCTTTTATCTTTATATTCTCGCGGGTATGTATGCAACCAACCGGGCCGTTCACGTCCTCCTCCGCCCCCTCTGCAATGTACACGATAAAAAGATCGCACTCCTCGACACACACACACCCTCCTCCGTGCTACCCCGTCTTCCCGCCCCGGCTGCCTCCCTCGCCGTGGCCCGCCGCCGGCATCTCCTTCTGCACCCACATCTGCACGCGCCGCCAGTCCCGCTCGCGCGGCGGCACCGCCCGCAGCCGGTCGGCAGACACCCCGAACAGCGCGCCGCCGTCGTCCGAAATCACCGTGTCGCTGCCGCCGAACCCGCTGTCCCGCCGCCGCACCGCGCCGTCCCGCCGGCTGGACCGCCCGGCCCCGCTCCACCGGCCCGCCGCCGCCGCGCTCCCATCGGCATGGGGTGGGGCGGCCTGTGGCGGCGCGGCGCCGTGGGCCTGCATG
>LNGL01000029.1:681588-705215 GCA_001510565.1 Knoxdaviesia proteae
GGAACCCCTCGTCGTGGTACAGCTGGCGCAGCCGGCCCGGCACGCTCTCGTGCCACCACTTCCAGTCGGTCGCATCGCCGGCGTGCGTCTTGCCCGACAGCGTCAGGATCAGCGTCGCGTCCAGGTCGAACGCGGCGACTTTGGTCCGCTTGGCCGGCGGCTTCGGTGCAGCCGGTGCCGCCGTGCCGGACCCCGCGCCCGGATCAAACCGGCCGACGAGCAGCGTGGCCGGTGTGTCGTCGTCGATGGCGCGCTCCGACCAGAGCACGCGGTCACGCGGTTTCTGCGAGGTGGGCGTGAAGAAGTTCGCCACCGCGCTCTCTACACGACAGACAAAGCACTAGGGTTAGCAGGGAAAAGCTCTGGTGGGGTACCGACACCGGGCGTCGGGTGGGTCAAGATCCCGCCCCGAAGACCGGGCGGCGGAGGAACCCCGGGACACGTAGAGAAGGGCAATCACTCACGCGTAGTCCGGCTCTGCACTTTGCGCTTAACCGCCGGCTGCGGCGGCGATCCGGGGTCCGGCCGCGGCCGCTTTGCCGTGCCCGGCACTTTCGGTGAGGGTAGTGGCGCCATCGAAGTCGCGAGATAGGCAGCAGCGGCACCAACAGATGAAGAATAGGCGGAGATAGGCCGACGATGCAGAGTGAAGACAAGCCGGCGGCCCAAGCAGAACATAACAATCTGACGCGCAGCCGGTTCCTCTTTCAGCCCAGAGACGCAGAACACTAAGGAAACAACTACACCGGGGAAAAAATACCCAAGAATGTGTCGTTTGCTGCGTTTGTGGTTGGTGGTTTGGTTGGTGGTTAAAGGGTGAAGTTGGATCGATCAGACGTGAAGAAAGCAAAGCGCACGGAGAAATCAAACGCGCGATCGAAACGGGCGTTCACGTGGCCCTGTAACCCTAGACGTTAGGGTATATCCTAGGGTTGCCTCGGGTTACGCGCTAGCTTGTTCACCCTCTCTCTTCACAGCAACGACGAACTGAAACAGCTCTACACATTCTGCCAATTTCCTGGACGAGGAAAATATGAATCGTAGTATTGACAGTCTATAGATATTCGTGAGTTCAACGATCTAAGTAACACACCACTGACCCACCAACGCGAAGCAAACCATTCTCTCCAATGCCAGACTGCCGAAGCCCAACCAATGCACCAGCGTCTCACAGGCAGTGAGACGGACCCTCCCATCTGCACTCATCAACATTCAGGAACGGGTCATTGATGGCCTCGTACAACACCGCATTCGCCGGCGGGGTGATCAACTGCTGCGGCGTCATCTGCTTGCCCTTGCTGTCCAGCGGCAACGGCACGGACATTTGGTGGTGCAAGAAGTGCATGGCCAGCTCGAAGCAGAACGGCAGCGGCTCGGCCACGTCGCCCAGATCGGGCCGCCAGTTCTCGAAGAGCATGAGCGGGTCGTCGCCGTAGCCCTGCTGGAAGATGTCGGTTCCCGCGCGCCGCCGCGTGAAGAGCCACATCTGCGTCGGCGATGCTCCGGGCGTTCCCGGCGCCACCTGCCAGTAGTACATATGCACGTCGGGGTCGACAAAGGCCGGGCCCCATTTCCACGGCAGGGTGCGGGAACGCTGGTATTCGAAGAGCTCGTATCCCGAGAGCTTTCTTGCCTGCTTGCCACCGTCGTCGTCGTCAATGTCCATCAATGACTCGGATGCTTTTCTGTTGGCGTCGCTGCTGCCGTCGCCCGCACCGGGTTCTTCTTCATCTGGAGCATCGCCGTTCGACTTTGTGTCCATTGGGCCCATGGCCGCCCACGGTTCCTCGTCGCTATCAGCATCGCTGTCCCCAATATCGCTGCTAGCTGCGGATCCTGTGCTCTCCTCGTCATCAATGGGGAAATAGCTGGGATAGCGATCGTTTAGGAGGTGGGGGGCGTATTCGGTATCCGGGGGCAGTCGGGGCACGGGCAGTGCTTCATCGTCATCTGAGCTCACGACCACGCTGGGATCAGAGTAGTTGTAGTCATCTCCATCATCGGCAGGCAGATCCAACAGCGGGTCGTCGTATTGCAACACACGTTCCTCATCCACCGAGTCGTCATCGTCGTCCAGGACACCAAGATGCTGGACACTGGAAAACCCGCTGCACCGCTGCTCCAGTATCAGCGTGGAAACTGGCCGGCGGTGGAGTTCGTCGTCGGACACATCATCGCGGACCCATTTGGGCCGCAGATTGCCATGTGAATTGACAAATGTCGTGAGCTCTTTCACGCCGACTATATAACCCTCATCCTTGGCAATGACGTTGACGAGATTGACAGAATGCAGAGCCAGGCCGGGTATCTGGGCCAGCTTGATGATCGTGCCCATCAAGATCAGGCCGGCCCGGAGAGTCAGTTTTCTCAACGTGAGTCGATGCTCCTCGACAAAGCGGACAAGGTCATCGGAAGAAAATTCCCCGGTATAGTCGAACTCCTGAAGTTGCGGCAGAGTCCGTAATCTAGTCGCAAAATCCTTCTCGACCGGGATAAACATGAGACCAAAGGCAGCAGTCTCCCATCCAAATCCAGCGTCTTCCTCGTCCATATACTCGTCGAAGCAGTTTTCAAAGCAGATTCGGATCGACTTCAATGCCGGCATGGTGCCGATCCACCGCCCAAACTCGCTAAGGAGGTGTTGTTCGGCACAGTTCCTTTCGTCGGGAGACATCAGGCCCAACAGGCTCTTATGGGGTAGGAGAATCTCCCTAGTCAAGCAGGCATCCAGCTCGGTCAGATGCAGCAGCGGGACGAGGTTTCGCTCGTCAAACTGGTTCAGCGTGGCCAAGACGAAAGTGTCGGCCCACATGAACCGCGAAATCTTGGTTTGCATGTGTGCTATAGCCGGCAGCAGAAACTCGAACATGCCCTCGCGCAGCGTGGAGCCGTCGCTCTTCGTGGTCACCAGCTCAGCAGTAACGTGGTACCGCGACCCGGGCGCCGAGATGCGGCGCTTGCGCGGCATGGCCATCGAAATGAACGTCTTCAGGCGCGGCATGCGCGCAAGGGCCGGCATGAACTCGTTTTCGCGGAAGTCGCACATGGTTTCCATGCGCTGAAGGGTGTTTTCAGGGTCGCTGGGGTAGTTTTCTGGGTTCCCGAGCATCGGTATCCAGCAGTTGGCGTGCAAGGCGCGCAGAACAAGCGCCACCGCCTGCGCAACGTCCACATCCACGTAGTCATACGTCCAGCCCTCGTCGGTCATGCCCGGCCGCTGGTCAGGCGGAAGTTCGTACCACACCAACTCCCGCACGTGGGCAGCGAGGTGCGGCGTCTTCGACAGAGAGATGAAGTTGCTGCGATCGTGCCACAGCCGGCTGATCACAATCCGCCGGAACACAATGGGGATGGCCGCGCTGTTGAATCTCCGGCACACAAGCCGGAGCTTCTTGCGCTGGCGGTGAGTGATGGCTTCATCTTCAAAGATGTGGAACATCACTTCCAGAGGGAAGTTGAGTAGTGTTGGAGTCATGGTGAACAATACTGGGCATCGAGTATCAAGTTAAGAATGCCATAACAGAAAAGGATGCAAAAACGGCAGTAAAAGAGAGGAGAAAAACGAAAGAGTATTCAACGGAGAGAAAGAAAATAAATAAATGAGTGAGGCTACACCCATATCTACAACGGAAGGCGCAACCTTGCCCAGATGAAGAAGGAGCGTGTTAGTACCCAGGCTGCAAATCAATTATCTTGAAGGGGAAAGAGGCTGAGTTCCTACTATAAGTCAATAGGGTTGACAGGTGATAACAGCTGCACATTCGCCAGTTAAGCAGAGATCAATGCTTTCAGCATAAATATCCAAGTATCCAGATATAGGAGGAGGACATTCATCTTTGGCATCGGTCATCATACACGAAATGAACTGTTTGTTGGGGTTGTTGGTATCACAATAAGAACTCACTGCTCACTTTCCATGACCGTGGGAGGGGGCATCAGGCAGGGCAGAAGCGGCAGGGTTAGACCTGAAGCTTGCCACCACCGACTACCCTCTCCCGTCGACATCGCTTATCCGAGGCTTTGCACGGAGTCGTCGCGAGAACGGAGTGACCCAGACATGAAAGTACCGCAGACAAGCAGGATCGACGGTGCTCTTGTCCGATGTCTCAGTCCGCGGGGTCCGCTGCGCAGCTTCAACGAGGAGCCGGTTGATTGAGTTGGTCCCGGCCCGGTTGGACGTCAGCGTGGTCATGCCGTCAATCCAGCCGCGGAGGAACACCGACCAGTTGACCGGCTTCAGCTTCCCGAACAGCCCGACGGCGCTGGCCGGCACGCGGCCCGCGTCGAACATCTTCTGCACGTCGTCCCGGGACGGATCGGGAACCACGCAGATCGGGAGCTGGAGGTTGGGGAGGACGCGGTGGATGCACAGTTTCTGGAACTCGGCGACGAGGGCCTGGCGCTCCTCTTCGGAAATAGGGGCGGCGTCGGAAATCTCGGAGCCGTGCGGAAGGAGGAGTCGGGCGCGGGCGACTTCGGTGGCGGTTCCGATCTCGAGCGTCGGGCTAAGGAACACGGCCGCGGCCTTCTGCGTGCACACGAGCCTCCGGCCCCCAATTGCGGGAAACAGGCAGTTCAGTAGTCGGGGGCCGTTCTCCAGCTCGTCACGCACGTCCTCAGAGTTGCGTTTGCCAACCGCACTCGTATCCCACTGTGCAAAACGTGTTAGACGAACCTGTACGATGCTTTAGACAGACGTAGATCATACCTGAGATACATCGGCATTGCTGAAATCCGAGCTGAGGATGTACATCGTGGTACAGTCCAGATTCAACGTATCCGAAAAGTCCCGCATGGGATACCGCTCCCGCAACCGCGGCAGCACGGTCTCCATAAACGACTCCTCGGACGCCAGCTCCGGCGCACACTCAACGGCCAGCTCGACTGGCCCGTACCCGTCCCCCGCGGGCCGCCCCAGCCGGCGCAGCTTGGATATTAGCACATCCACATCGTCGTACTGGCCCTCGCGAATTCGCGGGAGCACGACGTGCACGCGCGGACAGCGGTGGTTGAAGTCCTCAACCCGCGCACCGGCAGCGTGCGCCACGACCTCGCGCGTGTACCGCACGGCCTCAATCGCCGGCGCCAGCTCGGCAATCTCGCCGACGTCGTGCCCGTCTTCCTCGCCCCACTCCCACCCGGCCTCGGCCATCTGGTGCAGCAGCTGCCGCTCGCTCGTGTTGATGACCTTCAGCCACTCGCCACCCCCCGCCACCACCGCGTCAATCACGCTCTGGTTGGGGTGCAGCGACAGCAGCCCGCGCTCGCGCTTGACCGCCGACCACACCACCTCGTAGAAGCTCAGGTTCGTGCTGAGCAGCCGCTGGAAGAGCCGCGGCAGGTCTGACGCCGGTGCGGCGCCGGCCGGTGCGGCTGCATGGTCACCGCCGTCTCCCGCTGCGAAGGCTGCGGTCGCCGCCGCTTCGTACGCCGCGAGGTACCCCGCCACGTTTTTGCGCTCGTGCTCCGTCGCGTGGATCATCGACGAGAGCCCGCTGATCCGCTCGCTCTCGTGCAGCCCGGGCGTCTCCGCCTCGGCTGTCTGCAGCGCGACCAGCTCGCCGTGCAGGACGGCGGCGCGTTTATCGTAGTTGGCGGCGACTTCGCGGGCCTCGCTGATAGTTTTTATAGTCGCTTCCATGCTCTGTGTCCCTGCCGCCTGTAAAACAGAAAGTTTTGAAGAAAGATTATGATAGATGAGAACTATAGAAGAGGTTAGAATGTTTCCGAGCTTGAAAGTTTAACACAAGTCCCCTACTCTTCACTATGCACGATGAGTAATAACGGCAAGCCCAAGGCACCCACGTCTGGGGTTAAACTTCCAAGGCTGAAAACAATTTTTGCTATTTTTACATTTCTGAGCATCTGTCTACTCTATAAGTCACTCCAGATCATTCAAACTCAAGCCCAGAACAAACCGGAGCATGTTGTTTGCCTCGTCAATGCACGATTGAACTTTCTCCTCGACTTTGAGAGGGGCCCAGCTGCCAACCCTAGCCCTAACCACAACCCTAATAATCAACCCCACCATTACCCTAACCATCTCCATCTTGACGATATAAACTTATTTTTAACAACCTAGATTGTACTTTCCCTGCAGCAGTAGCCTGAGGGTACAATCCCGATTATCGTTTAGATCATATCACCATCTTAGCTTCGCTTCAGCAAAATCGCCCGTCAACAAGAAGTGACGGCATTGGCCCTTGGTAGCGAGGTGCAGAGACAGGAGTACAGGACTAGGTTCCCACATTTCAGAAAAGTTCATCGCCAAGGAATGCTCTTCACAGTGACTCCACGATTCAGGAAGCCAGAAGGACAAGATAGAAGGATAGCGTTGGTGGCACCGGGCGCTGCGTTGATTGGGCGTCCCGGGAGATTCCATCGGGAAGACATGTGCCGTCAGATGCAGACCAGTGGTGGGGTCCATGGAGGCAACGGGCGCGCGCGCACGCGGAACCCGACTGCCGGCCGAGTGTGGGTGGGTGCTGCTCCTCCGGGGTGTTGTAGGCCAAAGAAACAAGACTCTGGGGATCTTGTTGATCGGCGATATCAGAGTCTAAATGGATGGGAGCCGACCTAGACTACCATAGACCCGGCCGGGTTCGGAGTCGACTTACATAGTCAGTAGTAGCCTTGAGAGAACGGAAGATACCGCAGCCTTCCCCCCAACATTCCGCGGAACTCTCAACTGAAGAAATACACAGTATGTACAGCTCTGTCCATGTGGGTATATGCTGGAATCCTGTTTGCTGGTCTATCCGAAACATATATCCGAAGAAAAAAGCACCTTGTTGAACCAAATTACCTCCGAAATGTCCTGATTCATGATATTGTGGCCCAAGACCGGTCGGGCGGCTTCACCGCATAGAAGGCTAACGAAACACACAATAACTGACTGCTAACCAATTCGGAGAATAGGGGAAATCCCGTGAAAATTTCCCGAGTTATGTCCTACCATTAAGCACTGTTTGCTTTCTCCAACGTTGAGTCTCGCTTGCCGGGCGTGGTGGTGACCTCATGGGTCGTGAGAGCGGTCAAAAGGTCCAACGTCATGCTCCGGCGGGGCTCACGCAGGGAATCGGGCGCCGGCTCGCCAGCCAGTTCGCACAGAGGCTGTTGGCCCTCCTGAGTGGGTGTGCCCTGCAACACACGCTGCCGAAGGCCACCACCCCGGAAGGCCATATGGTCTTGGTCGCGCTGCTGCTGCTGCTGCTGCTGATTCTGGGGAGTGTGGTAACGGACATCGTAGGTCGGGGGGGTGCTGTACTCGTAGGTGCGCATGCTCTGGGGCGTTACACCGCTGAGCGGGCCGGGGTACGTGGCCATGTATCCATGGCACGACGGCGACGGTGTGCGTGGAGTCGTTGGGGCAGCACAGCCAACGCTCTCGTTTGCGGGCAACTCAGGCACCACGAAGCATCGGTCCGCAGTGGGGGTCGAAGGAGGAACCCGTGCGGCCGCGCTGTTGAAGTCGTAGAGCGTGTTGGCACGGGAATGGATCGACCCGCCTCCTCTGCCGTAGTTGCCGTAGTACGTCCAAGGATCTTCCGAGTATAGTGTTTGCGTGTCTGCTGCTGCGGGTGCTACTACAGCATCCGCGCTTTCCACGGCCGTGTTCAGGGCCCGTCGTCGCCGGATCAAAAGGAAGGTTAGCGCCGATATACCTATGAAGAGTGCAATAAAACATCCTGCTGCAATGCCGGCAACTTCTCCAACTCCAAGCCCGGGAGCGTCCGCAGGGAGGGCCGTAGTTCCATTTCCGCCTGCCGTTGGCCCGCCACCAGTGGGATCTGGCCCTGTGAAGCCTTCGGTGATGGTAGTGAAGATGAAACCTGAAGCGGTGGCCCAGTCTGGGGTGTAAGTGGGGTCTGGGACAAAGCTGTCGCCCGTTGGACGGTAGTAAACAGTTCTGGATTCACCTCCTGAGGGCAAAGACAGGCTCGACACAAGTCTGGACGGGCCAGCAAACGCGCCGATAACCACTCTGAGGTCTTTGCATCCACCAGGCTGAGCTGGTAGCTTCTGTATAGATGGAGTCCATTTGTCTTTGTCCATGCATTTGCCGCAAGTGTCGGGGTGGTGACAAGCCCACAGATTCTCCTCTTCGCGACAGTAAATCAGTCCTACCCAGTTTGACTTTTCTTCAATTCATATGAAACCTGTTAGCGTATATCCCGATGTGCAGAACGTGTTGATTGCTAAGAGGCCTGGGTGCATGGTTGCACGGCATAGTCTGAACAAAATAGAAACCACATACCGGTATTTAGGCCACACTTCCGCGGACACATGTCGTGCTTGTACTCAGGATCTGTGCAACCGTACTGATACGTGATGTTGTGCGCCATGTTCCAGCATGATTGATCAGAGAGACAGATGTCTCCGTTCTGGCAACACCAAGTGACACCTCTGCGCGGATCAATGCATGGGATGATTGCCGAGCCTGCTAGTTTGCCTTTATCGTAGTAGCATTGCTGTTTGAAAAGTCCAGATACTTGCAGGACCATCCAGCAGGCAAGCCACAGGAGGAGCTGCAGCTGGATGGTGGATTTCATGTTGATTGCGAGGAGTCCGCAATCAATCTGAGGCACCAAGTTGGACTGGGGGCTGATGAGGGGGAGAGAGTGCACTTTCACGGAGATGATATGAAAGTAGCTTTAGGAAGTAGGAATGCGTTGGCGGAACGACGGAGTATCGGACTGCGATTTCGACGGAATGGAAGGACACCGTTCGGGAAACGGTAAGGCTGGGGGACAAACGAAGTGTAGCTGCTCGTCTGTGATCTTCTCCAAGCTGTCACGAATCGGTGTGAGTCAGGGGCTCAGAAAACAGAAGATGGTGACGGGATAAACCTTACAGTCACGATGAGCAGAAGGTTAGCTATGTCTGGCAAAAAATCAAACTGTTATACGACTTGCGTACCATGAGATTAAGATGAGTCTGTATTGGAAGAGGTTATTGTTGATGGTAAACGCAGTGCCTGAAGTGTATAATGATATGTTCATTTGTGAAAATCCTTATCTATCGCAAAGATTGTGTGAGTTTGTGTGTATTTAGCTTGTTTTTGCGAAAATATTCCATCTAGAAGGTGCGATTGGGATTCGTGCCTTCCTCGACCTACACGATACCTAGGAGGAAGGAGCGATCGAGGGCTCCTTTCAATGGCTCCTTCCTCGGCCGTTTGCTAGCCGCCAGTCCCGTTCGGCATCCTAAGTGATGGCGATATTCGAGGGGCTTGGTGCCGCTGCCATATTTTCGTCTATCGTCGCTGTCCCTCGCAGCTGACCGTTCAACTTGAAGCCGTGATGCGAGCTCAGTCCTAGGGTTGTAACCCTAGTTGCAAACGAGGGCCGCCGCCGACTGATGGGTTGCGAACCACCTCTGCGCACAGCTGCCCAGATAAGGGCAAGCCGCGACGACGACGTCGACTAATTGCAAGATCCAAATGTTGATACGAGGTATCGGGACTGCTTTTGCACGTCTAGCCACGAACACTCAAGCATTCTCAGCTACACATCGAAGCGAGCGAGCCTGATTCGCACGACAGGTCAAGATCTCCAGCCACCCGAACAGGATGCAGAAGATGGCCGCCAGTACTTCGCTCTCTTGCATGCCCTCTGTTCTTATCAATGCTTTTCGATCCAAGAGCGATTTAATGCGGATGCGAGCTCGGGCGCATTCCCAACAAGGGTGCTGATTGTGTACAGTAGATTGGCAACTTATGACGTACTGATGGCACATAAAAAAACTAAAAACCAGAGAACACGAGAAACAAAGGATGGTAAGCCATACCCGAAAAAAGGACCTGCGACGGGGCCTAGACCGGAGGGAAATGTGGCTGACAGGCTGGTCGAGACGGCTCAGTATCAAAGAGTGCCGAAGACGTGGTGATGAATGGTGATAAGAGCATTTTTCAACAAAGAGAGCGGCAATCATATTCACAGTGGGCTGCATCTGAACCGGACACATCCCTCGGCCGAGATCGCCCATTGGTGTGAAGCAGCGCGCATTCCATTCCTGTCCGGAGAACTACCAACAGTGGTCGTCATCTATTTTAGCGAACCGAAACTGTCGAGGCATCCGGAAGTGCCGCAAATACGAAGATTCTCAAAAGCTCACCCAAAACCGTTCGATGGGCGAAGAACCACCAGAATAGCAGGACCTACGACTAAAATCCCCTCCCAAATCACGCAGTATGAGAATCAGAGAACGCAGCAGCAGTACTCTATGACACAGTTGCAATTCAGCTGAAGTCTGTGGTCGATCTAGTGCGTGTTGAGAGATAGCAACCGAAACAAGCCAATATCCAGACGCTGATATAGGGCGCGCCCTGACGCAGTCATGGAAACTCCACGACAACTGGCCGGCCTAGCCGCACAGCGACGAGGTGAGATCACGGCGCGCAAAGTCCGAAGTCCTCAACAGTTACTCGAATCGTCGTGAGAGCAAAGGGGAACCTAACTCTGGACGGAACTAAACAAGATGGCAACAACTGGGTTTGTCTGAACTTTTCTAACCCTGATTCCCAGCCACAGAGTGTTCTGGCTGGCTGGATGTCCTGTGTTAACTATGCTGCAGCTACTTACACCGACAAACGCCAGCCTGAAGTCAACACAGACGCTACACTGCTCTTACTATGACGGGCATCTCTACACGACGACGTTCGCGAGACGACAATAGCCGAGGGATAGGGGAGGGGGGAGAAACAAAAGCTTTCTGTTCTTTTCTTTTCTTTTCTCCGTCTTCTATTTTTTCCTTCCACTTCCACACTCGTCGACAAAAGTCAGTGAAGGAGTCATCGTGGCCCAGAGACCCCTGCTGCTCCGGCTGGAGGCCGAAGTGTCCACGTCAACACCGCCTAGATCTCGGGGGTTTCCGCCACAACTGGCGAGCGAAAAATTTTCCCTTTCTCTTCCTTTCTCTCGCCCTAGCTGTCGGCATCCGTCCGTGGGTCCCCTTTCCACCGCTCAGAAGGTTCCGGACAAGGGAATAAAGGAAGGAGAAAAAAGGTTGGGTCTGGGTCTCCGGGGACCTGTGCCGGGTGGAGCAGGATCAAAGACACGGAAGGCCCATTTACTTAACAGAAACGGCGGACGGGAACATTTTGAGGCAAGCGAGAGGATACAGGTAGAGAGGGCTCGTACCTTCTATCGCCGGCTGGATTTGGTGCACAGCGCATCGTGGGGTTCCTCAATCCGGAACTGCTACTCAACAAAGTTGGCTCTTTGGGTTCCATTCGGTTCAAAGTGGGTGTGTGTGCGTGAGCAAGTGTGCGTCACAACCAATGCGGAACCACTGTCCCAATCAGGAAACGGAGGGCAAGACTCTCGAAGAGGTCCAGCGCCGCCACAACCCAGTTGCATGAAAGGAAGAGAGATAACAAATCACACACACAGAGTGGGTGGGAAACTGGCGGTGGGTTGCGCCACACCACACCGCATGTTTCTGTCTTTTCCGTTCTTGGGCCTCAACCGACCCGGAAACAATTTTCTGCGGCTTGACGGTTCGTGATAGTGCCCAATGTGATGTGCGTAGAAACGTGCGGTTTCGCTGGCGATGCAGGGCGGTCACCGGCATCAAAGAACGCAGAGAAAAAAAAAAAAAAAAAAAAAAAAAAAAAAACCTCTTCTCGTCTGTTCACATGCGCCAACAGGAAATCAGACGAGCAAAAGGAAATCCCAGATGCATGGAATAGAGAGTCAAGAGACCGTCTACCAACGTACGCCAGCCTAATCGAGCTCTTTGCGCCCATTCTACAGCTTTTGGACAGCAGCGTTGTCGTTGCGACCCAATTGCAACGCTGCGCAGGAACACGTCAATGTGTGTGTGTGTGTGTGTGTCACATCTTCGAGACCTTTTTTGTCTCCTTTTAACCTTGTCTCTTGTCTGGCACAAGCTTTTGCCACGACGGCTTCTCCTGGGTGTGGCTTGACACCAGCATTTGAGGTGATGGGCGATGTGATGGATTATACAGTGGAGAACTGACAAGTTTTTCCTTTCTTTCCAGTTTTTTTCCCTTTTTTTCTGGGTTCTGTCTTCTGGATCTCTTGGAATAGCCGAACCAGAAAAAAAGTTGAGAAGAACCTTCGAGACTCAAGGACCGGCAGGTAGGTTGGTCCGGACAACGGATCACCATTGAATGTTCCTCCTCGGGTGCAGCTTCGGGGTTCCTACGAGATACTGTGGTCTGCGCTTTTAATTTGGGAGACTGTTGCATCCTACTAGCAACTCTCGCTACCACAACTTCCACATTGCAGGTCGTGAGAGAAGCAGACGGGAAAGAGGAGGGGGAGGGGGAGAAACCAACCGCCACGTCATTCACTCCTCGGTAATTCGACTGCAGCGAAAGAAGCCCAAAAGGCTTGCAGATGTATGAAAAAAGAGAGTCAGGATATCCCGTCCTCTTTGGGTCAATAGTGCAGTGGGCAACTCGAGAGACAGAGGAGACGACAACGATGAGAGCTAAGCTGGCTTTGGAAGCTGCAGCTAGAGCTTAACTCCGGCAGGGGAAAGCTTCTTCCATCAAGTGTGGAAAGCAACGATGATGCTTCGACGCTTCATTATGCGGCCTTTTTCCCGGTCTTCGTGTATGCTGCTTCGTCACGAAAGCTGCCAGAATAAACCAGGCTAGCTTCGGGGGAAAACAGTAAACGAGAGATGGAGCTAGCCCAGGAACAGGACGGAAGAAGAAAAGGAAAAAAAAACTTCCAACTACTAGGTTACCCAACTTCGGAGCAAAGATCCAGGAACAGGCTTCGAACGCAGTCTTTGGCGGGGTTTCCAGAGGCAGGATTGCGTGATTGTGTTCCGGGTTCTATGGTATGTGAAAGCGTAGTAGTATACCGCACTTGAGGCATTCTGGATGCGTGGCTGCACATATACTGGACATAGAACATAGCAGAGGGGATATACTGGTTGACGGCAAAAAACGCACGCGTTCAAGGTTTGCTGGAAGTTAGGAGTCAGGCCATTCATACCAACAGACAGACAGACGTTTTCTCTGGAGAAGGAGGGGACCACGGCACACCCAACTCCGGCCGATCCGGGTTCGCTGCGAGAGCCGGGACGACCGACAGACACACCCACGCGCAAGGACGAGTAAGCTATCAACAGGACGCAAAGTCCGCACGAGATGAACAGAACAACAAGCAACCGCCGCATAAAGATTGAGTGTTTTTTTTCTCCCAGACTCTCTCTCCCTCTCTCTCTCGGCTCGTTATTTTCTTCCCCACCACACCTTCCGGAGCACGAGAGATCTAGACTTCGCTTTTTCTTTTGTTCACGCACAGGACAAACAACAGGAGCTAGCGGGACCGAGACTAAACAAGTGCAGATTTCAGAGGAGTGAGATTTCTCGTTGTCTCTCTCCCCTCTTTGCAACGAGGCACACAACCCAGCAACATGTACCTACAGCCGAAACCCGCCGTAATCCTGATCTGGGTGGTGGTTCCTGTACCTTGCAGCGAGAGGCCAGACCCGACTAGAGCCGGCCGGGGCGGTCGAATTGAGTTTTTTTTTGTGTCCCAGTTTTTGGCCTTTCTTGATGTGTGCTATCCGCATCCTGTCCTCCCACACATCCACGCCGCACTAATGCAAGGGCCTGGAGAGGGGAAAATGGGTTGAAGAGGTGCGATGACAGGATCGAGAGGGGGGTGGAGTGATGCATGCGGTGTTGGCAGTCAGGGACGAGGGGACCGAATCTGGGAGTGTGGGAGCTCAAAAAGCTAAAGTCAAGCGTCCAAGAATGAGTACGAGATGCTCCTAGATCTGTTAGAAACATATACGAGTGTGGCAAGAGTGAGGAAACCAACCGCGCGCACACTTCGGATGCGTGCGCTTGCGAGATATGAGATCAGAGAGATTGCCCAGCCGGTCACGTCTCGCCCATTGACTGCACTGGGCCTGGGCCGAGGTCAACGACGAGTTGCTAGAACCATAGTACATATAGTGCCAGACACACACAGGAGAGGAGCAGCACTTTCCCCCTCAGCGAGAAGCTATTTCTTATCCTCGTAAACGAGGCATGCCGTTCGTGCGTGATCCGAACTTGAGGAACGGGGGAGGTCGAGAACAACAGCTTCTGTTGGGCTCCAGTTCTATAAAAAGACGGGCCAATCGAGAGCCAGCCGATGTGCTGTTCTGGCGAGAGCAAAAAGGTCCAACATTATGGAGGGTATACGTGGTCCATGCAGGGCCAGAAACTGCGATATGATGATCTGATGTCCTGAGAGAGCGAGAGATAGGCACCGGGATAGACACCAGCGTGAGTCACTGCGCTGTCCGGAGAGAGCGACATCGGCAAGTCCAGGCACGAGAAGAGAGAGAGAGATAACAGAAACCCAAACAGCCAGCCACCCACCCAAGATAGGCGTGGCCGAATGAACAGAGAGAAAACAGGTCTCGCTGGGCCTAAAGCGTGATCGGTGATGGTGTCTGGGCGGAGGCGAAAAGAAACAGCATCAATATACCGACCCGGCAAAACCAACAATCCATCACGACTAGCACAGTACCAGTACAGTGGACAAACTATGCCAGATTGAATCGTAAAGAAGCTGGCCAACCCTAACACTGGCGGCCAGCTTTTGTGCCTGTCTATCTGGCGAAATTCTGTACTGGATATCTAGTGAGATGGTGCTAAGCTGGGGTGTCTTCGTGACGTACTGTACGTTATAGAGAAACTAGCTGGCGCTGGACTGGAAGGTCGTTGGGGATCTCTCTCTCCCCGGAGGTGCAGTTCTTCGTGAAGCGGATCAGGCGAGGCGGACATCTTGCGGGATCATGGCCGATTTGGAAGGCCGGATGATAAGATGCCTCTTGGTGCAAAGGATCGGGGGGAAGGTAAAAAAAGAAAAAAAGAAAGGGACTTCGTCACGGTTATTGCTTCTGAGATCCACTAAGGCGGTGTTTATCTCCTTTTCTCCAGAATAGAGACAACGGAGAGAGAGCTCACTCAGACATCAGGACTTATCAAAGCTACTGGCCAGAATGAGAACAGAAGTGTCCAAATCTGGCAGGACGACAACCCCAGCAAAATCTACCAGTGCAAAGTTATTTGGCCAGTGTGGGTTGAGTGGGCTGGCTTCGCTTACAGCGAAACAAGAGAGAGATTCCGCGATACTTATGTCGTTACCCCCCAATGTACGATGGGGTGAATTTCCGGGAAAGATCTATCCCAGACGATATCTGGACTTTCATAGAGCTTTCCTGGGAGAGAACTACCGTTAGATAAAGCCAACACCAGAGGAAGACCCAGTCGGGAAGTTGATATAATACGATACGCACAAGATAGGAATGTTGGTAGGGCAGGGCCCCGGGAGGTTGGAGAAGGCAGAAAAAAAGAGCTTTGGCTGGCCAGACCTTTCGGAATCGACATGGGGCTTCAGTAGTTTTCCGATGTAACACTAGGGCCCGATGTGTGCATCGGATGTTGGCCCTGTGGACCTTTAAGTGTGAGGATCTAGAAGATGGGAGATGTGGTATGGAAAATCTCGCATCTTTCTTTTTTTTAAATCGGTAACGAGAGGCGGGTTTCGGACGTTGCCGTCGGGAAGGCGAACAAGTACAGAGAAACGGACGCAGGCTCAAGAAGCCGCGTGGTTTTACCCGGCCCGCCGGCGACTAGTTTGGGTAGACCAGCTCCTCCTCCTCCAGAAAAACTCTCCTCCCCTCCCAATCCCGACCGGAGATCTAGGCCATGTCAAAGCACACACACGTCCGAAGCCAGGAGTGGCTGGAGGACACCAGGAAGAAACAGGAAAGCCCAAGGAGTCGTGTGATGCCAATTACAGCCGGGACATGCGAACCGGCGCACGTTCGATACAAGAGAACGACAACATGCGGGGAGAGAAACAAAGAACAATTGCACCGAGCCCGGAAGGCGGGCTCCAATGGCGGATACACACACATAGCACCGCGGAAAGGGGCCACATACTACAATGGCTTTAATTGGAGGGCGTATTCAATGGTCCTCGCTATGAGTTTCCCGAATGAGACGGTCGGGATGCTAACCGGGCAACAGGAAAGATGGGAACGCCTTTTTATTTGTTTTTCTTTTCTTTTTCTTTGTATTCCCAGAGAGGCAATTTGGTCTGGTGGTGGACATGGAATATATTGGCACGATAACCCCAGGACGAGCAGACGACAATCTATGTGCGTCCGCTCGTCTCCCCCACAGTCCTGCTAGCTGTCGTTTGGGGAATCCGGGAACCAACCCCGCGAGCCCCGGACGCACACGCACGAAGACACAGACAGCGCAATAAACCGTGCATGTGCTTACTTTCTTCTCATGCTGGAACACAAATGAAGGCTGAAGACGGACACAAGAAGCTTCCTGAACGGAGAGAAAGATTGCTCTCACCACGTGGTCCATGGGAAGAAGGGTAAAGCATATATATTGCGGCGCAATAATACGTCGCACACCCGACAGCCCGAGACAGCAAAATCCGGGGACTGGGACGGGACGGGGCTGGATTGATGGGTCGTGGAGTCTCAGTGGATGGTCGGTAGAGTTTTCTCTGGGTGCCGTGGGATATTGAGGCCTGGCGAGCGACCCCGAAAGGGTTTACCCGGCATCGCGCAGCAAATCCCCCTTCATATTGAAGGTTGTCCGTCAGCTTTCTGGACACTTTCGGTTTGGCGGTGGCTGGCCGTTGCCGTGGGCAATTCATTTAGCACGACCACTCAAAGCCCGTGTTCTCCCTCCGCCATACTCTCTCTACTGTGTCTCCGAATGATATGTGGCGATCCGCCACCGCTTTGCTTTCCCCGGTTACAAGAAGATTGAATAAGACAAGAGAAGCGAGACACGCAGCTGTCGTCTCCCGCCATCGCTCCATTGTCGCAATGGATGTGTATGGCCTGGATTCTTTCCGACTTCTCACACGCACACGCTTCAATATGTGCGTATAGAAAGTGAGGGTCTGGCTGCACGCACTTTAGGATGGATGCTGACTGCCTTCCCCACCCCACGAGTATTGGTTATCCACACACACACACACACACACACACATATTGCTTAAGCTTTTCTTGCGGCAGTATATGGCACTCTCACGGGAGCACGGTCACGTGACATGACGTGCTCGAGTCAGGTGATAAGCATGCGGTGTTTATCTAGGACTCCGCCTAGCTACTTACCGCTAGTTAGATATATAGAAGAATTAATATATAATTAGATACTATAGTTATAAGCCTAGATAGATTTTCTCTTACTTATATACTCTACTCTTCGAGTATTATATTAGTATCTAGAAACTTCCCTTTTAACGATAAATTATTAATTTTTTTTTACTTAAATATCTAACTTTTAAGCGTCCTTATCTAGTTATCTTATTCTCGAATAATTACCTTATTTATACGCGATATCCTCTTACGTCCTAAACGCTCTATAGGTAACGCCTACTATATCCTCCTCGCTTCCGAAGCTCTTATCTTTAGATAAGTAGTTTCCGTAGATCGATATAGTAGAGGCTTAGTCGGCTTAATATAGCGTTTAGTAGTTCGTTAACCCCGATAGGGATATAAACGCGTACGCGCTCGCTATTAACCCGCTTATTACTTATACGCGTAAGGAGGTATATAATTAGGCCGTTACTAAGTATCTATTTATTAATACGTAGTATATATCTAAGCTAGCTTATTACGAATTTATTCGTAAGGTCGTCCGCGAAGGCCTTAAATACGATATTCGTCTCACGTCTTCTTAGACGAGCCCCGGCCCGACGTACGCTATACTCCTAAATATAATACGCGCTTTATTAACGGACCTTACGTATACGGAGGCGTTCGATTCCCGCCCTTAAGGTATAAGCGACTATATCTTACGATATATACTCTCGTACTTTCGCGGAGTATATAATTAAAACTCGACTAAAGACGTACTAAGTATTTTTAATACTTACTATACGGTCCTTATTACTATTAAGATTATTAGCGACCTAGTTCGCTAGGTTAAGTCCTAGCGCGCTATTAGAGCGCGTCTTTATACGTTATATCTATAGCTTATTCGAGATAGTTAGGTCGCGTTATAGGACCTTATCGATATTCTTATTAATAATATAGATCCCGAATATAATAGATATTTATCTAATAAATTCCCTATTCGCTAAGTTACTTTTAATTTTAGTTTAGACGATATCTCTCGTACGCTTCTTATACGTCTTACCGATACTCGTACGAGCTCTAACGTCGCTATAGCTACTACCGGTTAAGCGGGTAGTCAGTAGCCTTTCTCTATTTCCTTTACTATACTAGCTAAATACTTCTATAAGCTAGGCGCGACTTATTTCTTTAATTTTCGGTACTACTTTACTTTCTATCGTATATTAAGCGAATACGTTATAGCTAAGTCCCCCTCACACGAGCTTTTCTCTACGGTTCGTACCGCGTTTAAGCGACCTAAGGGCCTAGATATAGTTAGAGCTATAAGTCGTTAGCTAGAGCGCCTAGTCTCTACCGAAAGCTTAACCGCGCCTTCTAAGTAGTAGTCTAATTCTAAGCGAAGCTAATCTAGAGGCCGAGGTAGTCGTTCCTCTACGCTAAAGACCTCCTCCCCGAGTACTACGCCTAACCCGCTTATTCCTTCCGCTAGTACTATACTAGATAACGAATACTAGGTAAGAGTAGTTATTTTCTAGCTAGTACCTAAGTAAGCCGTTACGCTCTCGATTTCCTATTTAAGCGGTTATTCGCGTTTTCGAAACTTAACTATTCTTAATAGTAGTTCTACGCTATATATCGTTAACGACCGTATACTACTAACCGACGTTATTAACGCGAAGCTAGGCGAGGCTATCTACGTTAGTCCTAGCTCCTTTCTAATTATAGCTTAAGGTAAACGTATACTCGCTAACTATTTTAAACTCCCTTCTAGTAAGGTAGCTAACCTATATCTTAAAAGAGTAGCGCTCGTTAAGGGTTTTTACCTTAATATAGTTAGTTAGAAGATACTTTATATAAGCGGAGTATAGTATAACGGCTTTAACGATACCCTTTAGACTACTTACTTAGGGGTACCGACTATTATTAAGAAGCTCCCTACGGATAGAAGTCTACTCTATATAGAACGAGTAAACGATATACCGCTAGTAGGCGCTATCTATTATATATCGCTCGTTAGTATTACTTATAACTTAGAGCCTTCGCCTATTTATCTCTTAGGAAGATACGAAAGTACGATTCCTCGTAATACGTCTACGGCTATTTAGTATTTACGTACCGGTTATATAAGTAAAATCGCGCTTAAGTATATACTTAAGTAGATTAACGTTAAGCCGTCTAATAGCGCGTTAAAGGTCTTAGAGTACGCTCCGTATACTCTCTCTAGTGTTACGTAGGTTATTAATTACTTACCTACTATATATAAAGCTATTAGACCGTTTAAGCGCTTAGGCGTTAATCTTTTTTAGCTACTTACTAGTAGTAAATATAATTAAGCGTAAATATAAGTAGATAAGTACTTAAGGTATATCGCGGCGTTCTTATAGGTATCGAAGACCGCTTTAAAGTCTATCGCTAACGCTAAGGTATTTATAGCGCGTACTAAGCGTTAGTTTAGTATTCCTATTATTTATATTCGTATAGATAATAAATCTAGTATAGTAAATAGAGAGGGTTTTATCCCGTTACTATAGTAGATCTTCGTTAGAAATAATAGTATTATCCTAAAGTATTCTCTACTACGGACTTACGAGCCTAATAGGCTCGCTAAGCGAGTAAGCTAACTTATCTTTAATAAATATATAAAGATACTTAAGGGATCTTACTTACCGGGGGAACTCCTTAGCGAGACTATCTACGTTATTATATATCTCTATAATATAATACTAATTTAACGTTATAACTAACGCTCCCTAAATTAGTTACTTTCTTCTTAGCTCGTCGCCTATTACGCCCTATACGCTTCCTCTCCTTTAGAGCGCTTTAAAGAGCGTATAGTATATCTCGCTAGCGATTAGCGGGGCGTATATACGTACGGCTATAGAGCTTATCCTCTTTAGGCGCGCTAGGAGCTTAGTTAGGATCGCCGCTAGTATAAGGCCTCTCCTTACGCGTATATTAGCTATTTAGTTAGCTATATAGCGTATAATATCTTTCGTATCTAGATCCCCGTTCTTAATAAGGTTATTAGTACTCGTAATATTTATTTTAACGAGCGCCTCTTTTACGATAAATCTAGACCTTAGGAAGAGTATTCGCTAGCTAAGGCTCTTAAACTCGCTAGAGTATTAGAAATTCCGGACCTATACTTATAAGCGGACTCCTTACCTTTCTTTAAGTACGTTAATAAAGGAATCTAGTACTCTAAAAGACTTCCTATACTATTATTTAGTTAGATTTTAGCCTCTCTTCTAGCCTTACTTAAGGCTATTAACCTATAGACTACTACTTCTAGGCGCCTTACTACGCCGGAAGTAAATCTCCCTTCGGGATACGGCCTATAGTACCCTTTAACGCTATATATACTATATATTATAGTTTATCCCCCGGCCTTATCTTCTATACCCGCTAGGGTATACGCCCCCTCTATTAAGAACTCTATCGAGCGTACCCCTAGCCTAATATCTTCTATAGGTACGAGTACTATACCCTAATTTACGTATTCTATACCTTTAGTTACTTTAGAGCTTAAATACTATTATATATATACTCCGTTAGAGTCTCCCGATATAAGACTAGTCGCTAACCCTAATTACGTTAACGATATCGCGGCGTCGCTCGATCTCGTAAGAGATTCCCTCGACGCCTAAGCGACTTCCTCCGCCTCTAGGGAAGGGCCTACTAAGCCCCCGATACTCGCTTCTTTAGATTAGGTTCTTTTAGCGCCGGTAACGAGCGCGGATAAGTAGGCCTTACGGTCTATTTAGCGCTAGTTATTATAACTTAGTAGCTATACTATATTAGCTACTTCGCCCGTTAAGCCTCCAATACTCGTTCCTTTAGAATAAGCTCCCGTAGTATAAGTAGAAAACGCGCCTAAGTACTCCGCTTAGCGCTAGTTACTACCTCGAAATAGGCGCCCGCTTACTCGTTATATTAGCCTAGCTACCGTTAAGGCTATTAGGCCGCTACTTAGTAGACGGGACTACGCCTCTATTTTCCCGCTCGAGGAGTATAGCTTACCGCCTTACTTAGACTTACGGGAGTTTTTTAAGCCGCTATATATATCCTTTACTACGGCGGTATCCTTTAAAGTCCGCCCTTCGTACGTTTATATACCGGAACTAACTACTTAGCGTAGTATATTAGCTTACCTATATCGGAATAAGTTTCTTAAGGCTAGCTAGTTTAAGATAACTTCGCTTAAAAGTAAAAGTATATAGGAAGTAGTTCCTTATCTAAGTAACTAACGTATTATTCCTACTAAGTAGGTTTAGAAGTATAAGCTTAATAAAGATAGCGAAATTATACGTTTTAAAGCTTATTACGTAATATAAGGTAATAAGTAAGACGCTTCTACGTTAAATACGTATACTACGATACTCGCTTCGCGTTTACTACGCTTATTCCTTACGTTCGCTATTCTTTTTAACCTTAAGCTTATATAATTTAATATCTCTAATACCTTTCTAAACGCCTCTCTAAAGGATACTAATTTAGAGATTTATATTTAACTACTTAAACCTCTTCGTAAGCGTTACCTTAGTTACGTAGCTCTTCTTAAGAGAGCCTTATACGGTTTAAGCGAATCCCCGATTCTTTAGTTCGATACTTTATTAGAGGAGTTTAAGGCGTTAAGGCTTATACGCTTTACGTAAGACCCTTACTAATAAATAAACTTACGTAAGACTATCTACTTTCTCGTTTACGTAGATAATATCCTCGTTAGCTATACGCCTAACTTACGAGACGAATACGAAGCTATACTCGAATAGCTCTCTTCGCGCTTTAATATACGTAAAGAAAAGTCCGCTATATTTTTCCTAGGCCTTCGTATTATTTATAATAGAGCGACCTAGCGCCTATAGCTATCTTATAATACCTATATCGAGAAGATTAGATAGCGCTTTAGTCTTAATACCGGTTAGGACTCCTATCTATATCCTATATCCTACCCGCCGTTCTCTAGCGAGTCTTCGCTAACCTATATAAAGCTCTTCCTTAAGAAGGTAGGGTCGATCCTATATACGGCTATTATATTACGTTTAGATATCGCGTTTACGGCTTCTAACCTTACTTAATTTACTCGAAACCTAGGCCCCGACTATATAGCTACTACCGATTAGGTTATTTAATATCTTTATAGTAAGCGTTTCCTCGCGATCTACTACTCCGCTTCTAACTTCGTAAGGGGTAGAGTACCTACTATCGATATCCCGGTTAAGTAGCTCTATAGTAAGATAAATCTTTCTATACTTATATATAGTAATACTTTATTCGTAAACGTCCTAGATACGAGACGTTTATCGAACGGTTTTCTAGTAACTATACTTAGTAGTCCCGTTATATAGAAGGCTACTAAATAGTAAATAGTTACTACGTTAATAACGGAAGTAAAGCTTTTAGCTCTAAGCTTAATAATACGCGAGGGTATTACTTTCCGTTACCTAATAAACTTTATTAACGTTTACTTAACTACGCCTCTAATAGTAGGCTACGATAATATATAGACTATATACCTAGTTATAGATACCTCTTCTTAAGTAAATACTCGTCTACGTTACGTCGATATCTATAATATATAGATAAAGGAGTAGTTTAGTAGAGGTAAAGGTCTCGTAAAGTATATCTCTATATTAGAGATACCCGTAAACGGGCTTACTAAGGCTTTAAATCGATAAAAGTTTAAATATTTCTATACTCTCTTAAATTTATAGTCTATATACGAATAGGTCTATAAGGCTTAATACTAACTCTACTAAGTTTTCCTCTTCCTTCTTCTATCCGCCTTAGCGTTCCTCTTTCCCTTTCTTCGTACTCTTAGAACTTAAGATAATCCGAAATTTTAGCGAACCGTCGCTTTATAGAGCGGCGGTAGGGTTCTCTAGATATAACTAGAGTCTCCGTATCTTTAAGAGCTCGCGGTACCTTAATACTATCCTTCCGTAAATCCCGGCGTTATAGCTTAGCCTTACGTAAGTAATTAAATTTATACTTATTAATAGCGAGTATCTCCTTTACCGCGTAGCCTAATAAGACTACCTCTCCGCGCGTAGCCCCGTTATACCGTAACGTCTTAAGGAACGGGCGTACGAGCGGTATAATATACGACGGGTTACTTATTTACGGTTAGTACCTCTCTATTCCGGTCTCGCCTTCGCGCTAGGCTTCGAACTTACTAGGGCTCGTACTTCCCGCCGGCGCTATAACGATAGTACCGTAAAACTCTTACTCTAACGGGCCTTATAAAGTAGGCGCCGCTACTCTTATAAGAAGCGGCGGACTCGAGGTAGCGCCTATAAGGTATAAACTCCTTAGTAGTATTAAAGCCTTTCGGCGCTATTTCCGTAGCGGGTAGCTTATATTTAGGTATATCGTATTCTCGGGAGGGCTTTCGTCTAGTATTCTATTATCTTATAGGAGTTTTTATAATAGATATCTTATTAGTTAATAGGAATAGAGGAAGAAATAGAACTTAAAGGTAGTAGGTAGGAGACCGTATTTATATACTTTTACCTTCCCCCCCCCCCCCCCCC
>LNGL01000029.1:707113-718325 GCA_001510565.1 Knoxdaviesia proteae
TTTTTTTTTTTTTTTTTTTTTTTTCGGTCCTTTGGTTCTGACTCTATCTCCGAACGGGGTCTCTACACGGACACCCTGGGATGTGTGGGTGTGGGCGGTAAGTGAGGAGTGCCCGAAGGGCCCCCGGGGCTGGCGTTTGCGTATCTGATTTTTTGCACCCTGTGATGTGAAAAGGAGAAGGGGCATCGGGGGCATAAAAATAGAACCTGCCCGCCCCATCCGTCCGACATTTGACTATGCGTGTACTGTAGATATTTCGAAGCCTACAGGATTCGCTGGAGGCACAACTGAGCGAGGGATTGTGGGCTTGCAAGGAGAATATCTGAGAACCAACACTCCTACAGGCGGTTTTGAGAAGTTCCGCGTGCGTCCAGCCACTGGCGGCAGGGTACGGGCGGCACAGCCCCGGACAGCAAAGTGGCTGGGCCGAGAATGGGATGCGGTTCTGTGGGCAGAGGCACAGTGGGTGTAGAGCCGGCCAATAAAGCCAGTAATAGTGCCTGTTTCTGTGGGCTTGTCGCTGTTCACCGTTTCGTCCAAACCCACATGCGGTGTGTGCTAGACCGCGTCGTTGATTCTCTCGCAGCGGTCAGGCAGTGTGCCAGCCAGTTGTTGACGTGGTTCGTGGGCCCTGGCTGGTACACTGGAGCAGCAGCGGTGAACGGTGGTTGCCTTGCCTTCATGCCCATGGTCATCTTTCTCCTTTTCCCGGCCATCATCGGGAGATCTTCGAAACATGCCTGGCCCGACCGAGCGAGGCGCAACGGTACGGGAGGGAGAGAGGAAGCGGTAAAAACGAGGTTGAGGAACAGGGTTTGGCATATGCTGGGCATGGGGTGTGGCGTAAGCCGAAAGGTTGACTATCACGTTCTGTTTTGGGGGCCGATCAGCGTGGCTAACATGGTAGTGCAGATCACTCAGAGGATGGCTGACAGAGGTTCTGGAGGATGGGAAAGCAGGTGAGCATGTGCAAATCGCGGTTTGTACCGTAGATCATGGCGAGGGAGCGAAGTATAGCCAACAAACCCAACGCCAAACCCGTCCCTTGAGAGAAAGTGCGTATAGAGCCTTCTCTTCCCGGTTCGAGCCTCGTGGTTTTTCAGGGCCGGAGGGAAGAACAGTGCACTCCAACGCAGCCACTAAGATCAAGCGGAATGAGACTGTGTACACCAGCAGTCAATCACGCCTCTCTCTGGATTTTCAGTCCAAGACAGAATGAACGTGACAAACCGAAACCACCACCGAACAAACACTCCATGTGCACTCCAGATCTCAGAGCAAGACACAGCATGGCGTAAGCCTGCTTCTCTTCTAGCTTGTGAACATGCCACACCGCCTCCCTTCGCCGATGGTCTTACCCTCTTTCTGACCTACCCTATCTAGATACGGCTCTGTCGACGCAGCGTGGCTCCAGCGGGCGTCCCAAGCCTCCCAAAGAGTAGATCTCCAAGAGGGGGAACCAAAAAAAGCGTGTGTGTGTGTTACAGGCGATAGTTACGGTGGAAACGGTATCTACATGTGGCACCTACCAACGACCTCACCTGCTTCGAAGAGGCAGAGAAATGGCGCCTGGCGTTGTTTCGTTCCCACCGGCGCCGGCGCCCGGATTGCCATGCTTTTTTTTTCTTGCATGGCCAGTGGCCTGTTCTAGCCCGCGGACGAGACTGAGTCTAGCCCTACGACGGCCGGTGCCCTTTGGCGTTTGGCGCTGTTTGTCTTTCAGGGCAGATATTTCAGGGCAGACAGAGGTCGGTTGGCAAGCGAAGGGAGGGAATAGCTCGGACGGATGATTGAAGCCAGAATCCAAAAGATGATCTACCGTACCATGGATAGTAACCTCGTAGTATAGCTGTGACCTTCGCTCTGGTGTATTGCCGGTGGGAGATGCGCATCATCGGCGGTTTCTGGAACACGGAGCTAGCTGCCGGCGCGGGCGTTTGTGAGCAAACATGTTTGTGTTTGTGTTTCTTGTTTTGTTTCTGGCCTGTTCTAGCGGTCAGTCGCCCTCTTGTTTCTCTCTCCCCTCCCAGCGGCACTCTTCTTCTCAGCGCTTCTTCGCTGGTACCAGTCCAGCCATGTCACACTCTGGTGCCAGCGCTTCGTGTATCTGAGCGCCGTACATATGGCGGTTATTCTGGGCTTACCGGTACCACTTGCCCCTCCCCTCCTCCCCTCACGCAGCGCCAACCGAGTTCCAGAGCCCGGATCTTTCCATCTTGCACAATGCTGCCGCTTTCTGGAGAGCGGCAGCGCGTGCAGTCGCCGGGATGGGCTCTTGTCAGCGCGGCACTGTACACTTTGCTGTAGCTTTCGTATATGCCTACGGTGTTGATTTCCGGTCATCTGTACTGTATCCCAAGGTAGAGCAGGTGGTTTTTTTTTTCTTTTCTTCTTTCCACGTTTTCCTGTTTGACGGCTCTAATATTCTCGTGTGGGCGGGAGGGGACACAGCCGAACCTAGCATGTTTAAACACACACGGAGACAAAAGGGTCGGGTACTGCGGAGGTACATGCACTGGCACGCGAATTCTCTGTATGTAGCGTCGGTAAGCCAAGTCACTCGCCAGTACCGCACGTCCATACGGCGTCAGCAGTCAGAAGGCAAAAGAGCCGGGAAAAACAAGACAGAAAAGAAAATAGAAAGTAAAACAGGCTCCACTGGCAGCGACTGCCCTTCCCAAACAGGAATCCTGAACTCACCTTCATCGCGACGAATGCGCAGTGCCGACATTAGCGAGAGAGAGAGAGAGAGGGAGAGAGCCCTAAGCCTATTTTGGCGGTGAGAGAGAGAGAAAAGTTCTGTCTGGATGTGTGTTGTGTTTGGTTTTTGTTGATGTTATTGTTTGTTGCTAGTCAGCCACGTTTTTAGCCCCAAGGTGGCTCAGTCCGTCCTTTTTTTATTACTTTTTTTTTTAATTTTTTTTTTAATTTTTTTGTTAATTTTTTAAATTTTAATTTTTTATTCCGCTCGCCGCCCTTCCTCCAGGGAATCCCGGGACGCCTTCCAGATTTGCCATTTTCTCAGGTCAATATAAAATGTGTAAAAGTGTACCTACGAATATGTGTCCGTACTCAACAAAAGACCAAAAAACCCGAGTTGTTCTCTCTAAGAGCTGAATCGCCCAATCTCCAGGCGAACTTACGTCAATTGCCTGTCTTCGTATTCAATTCCTTTCCCTCTCTCTCGCTCCTCGCCTCTATCTGTGTGGCCCTCCGGCGTGCCGCATCGTTGATGGGCCCGGCTAACACGTAATTGACAGAGCTTTTTTTCTTGGTTTTTTTTTCTCTTTTTTTTCTTCTCTTTTCCCTTTTTTTCTTTTTTTCTCTTTTTCTCTTCTCAATTTTCTTTTTTTCTTGGCCCTTATGTACATCTATACAGCCGTAGATCCGTGAAAATTTCCGATTCTCTCCGCGAAAGCCACCACGGGAATGAATACGCAGACAACGTAGCAAAGTTCATTGAAGTTCTGCTCTGTCTTTTTGGATCTCCGGTCACCCTGGTCAACCCCGCGCACATGCTTCCCACTGTAGATTTTTCTTTTTGCCTTTTTGCCTTCTTTTTTTTCCTTTTTTTTGGGGGAAAATTTTATGTTTTTTTTTTCTTTTTTCCTGCCCGTGCAAGGATCCGTATTCCTCCCTCCCAGCCAGGAAGGGACCACCGACCGAGAGCACTTTGGGCCCTTGCCTTTTTTGCCTTTTTTGCCTTTCCGCCTTTCTTTCCCTTTTCCCTTTTCCTCCTTCTGTGTTAGCCGTCCACTCGTAGAGTCGCTCCTTCCTCAGGTGGTGTGCCAGCTCGCGCACTTTCCTTTTCATCGCATGGTATGGTGGTGTGTAGTCATCCTCAGCCTGGTCGTCTGTCGGTCGCTCTTGCCTTTATCCCTCTCTGTGTTTCCCCCTCTGTCTGTTTCTCTTTCCCGCAGAGCTCTTTCCTTGTAATCCTCCCCCTTCTTGTTCTCCCTGGCTCCTTCCTCACCAGCTGTCGGCAGTCTCGCCTTTCCGTCATCCTGAGATTCTATCCAGTTCTGTCCTCTTCCTCTCTCTTCTTCTTTTTTCCTTCTCCTCGTAAACTTTTATCCTCCTTTCCGTCCGGTAGAATCCTTTCCTTTTCCTATCCTCTCATCTTCGTATAAAAATGCACAACCGTGGAATGAATTGCACGTGAGGCCCTCGAAACCTTAAAAGCTCTTCGTTAGCCACCTGCAAGAAAAAAAAATACATCACATAAAAATCAATGTCTCTCCCCGGCCTCCAAGTCCGGCCTCCTCCGCCTGTTTGGGTCTATTTCGCACCGGCTTTTTGATCGTCTCGATCGCCGGCCACCGCCACATCGTCTATTCGCTGTTGATTCTCGCGACTCCGATTCTCGCAGGGCCACGCAACGCTGCCTTCCCTCTCCCACGCCAACTTGCGTCTCGCTGTTCTTTTACGTACAACCCCACAAACAAGCCGGCGTGACTTGACACCTGAACCCTCAAAATTTCAGAATCGCCCAACGGCCGCATCGTCACCTTTGCCAATTCGCTGTCCCTCCTCTCCCCCGCACACACGTGGCCACCAACCGCGAACCCTGTGCTTGTACCAGCGAACTGAACACCACAGCACACACCCGACGTCCAGCATCGACAGGACATACCATACATTCACTCACTCTTCGTTTCCTCCAGTCAACCATTTATTGGACGTCCTCTACAAAATAGAGGCCACACAGCTTTCCTTGCGCCTGCTGTCGGATCTGTTCTCGCAGGTCGGCCTAGCTTACGCCCACCCCAGCACTTCTGCACACCCCCCGCTTCCTCTCAGCGAATCGCCAGCTCCCGGCCTGAGCTTTCTGCGACCTCGCAGGCCATCTTCGCCCGCCCTCTCTTCTTGCAAATCCGTCCCCTGTGCGAAAACCACCCTCAGCGGTCTACCCCGTACAACAGCGATACTCACTGGCTGGCCATCACAGGACTGTACCGTACCACATATCTAGACTCCTTGCCTGGACCATTGGACACCCGCACTGCACACACTTTTGCTGCGGGCCTCTCCCCACTTCTTTCTCTCTCCCAGCAGTCTGGCCCCCAACCAACCAAACATCCAATCACCACCACCACCAGCCTTTTTTTTTTCTTTCCTTTTTTTCTGTCTCTCTCTCTCTCCTCTCGTCTCTCTCCTCCTCTCTCTCACACACTCTCTCATACATCAGCTTCTTCTTCCCATCCACATTCGCTGACTTCACCTCCACTCGCAAGCGCCTTTCTCAAGATTCTCCTCATCCCACTCCCATTGGCTGCTTCTTTCGTGACCTGGTACTCATTGCGACTCGTTCGTTGTCGTCGCAATCCCTCGTCCATGCTGGTGGTCACCCGCCCTTCTTCACCCACAGCCGCCATCTTCTGACTACTGGCCAAGGTCCGATCACAAAAAAAAGCAGTCCAGTACCACCAAGACCGCAAGTCTATGCTCCGTTGTCTTTGCCTTGCATTACATATGTGCCCCGGATATTCGACTCTATATGAACCGCCAATGCCACCCGCTCTTCCCTTAGTGTTCCTTTAAATGGTCGTCCCATCCCCACCTTTGTAAACCATCTCGCAATCGGTTTGTGTGATCTTCAACATAGCTATTTGTGGTCATACTCTCAGTCAAGTCTGTGTCTTGTCTTCTCTTCATTCCTCCGGCTCTCTCTTCACCAGCCATCTCGACCTACGCCTTCTCCCTCTTGCTCCCAATATCAACATTGGCGACCTTGTTGTTGTCCGTGCCATCTGTGCCGTCAGGTAACTGAGTGGCTCGCCTTCGTTGGCGACACTCCACTCAACCCACCGGGCCGCCATGTCTCCAGGCCTGAAGCCCCTCCTCCTACCCAAGCTCGTCGAAGAGCGAAGGAAAATGGAGGAGCACATTCAGGTTGTCAGCCACCACAAGCAACACCAGCAACTATTACTCCTCCATCAACAGCAGCACCAGCTACAGCATCTCCTCCAACAACCCGCTCCCCCTCAGCAAGTTGTCTCTCAGCCTTCTTCTCCTCTTTCCCCCGCTGATGTTCGGTTTCAACTTCAACCACAACCTGCCTCGATTCTGCCTCAACAGCAACAGCTGCAACAACTCCCGCATTCACCACACATCCTTCTTCACTCCACCCAGCCGGTAAACGCCTTCCATCTTCGCCAGCTTTCGGCGCCAGCTTGCCTCGTCGACGACGATATCTCTTCCGCCTACTTCTCGCACAACTCGTCTGCATCCGACATCACCTCTCCGGTCACCCCGACCTTTACTCGTGGTCACTCGCGCAACTTCACCGGATCGGCCCCTACCTTCGAGATGCCTTCCACCATGAACGACCTGTCGCCGCAGTCCACCCTCCGCGCCGGTCTCAGAGTGGAAAGCTCTAGCAAGCCTCAGCTCCCCGACGTGGTCGAGGAAGAGAGCGCCGAGCGCGACGACAACGTCACCCTTGTCTCCAACCACTTTGACACTTATAACAAGTTCTTCTGTAAGTTGGTCTTTCCTCTTCTCTCTCCGTCTCTCTCTCTCTTCATCACTGGAAGTACTAACACCGTTCAAGACGACGCTCCCGTGAGCCACAACATGTCGGACGAAATGTTCTTTACTGCCTACAACAACGACGTCGATATCGACTACGATCTCGGCTTTGTTAGCGACGGCGATGTGTCTCCCAGCGTCCACTCCACCTCGAAGCCTGCGGCGTTGACCAGCATCACCGCCCGGCTCGGAACTACCATCCTCTCGCGCCTGGGATCGCTCAAGAAGCGATCGTCCCCCTCTTCACCGACATGCGAACTGACCTTTGAGCCCCCCGCCCATGTGGCCTCGTCGGTCGCGCCGTCCAGCCGGTCATCTTCGTTGTCTGCCGCGAGACGGCCCTGGTTCGATCGTTCCAACGAGCCGGCCATGCCGACATCGCCGACTCCGTCCTTCTGGGAGAGCTCCGAGAGCATCGACCACATCTCGTCGGTCACCGATGTCGACTGCGGCGATGTGAAGAACATTGAGCGCGACCGTGCGTTTGCGGTGACTCCGCTGCTTCCTCCTCTCCTCACCGATTCTCCCTACCCGCCGCCGCTTTCGTCTCCTGTTATGGACGAGTTTTCCCTTCCGCTGCAGACCTCGCAGTCTTCTCAGGGTGTCTCCCAGGCCGCTTCGCACACCTCGTCTCCGTCGCTATCTGGAAAGCAGTCGATCTCATCCTTCCGCCCATCTCCTACAGCCATGGAGATCCCGATGCAGTTTGCGCCCATGATCCCCGATCAGGACGAGTGGTCCGACCGACTTGGCCATGCCAACTTCAGCATCACGCCGGTGCCGTACCTTCCCGGCGAGGCGTCCGTGGATTCGATCAAGAAACTCCGTGCCGATTGGGATTCGGCCCGGGTGAACTACACGCGCCACAAGGTCCGCACCGGCGAGAACTATGGCCAGACCAGCAAAATCTACGGACTTACCGAGGCCAAGTGGGCGGAGATCGAACTCCAGTGGCAGAAGATGCACGCCACGACGATGGAGAAGCTCGTTGCCAGTGGAGCCATGGACAAGTGGCCCCAAGCCGGCCAGCCGACGAACTTCCAGCCGGGAACCATGCGCAGCCTCAGCCGGGGCCGGGGCCGCCAACGCTCCGAGAGCATTGGCGTCGGCATGGCCAGATTGCGCCAGGACGCCGAGGAGCGGTTTCCCCGGACGAACTGGAGGCGGCAGAACGAGGGCATCGCTACGACGGTGCCCCGTCTGGTCGATGTGCCGGGAAAGTTTCCGTCGCGTGGCGATGAGGACATTGTCGGGCCGATGGCTCGCGATGTGGTCATGCAACGGTCCCGCAGCGACGAACGCCGTGGTGGACGGTTCTGGCGCAACCTGGTCGAGAGGGTTTCTCTGCGCAAATGAGCAAGCATCCAGCTGTTTTCTCTTTCTCCCTACACTCTCACGACGGTTATTTTTCTTCGTTCTCTTCATTTACGACCACGGCTCACAACACATCTATCACGACATTTTCAACAAAATCAGCCGAGCCACCAGCTTCGGCACACGCTGTAATGCTAATCTAGCGACCACAAAAACCAACTCTGATTTACTTCAATAGCATGAGCAGCGGAGCCAGTTTCTTTTTTTTTTCTTTTTTTCTCTCTTTCTTCTTCTCTATTTCATAATTTCTATTTCTTCTCGGACAAGCTTGGTTGTCTGTCATTCTTCGCTCTTTTTTTTTTCAGTCACTCATTGATACCCGACTTCAGTCACTCATTTTCTATACACGCATCCATGGTCGACGATTTCACAGATGCATCACGCTCATTTAGACCTAGCATTTACTTCGCATTCTCCTCTTTTATGATTATTGGGACTACTGATTCATTGCGCAATGGTTTTGGGGGGTTGGGGCTTTTAGGAAAGGGGTCCTGTTTCCAATTATGGGAGACATATGTGGCTCCCGGGGTTGTCTTGTTTTTATTTCCATGTACTCGCATTTCATGTCACTACCACCACCACACTAACATATTGCTTTTCTCTCTCGGCATTTTTTATGTCCAGAGCATAGACCTGTCCTTCACTGATTTCGCATTGTTTTTGTCTGTTTTCTGTTGATACTAGACTCCGTCCGTCCGCTACGTCCTCACAACATTCATACGTCGACATGCACACACACACACACACACACACACACACACCCTATTCACAGTATATATTTTTGTTGTCTTGTGCATTTTGCGTTGCTTTGATCTTCTTGTGAGCCTGTGTACATATATGCGAAATAGTCGGAGCAGCTATGGTGATGTAAGATATGGGGGGAAGACGAGGGAGAGAGAGCAGGTTTCACTATCTTGAGGGCGGGAGTGTGGCCTGCGGACCCTTTTTGAGCTTAGCCCTCATGCAGGTTGGATGTTTGGGTGTTGTGAGTGTGCGCAGGGTTGGTTGTGATGGAGGGGAACGTGACGATATCAGCGGCAATAGACACGATAGAATAACTGAAGATAAAGATGATAAAATAAAATAAAGTAAAATACAAACCACGACAGCTGGTCATCTCAGCGCTTCCCACCTGCTTCCCCCTTCCCCCTCATCTTTCTCCCATACTAACCTGAGCTTACCCTTGCCAGCACTCGACAACCGCCGCGACCGACTACTTCGGCAGCTCTCGATGGTCTTTGGGGTCAGTGCTGGGACTCTTGCGCAGCAGCCTTCAACGACTATAGTTCTCCATCGGCGGATAGAGTGCCGCCCGCCAAAGCTTGGTTGCTAGAATTTCCCCCGTGTGTGACAGTGCGCCACCGACAAACAGCCTCCTTGGCCCTTATTCGCCTGTCGTTGTTTGCCTGCCCTGCCTCCAAGTTTTGTTTTCTCGCGCAAGCGTCCCGGTGCCGGTGAGTCCTGACTCGGATTGTCTCTTGCACATGGGCAGCGCGCGCGTCCGGCGGCTCGGCGGGTTGCGAGCGTGATTCCGCATCAGGTGGGCGGCGTGTCTTATCTATTGTCAGGCTTTACATGCATACATGCATACATGCTCTGTATCAGCCAATACCTGTCATCAGCGGGGGCATATCTGGTCCGAAGAGGCTGCTGTGGCTGGTGGTGGGTGACTTTCCGTCGCTCGTTGGTTGGCGATCCTGGCTTCTTCCGGACTCCGCAAGGCCTGACGCAGCCCAAGCCGGAAAACTGTCATGCATATTTCTGCTCTTGTCACCTTACGCACCTTGTCATCCTGCTGGGCTTGGGTCAAGCTTCCTCCTTTCTATTTTTTCTTGTTTTCCCCTGATTCAGCCACGTTGACTCCTGGCTAACCCAAACCTCGTGGTTGAGACGCCGCCAATTGGGGGTTTGTGTGAGAGAATTCCTCGCGGTAGATCTTGTGCGATAGATCGCCAGACAGCCAGCTTCGACGCCGGTCTCTTGCCGTCCTCGTCTTCCGATAGAAACAGCTCATCTCATCCGCCGTCCGATCCTGACGTCCCCCGTCCTCCCCGTCTGCCGGACCCCCGACACCACACTTTCCGATCCCACGCCCGGCCACCGTGCATCACGCCTCCCCCCCGCGACGCAAACAATGCCGATATGGTACTGTGACTGGGAGCAGTGCACCAAGCCCGCTGCCCAGAAGGCTGGCGACTGCTTGATATGTAACCGCCATCTCTGCCACAGCCACCGCCGCCATCCGCGCCACAAATGCCCGGACCCCAAGGTGAGTGTTGAGCCGAGCCGGTGGCGTGCTCCGACGCGGGCCCTGTGTCCGCGAGCCGCGAGCCGCGAGACCACACACTGACCGACCCCCCCCGCCGGCCCCAGAGAGACCCGGTGGCCTTCAACATCTGCTATGCCGCCGCCGAAGCCCGCCACATCGAGGACCTGCTCGGCCGCATCGACGGCCAGAAGCTGTGCTTCCGCGCCTCCATGCTGCGCAACGGCATGCCGTGCACCATCGACCTGTCGGCCCAGGCGCTCCGGGCCCTCCGCCACGCGAACCTGTTCCACGCCGAGATCTCCTTCGCCGACGGCGTGCAGTGGCTCGCGCGCTTCCGCCTGGCCTCGTGGAGCTCGGCCCCGCCCGTCGAGATCCGCGACTACATCCTGCACAGCGAGGCCGCCACCATGGACTTCCTGCGCCGCCACACCGCCGTGCCGGTGCCGGCCGTGTACGCCTGGGCCGGCGAGGCCGACGCCTGGAACCGCGTCGGCATCGGCTACATGCTGGTCGAGAAGCTGGCCGGAGCGCGCCCGCTCAACTGGGACGCCGCCACGGATGCCCAGCGCGAGAAGGTGCTGCAGCAGCTCGCCGATGTCTACATCGAGCTGCACCGCCACCCGTTCGCGAGCCTCGGCTCGCTGACGTACACGTCGGCCTGTGGCCACGCCGTCGAGATGGGCGGCATGGCGCTGACCCCGCTGTACCACCTCGTCAGCTCGGCCGAGCACGCCGGCGGCGACGACTCCGACCGCAGCGCCCGGCGCCGCAGCCGCAGCCGCAGCCGCAGCCCGAGCGGAGCGCGTGCGGCACGTGACGAGAGCCGCGGGAGCAGCACCGCCGACGGTCCCGGGGGCGGTGGCACCGGCGGCCGCACCGGCGGCGGCGGGGCAGACGCAGCCTGCGAGTCCGAGAGCCTGAAGCCCGGCGCGCTCGGCCCGTTCACCAGCTCGTACACCGCCGCGCAGACGCTCTTCCGCCGCTACCTGCACATGACGCGCACCGGCGAGATTGTCGGCCACAACGCGCTGGACGTGT
>LNGL01000003.1:0-71791 GCA_001510565.1 Knoxdaviesia proteae
GTAGCTAAATAGATAAACTATAAAGTAAGCTATATATAGATATATTCTCGGGTATTATACTTCCTAGTATATCGCTATATATAGGTACTTTATAAGTAAAGAAGAAAGATAGGAGGTAATAGGAGAACCGCTTAGAAAGCTTCTATCTACTTTCTATCGTAGTTATTCCTTCTACTTATACTATATAAAAGATACTTAGCGGCTAGCCGTATCTATATTCTATAGTAGGGTAGTAGCTAAATAGATAAACTATAAAGTAGGCTATATATAGATATATTCTCGGGTATTATACTTCCTAGTATATCGCTATATATAAGTACTCTATAGGTAAAGAAGTAAGATAGGAGGTAGTAAGAGAACCGCTTAGAAAGCTTCTATTTACTTTCTATTATAGTTATTCCTTTTACCTATACCGTATAAAAGATACTTAGCGGCTAGCCGTATCTATATTCTATAGCGGGGTAGTAGCTAAATAGATAGATTATAAAGTTAGCTATATATAGATATATTTTTAGGTATTATACTTCCTAATATATCGCTATTTATAGGTACTCTATAGGTAAAGAAGTAAGATAGGAGGTAGTAGGAGAACCGCCTAGAAAGCTTCTATCTACCTTCTATCGTAGTTATTCCTTTTACTTATACCGTATAAAAGATACTTAGCGGCTAGCTATATCTATATTCTATAGCGGGGTAGTAGCTAAATAGATAAACTATAAAGTAGGCTATATAAAGATATATTCTCGGGTATTATACTTCCTAGTATATCGCTATATATAGGTACTTTATAAATAAAGAAGTAAGATAGGAGGTAATAGGAGAACCACCTAGAAAGCTTCTATCTACCTTCTATCGTAGTTATTCCTTCTACTTATACCGTATAAAAGATACTTAGCGGCTAGCCGTATCTATATTCTATAGCGGGGTAGTAGCTAAATAGATAGACTATAAAGTTAGCTATATATAGATATATTCTCGGGTATTATACTTCCTAATATATCGTTATATATAGGTACTTTATAGGTAAAGAAGTAAGATAGGAAGTAGTAGGAGAACCGCCTAGAAAGCTTCTATCTACTTTCTATTATATTTATTCTTTCTACCTATACCGTATAAAAGATACTTAGCGGCTAGCCGTATCTATATTCTATAGTAGGGTAGTAGCTAAATAGATAAACTATAAAGTTAGCTATATATAGATATATTCTCGGGTATTATACTTCCTAGTATATCGCTATATATAGGTACTTTATAAGTAAAGAAGTAAGATAGGAGGTAGTAGGAGAACTATTTAGAAAGCTTCTATCTACCTTCTATTATATTTATTCCTTTTACCTATACTATATAAAAGATACTTAGCGGCTAGCCGTATCTATATTCTATAGCGGGGTAGTAGCTAAATAGATAGACTATAATAAATACTATATATAGATATATTCTCGGGTATTATACCTCCTAGTAAATACCTTTATATAGGTCCTCTATAAGTAAGAAGTAAGATAGGAGGTAGTAGGGAGAGCCGCTTAGAAATAATAATCCTTAGAGTCGATTATACTTTCCTATTACTAGGTTATCCTATAGTTCGTACTTTCTTATTACTTATTCGGCTAGGGACCGTAGGTATATTAATTATAAGGATAGTTAATAATTAATATTTACTTTATCATATCTATTATACTCGTTTATCTATTTTATCTTATATCTTTAGCTAGAGATTTATAGAAGTATATCTCTCTTAGCTACGCGGACTATCTCTTAATTCTTATCTTAAAATCTTATTTAAAGGCTTTAAGAAACTATTAATTTACGTAGACCGTATCTCTATAAAGTAAGTTTTAACGTTTCTAGGAGCCTTAATCTAAGCTAACGATTATAAATAAAGTTACTATATAAGAAGAGACCGATATTAGCCTATTTACTATAGCCTATCTTAATATAATTATATATATAGATTACTATTATAGCCTTCCGACCGAGTATATTAATAGATATCTCCTTAATAAATATAAAGCTATTAGGCCCCCTTATCGGGTAGCTATTACTTCGGCTCTCTTAAACGATTAGCGTATCTATATATATACGAGGGTTAATATTAAGGTATTCTCTCTACCTACTAACTATCCCCCCCCTATTCTAGGCCTAAGCCTACCCTATCTAGGTATTAAGTATTAATTATATTCTTACGTAACCCTCTCGCTTAACTATATACGGAAGTACTATCGTATTAATTATAAGGGAGTAAACTTAGTAGCGCCGTCTATAAGAGAACGAACGGGGGTTTAGTATTAGCGTCTATTTCTATATAATAATAGCTACTAGTTTAAAGTAGCCGTAATAATAATAATACCTCCTATCCTTAGTATAGAGCCGTATAAAAGTAATATATCGGTTCTTATCGGTCTTAAGGCTACTAAACGTAGTACTCTATTATATTTTAAGTAGCTTTAAGACCTATATAATAGGGTATATAAGAATAGCTTATTAACTACGACTATATCTAGAGCTAGCTTTAAAGCCGAGCCTAACTTCTAGCTACGCTAAGTTAAGTAGGACGTTTATCTAGAAGGGTTTTCGGTTAATACTATCGGACGCGTTACTATACTACTAGCCCTTAGAGATATTAAGCTTAATTATATAAAGAGGGCCTTCGAGGAATATATTAAGACTATATAGGCTAACGTTTCTAATACCTAGTTAGTAATAGTAACGCTAACCTACGTAAATACGGCATACCCTTCTATAGAGCGGCGTAAACCCTTTAGCTTCTAACTAGAAGAGGGAACTTAGAAGGCTTACGTTAAGGTTACCGTAAAGTCGATTATATTTATATTTAAGACGGCCTTAGGTCTATTAAATAAGTAGCTAGACCTACCCTAGAGATATCGATTAATAGATACTTAGGTATAGCTTATGTAGGATATACTTATACTCTATCGCTAGCCGATATACTATTACTAGCCGCTTAGTAGTAAGCTTAGTAAGCTCTTTATCTCTATATTCGATTATCCTTTACGGTATAGCGAAATAGAGAGTATTCTATTAGCCTCTCTTACCGCCTCTAGCCTCCGCCTAGATAGATAGTAGCTTATACTAGAGCGAGCTACGCTAGTACGGTAATACTCCCGCTATAACCCTTACGTATATACTAACGGGGTTATTATACTAAGCTCTATCCGCACTACTAAAAGTTATCTAGTTATATATCTTATACGAGGCTATTACGGAATAGTAAGCCGACCTTAAGGCTAATAAACTACTATTTAGTATCTAGGAGACCGCTAAGTAGAATACTATCGGTATTAACGAGCGTATACGTAAAAGCACGGATCGTTTCTTATATTAGGCGTAATTTATATTAGGCCTATATCCCGTAAACGAGTTACTTAGCTAGTTAAGTTATAATATATAGATAATTACTAATAATATAGCCTAGCTAGTTCTCTACTTCGAAAGAAGGTAGGTTATATACGGTACTTCTACCTTTACTATTACGTTAATTAGCTCTCTAATATAGGGTATTATTAATTAGGCTATTCGGCTAACTAAAACTCTAGTCTTCGGCCCTTCTTTATAAGAGTTACTACCTAGTAGCTAGCTACTAGCTATCCCCTAGGATTTAATCTATAATAACTATAGTAATACTTCCCTTAGATACTAGTTTAGGTCGGATACGTCTAATACCTAGATAGATACGTAACGAGATATAATTATACGCTAAGTAAATAAAAGTCTCTATAGCGCTAGCTAGATAGACTTAGACCCCCCCCGGTATAAGATCGATACTATACGGGCTTTCTAAGCTAATATAAATTAACTATAATAATACTTACTAATCCTCTTTTATATTACTAGCGGCTAACTACTTAAAATACTAGAAATTCTTAGGCTATAATAGAATAATACTTAGTAGGGGGGCTTACGAAATATCTTTATTAATAATAGGTTAGTCTCCTTTATAACGGTATATTATAAGGCTTTATATCTAACGTATAATAGCCGGGTCGTTTACCGCTTCCTACTATAGTATATTAGGTCGCTAGTCGTCTAGTACTTATAGCTAGTATTACCGTTTTATTAATACCTATTAGATAGTACTAACGGGTTATAAGAGCGAAGCTCGTTTATATAGGCTATATATCTAGATACCTATAGAAACCCGTATATTAAGTAGAAGCTCCTAGCGAGAGATATCCTACGACGGTACCTATAGAGTTTCTCGCTATCGTATACGCGATAAGACCTTTCCGTATAAAGTTAGCGTTATATTACTATTTACCTCTACGACTATTATATTACGCGCCGAGTTAAGCTAGAGGTTCGCGCTATCTTAGAGGATCTATCCTACGACGAAGAAAATAACGATAATAGGCTTAATCTAAGGGTAGGAGACGTAATAGCCGACTTATAGGCTAGCTATTTAATACGGGTCAGAGGAATAAGATACGCCCGGGACTATACCTTAGCGTCTTTTTCTTTTACTCCTATTCGAATAAAATTTCGTATAGTTAGCTCTACGTAATATAATCTATTTAGTTTAGAATCGCTAGATACGGTATTTATAGTTATATAGCCTAAAGATATCGTATAGAATAAGCGAAGGATTAGTAATACCGTTCCTAACTTCTAGGCTAATATAAACGTAGCTTAATAGAAATAACTAAAGCGCTTAGGATATATTAATACCGTTTAGGCTCTTCGTAATATAATAATAGATCCCTTTATACGCTTAAGGCCGCGAAAGGAGGTTCTTAGCCTAATTATAAAGAGCTATCCGTTTATTATTTATATATCTAGATTCTTAGCTTATACTAAGTATATTATCGCTATTCCGAGCTACGTATTATATAGTAGGAATACTATTATTATTTATAATTATCCTAATTATCTAAAACGATATTATAATTAGCTCTTAGGCTATTAACTAGATATAAGTATCTAGGATATATAGGTATATAACGCGCTAACGTAAGTTATTCTTATACTTACTAGTAACTTTATATTAAGTTAGTTTACGTACTAGGTCTAAAGATTACGTAGCTAGGGATAGCTAGATCGGATATTTTATAATACTAACGGAGGCGATTATATAACCCCTATATAGGAAATTAGGCGCCTCTTAACCTTAACCGAGACCTAAGTAATCCTTATCGCGTTAGTATATCTCCCTAAAGATTTACCTTAGCTTATAACCCCGATATCTATCTATTTATATCGGTTTAATATATATCGGGTCCCTTATACCTAGCTTACTATAGTATATACGGTAATCTCTTATAATAAGGACTCGCTTTATAAGGAGGCGTTTCGGCTATTATCTAACGTTATAATAGGCCTTAGTAGTTAGCGGGGTTTAATCTTTATTTACTAGGCTATCCTAGTAACCTAGCTTACTAAGAAAGCGAAGTATCCCGCTATTATAGGTATACGCGGGAGTATTAGCTATATTATTACTCTTAATACGTAGGTTAAGACTAGCGGTATAGCTATTATAACTACGATACTATACCTAGATAGTATCCTAGTTACTAACCTTTCGGTCGTCTTATATATCGGTCTAAGGTACTTACTTAATAAGTATTTATTTTAGACGATATATAGAATAGATAGGATAGCTATAGCTATTCTTCTATATAGCGGGGAAGACCTAGGACCTAAGGTAGGTCTAGCTATATATACCTAGTCGTAGGTATACCGTTAATAGTAGATACGTACGGTAATAGACGGTAATACTAGGCTAATATGCCTAGAGTATCTAGAAGCGATACTATATAATATTTATAGTCTTAGTATAATTATACGCGTAATTACTAATCGGTCTTATTAAGATTTTATCTCTTTAACCCCTAAAGATAATAAAATACTAATAATATAGTAGTTATCTATATAGGCCGTTACTTATTATTATTAGACTCTTAAAGTATAGGATATAGAGTGCTAGGATAAGCTATAGTTACGATTAGACGCTTTATTATCTTATAACGGTTACCCCGCTTATTTTAATATACTTCGTAATCTATATCGTATTATCTAATACGATAGCGGCTATTACCTAGTAGATCCTAATAATACTATTAACGAATATATTACTAGAAACTAAGTAGATATCTAGAATATCCTTTTTAGTACCCGTAGACTATAGAATTTTTTAGCCTATTTTTAATATAGTCTCCTATAAGTATCTTACGTAATATAGTAAGAAGATACTAAGTATCTTAGTCTTTTTAAGCTAAGTTATCTTATATATAAGATAAGTCGAGAATAGTTTTATTTACTTCTAGCTATTATAAAGACTATACTCTCTTTAAGATATTAATAAGAGTTATCTAAGGTTTTATAAAGATACTAGCTTTTATATTCCCTTAAATTATTAGAAGATACGGTACTTAGGTTAAGGATTTCTTAGGGTTAGTATAATACTAGTATTAGGATAAGCTTAATATATCGATTCTTTTTTATAGAATAATAGAGTTTTAATATTATAATATATAACTTATCGATTATTTATATACTATTTCTACTTTTTAAAAAGCTATAAATACTAGTAACTAGTTAGTATACTATCTAAGCGAAGTAGGTAGTATATTTAGCTATATTAGGTTTCTACTATTAGTTCGCTAGAATAAGCTAGTATATTTAGAGATACTAGCTACTAGTACTACGGGTTAGTGCTACTAGGTGAGTAAATAAGATAGTATATTTAGCTATATTAGGTATTTATACGGGCTAGTTTACTCGAACGAGCTAGTATTAGCTATTATTTCTACTAGCTATTTCGCTCGAACGAGCTAGTACTAGCTATTTCTACTAGCTAGTTTACTCGAATAAGCTAGTATATATAGCTAGACTAGCTATTTTACTCGAACGAGCTAGTACTAGCTGTTTCTACTAGCTATTTCGCTCGAACGAGCTAGCACTAGCTATTTCTACTAGCTAGTTTACTCGAATAAGCTAGTATATATAGCTAGACTAGCTATTTTACTCGAACGAGCCCGTATATATAGCTAGACTAGCTATTTCTACTGGCTAGTTTACTCGAACGAGCTAGTACTAGCTATTTCTATTAGCTATTTCGCTCGAACGAGCTAGTACTAGCTATTTCTACTAGCTATTTCGCTCGAACGAGCTAGTATTAGCTATTTCTACTAGCTATTTCGCTCGAACGAGCTAGTACTAGCTATTTCTACTAGCTATTTTACTCGAACGAGCTAGTACTAGCTATTTCTACTAGCTAGTTTACTCGAATGAGCCCGTATATATAGCTATACTAGCTATTTCTATTAACTAGTTTACTTGAATAAGCTAGTATATATAGCTAGACTAGCTATTTTACTCGAACGAGCCCGTATATATAGCTAGACTAGCTATTTTACTCGAATAAGCTAGTATTAGCTATTTCTACTAGTTAGTTTATTCGAACGAGCCCGTATATATAGCTAGACTAGCTATTTTACTCGAACGAGCTAGTACTAGCTATTTCTACTAGCTAGTTTACTTAAACGAGCCCGTATATATAGCTAGACTAGCTATTTTACTCGAACGAGCTAGCACTAGCTATTTCTACTAGCTAGTTTACTCGAACGAGCCCGTATATATAGCTAGACTAGCTATTTTACTTAAACGAGCTAGTACTAGCTATTTCTACTAGCTAGTTTACTCGAACGAGCCCGCATATATAGCTAGACTAGCTATTTTACTCGAACGAGCTAGTACTAGCTATTTCTACTAGCTAGTTTACTTAAACGAGCCCGTATATATAGCTAGACTAGCTATTTTACTCGAACGAGCTAGTACTAGCTATTTCTACTGGCTAGTTTACTCGAACGAGCCCGTATGTGTAGCCATACTAGCTATTTCTACTGGCTAGTTTACTCGAACGAGCTAGTATTAGCTGTTTCTACTGGCTGTTTCGCTCGAACGAGCTAGCACTAGCTGTTTCTACTGGCTGGTTTACTCGAATGAGCCCGCATGTGTAGCTATACTAGCTGTTTCTACTAGCTATTTCTACTAGCTATTTCGCTTGAACGAGCTAGCACTAGCTGTTTCTACTGGCTGTTTCGCTCGAACGAGCTAGCACTAGCTATTTCTACTGGCTAGTTTACTCGAATGAGCTAGTACTAGCTGTTTCTACTGGCTGGTTCACTCGAATGAGCCCGCATGTGCAGCCATACTAGCTGTTTCCACTAGCTATTTCTACTAGCTATTTCGCTCGAACGAGCTAGCACTAGCTATTTCCACTAGCTATTTCGCTCGAACGAGCTAGCACTAGCTATTTCTACTAGCTAGTTCACTCGAATAAGCTAGCACTAGCTATTTCTACTAGCTAGTTCACTCGAATGAGCCCGTATGTGTAGCCATACTAGCTATTTCCACTAGCTATTTCCACTAGCTGTTTCGCTCGAACGAGCTAGTACTAGCTGTTTCTACTAGCTATTTCGCTCGAACGAGCCAGCACTAGCTATTTCTACTAGCTGGTTCACTCGAATGAGCCAGCACTAGCTATTTCTACTAGCTGGTTTACTCGAATGAGCCCGCATGTGTAGCTATACTGGCTGTTTCTACTGGCTATTTCTACTAGCTGGTTCACTCGAATGAGCCAGCACTGGCTGTTTCCACTGGCTGGTTCACTCGAACGAGCCCGCATGTGCAGCCAGACTGGCTGTTTCACTCGAACGAGCCAGCACTGGCTGTTTCTACTAGCTAGTTCACTCGAACGAGCCCGCATGTGCAGCCACACTGGCTATTTCCACTAGCTGTTTCGCTCGAACGAGCCAGCACTGGCTATTTCTACTAGCTGGTTCACTCGAATGAGCCCGCATGTGCAGCCACACTAGCTATTTCTACTAGCTGTTTCTACTAGCTGTTTCGCTCGAACGAGCTAGCATTAGCTATTTCTACTAGCTAGTTCACTCGAATGAGCCCGTATATGCAGCTACACTAGCTATTTCTACTAGCTATTCCGCTCGAATAAGCTAGCACTAGCTATTTCTATTAGCTAGTTTACTCGAATAAGCTAGCACTAGCTATTTCTACTAGCTAGTTTACTCGAATAAGCCCGTATATATAGCTATACTAGCTATTTCTACTAGCTATTTCGCTCGAACGAGCCCGTAGGTTTAGCTATACTAGCATACCCTATAGCTAGAAGGATGCTTGCTATTTCGAGCGAATTAGTAGGGCCCTAGATGGTTTAGCTATACTGGTATACCCTGTGGCTAGAAGGATGCTTACTATTTCGAGCGAATTAGTAGGGCCCTAGACGGGGGGCCCTGGCCCGTTCGCTCGAAATAGCTAGTCAAAACAGCTAGGCCAGGCAAATTTTTATATGGGCGGGGGGGCCCTGGACGCTGCAGAATGGGTGCTATACTTTTAATCCTACCTTTTAATAGTAAGGGTGCTGAAGCTTAAACTTCTACTACCCCTAAAATACCTATTTTCTAATACTTACCGCTAGGCAGTATCTATATATATTATTATACGTTTATAACGTACTATAATATACTCCGACCTATTAGGGATCTATAATAAGAGGAGAGTTAAACTAACGTAATATTATAATAATAGAATAGCCGCTAAATAACTTAGATTTAAACCCTATTAGGTACGTCTAGGCTAAAATTAAATATACCCTTAATAAATAACCTTAAAATAGATATATAGGTCTAGGCGCTACTTAGCGTCTTAGAGAAGATATTAGTAAGGTATAGGACGCTATTATAAAGGACTTTCTTAAACGATTTATCTAGTTAATACCTTAGAGACTTAGGGTTATATATAAAGTAAAGGGGGGGTATACCTAGTACTAGGACCTATATAGAAGTAGCGCTAAAGGCCCTATAAAAAAATACTTCTCGATATCCTTATCGGATAAAAGGGTTATATAGAAACTTTAACCCTCCCGATAGTACGGATCCTAACCCTAATTTGCCATCTGTTACTGAATCCAACTAATAGTAGACTCGCTCGTTCTTCTTTTAACCAGATGCTGGGATGGCCAAAACCTGGATAGCCCTAATCACAAGGATCATGTCGCATGTCCAGTTTCTGGGCCAGCCACATTCACTGGGCGCGGGACTTGCCCAGCAAGCCATCCAGTCACGATTCCCCAGCTCATGCTTGAAGTTGGTGCTAGGCAGTGTGCATGTTAGTGGTGGTGGTTGTTTTGTGGCTAACTCTGTTTTCTCGACACAATTAAATAGTCTGGGATGCAACTGAATTCAACGACGTGTCTGAATGGCCTGAGAATGGCGAACAGCCCTTTTTCCTTAGCATGGGAGATGGGTCCGGATATGGCCAACACGGAGACTACGTTTTTGGCTGGAAGGGAGATGCTTTGCAGCGCGCTGTGGACAATGGTTGCTTTGGGGCATCCTGCACAGGACTGCTGAGACAAGGAGGTGTCTGCTGCAAATGCTTGCAAAATTCCGACAACCGTGACGGAAGATATAGACGGATGTGAGTTGTCCCCTTTATTTTGTGCCACTTCATTCAGGCAACTGACACTTTGTGTCTCTAGGGCTGAATGAGCTTCCTGGCGGTATGATGTTCTAGCCTCCTGAATTTTGATCTATGGCCCAACACGTTTCCGCACGCGCCCCGCAAGTTGGATTTTAAGCCTAACAAGAACCTAGGTCACCGGAACACAATTGGAGTCTGTAGTGTAACTTTTGGCGTGCTGCTATTTAGGTCTACAGGTTGTTCCTGGTGAACTGAAGATTTTGCCATTTTGGTCCTTTTCGTTCTTCTCTGTGTGGCTGTGTATGCCTGGCTATACAGAGCAGGGGGCCTTGCAGTAAGCGGGGTAATGAACCTGGCCCAATGTGATAACAAATCAAGGGGGGCTGTTTGTGAGAAGCTGAGACTAAAAATACTCCTGGGGGAAACAGAAACCTTGGCGTGTGCGGCGACATACAAGTATTTTCATGTTGGTACCTTGGTAAATATCTTGACTTTGACTTGACCTGGAAGAAGAAAGGTAGCAGAGGAAATCCCAATTCACGAAACCAGTTCATTCAGCGTCATAATGAAGTTTCAACAGTGCTCGCACTATGGGACCATGGTTTTTTTCTGAGTAAATGTTGGTTATCAGTAATAGTGCAATAGCAGTACCTCATACTGCCCTTTCCTGTTGCTGGTTCGGGCTTACCCGAAAATTCTGAGCGCATGAAATTTACCTGTCTGGATTCATTAGTTCAGCGGCACCCAAAGGTGACATGTAACATTCTATTGCGAGCGACGTGATATATCAGCCACAGTATACCGCGGTGAATGGACATATGTACAGTAATGTGCTGTACATAAGTAAATGTGGGCCGCCTCCGACACAACAGCTCCCTATATCTTATATTCAGTTTATTCCCCTCGTATCACCATCTTCGCCATTCCTCTAGCTGTATTTCGAAGTTCCTAACCCAAGAAAAAAAAAAGCTCCAATATCACCAAAAGGCCAGACAGAACCAGACAGAATCCAGGTTTCTGGCAGCCTCTCTCATACACAGGATATATGTACAGTACAAAGCTATCCTTCGGGTTTATTCAGTCCCTTCTCTCTCTCCCTGCATTGTGTCTTCGGGCATAATACTGTGCGCATACACAACAGCCCTATATGCATTGGTTCCCGTCACGGCATCAACATTCGTTTGCAACAAACGCGTCGCCTCAACCCTTCGTTACATGAATGATCTTCTTTATTCCGTTTTGATATGAACATTTTCCACTCTCCAGCAAGCTCACGGCCAGACTTTTCCAACATGTCTTACCCAACATCAGCGAGCGAATGGGAACGCCATCGCTTAGACATAGCACGGCTCTATCTTGCTGAAAACAAGACACTACGAGAGGTCCAAAAAATAATGTCCTCAAATTTTGGATTCAAGGCAACGTTTGTGTTTTCCTCTGTCTGCCCATGTGGATACATTTATGTCTAGTCTCTAATGTTCTGGCTTTCTTTTCCAGGGCGAGAATGTACACTATTCGGATCGCGAAATGGGGCTACAAGAAATACTATAAGTCGTATGAGAAAGACGCCATCGCGGCAGACATTGAACGGGCTGAGAACGATGGTGCAGACTTGTCGGCACTGAAATATAACGGACAGCAAATCAAACTGCATCGCATCCTCCGTCACTGCAAAACAAAAGCCCGGGCCAAGCGACGGATATCTACCAACCCATCCTCTCAAAGTGCAGTATCGGGCGACTCGGATCCAGAATATACTTCGGAAAGTATCTCACTACCTGCATCGAATATCGACGAGGCGCAAGAAACGATCGAATCTCATGTCATGACGAGCCCTAAATTATCTCCAACTCTCAACGACGAAAAAGGGAGCTTGAAGCTATCGCGGAGGAGTTCTCCCGAAATATCAGAGGACCCCATTTCTCCCTCACATTTCAAAGAGACACCAACAACTGCTGTGGTATCTATCAAAACATCGACACCGTCTTCCCCAGTCACTCTCGGCTCTCTCTCCAACAACTCCTCCCTCAGTCGTGTTACAGATGGTGAGGCCATTCTTCACTTCACCACAAGCTACATGCACCAGTTTGTTTCCCTGGCATGTGAAACTTTACCACCTAATTCTGTTACCGGAGCACGCAATCAAGCCGTCCGATATGCACCCGGACAAAGGCCAATGGAAAACTTTTGGCATGAACTCAAAACAGCTATCTACCTTCTCAAAATCGGGTCTCCATCTATGGGCTGGCCTGCCCTGCATCATGTATGCGAAAGTTTTGGAAAGGCAGTTATGGCCCATTCCCCGAATATGATCAGCCAGATGCTTGAGGTATTCTCGCCAAATTACATTCGCGATATGCCTGAGCTAAGGCGCGAGCTTTTGCGCTTATTTGCAGGACAATCCATCATCAAACTTGGGAACCATCACCCCGTTTCTCTTATCGCCTCCCGTTATGCGCAGGATGATGACATTGCGGGTTGGACTGCTGAGAGAGGATTGGGTTTGATGCGAGACTTCTTCGACCGGCAATTGGGTACCAACCATCCTGAAACATGTCAGGCTTTTTTGGCACTTGTCCAGTGCCAACGGAGGAATCGCAACTATATAGCTGCCGAAGCCACAGCTGAGGATCTCGTCTCCAGATTTGAGAACGATAAATCATCGATTGGTTATTTACCTTACGCCTTACGCGCCCTTGTTCAAGTCCTGAGAGACCAGGACCGTATTCAAGTTGCCATTCGGGTATGCCATCGCATCCTGGCCTGCGATCCCGGCTTGCTTGATACCAAGATTCGAGTTTACGCAAATGAGGACCTGGCCGATCTATACCGAATTAGTGGAGACTATCGCCGAGAGGCCTTTTACCTCGAGGCAGCACTAGACGTGTCGAGATCGCGTTTCGGCGATGACGCCGCTTCAACAAAACACATCGCCGACAAATTGAGGGAATCAATATTAATCATTTCACGGACGAGCGGGGTCTCGGACTACATAGCATAGAAAGGAAGGGTATGGGGGTTGTGGGCAAATTTTCGCTTTTTCTTCACCTGGTACCAGCCCTAATCAGTTTATGCACATCTGTTTTCTCTTAGCACATACAGAATGCATGTGCATTTTGTAAACACATCTGTCTAGATAATTGGGGGACTAGCGTGTAGGCGTTAGTTTGGTCTAGAATTATACTACACATGTTTCTTCATGAACGAATCTATGATATTAGTTGCTTAGGAGAGAATAATATCGTAACCTGCCCTAGATATGATAACATCTTCACTAGCTGAACCGTACCGACGACGTACCAGTTCAAAAATCACTAATCCGGCACTGGTACTTGGGACTTGACGAATGGTATTCCACCAGAATCCTCTATATAACCACCTCAAGATCCCCCGACCATCAGCAACAGCTTCGCTGCGGCACTGCGCCCAAGTCTCTTGGTACGCATGATAATAGGCTCGCATCATGTGCCAGCGCTTTCGATACCTCCTGGGTTGGTATTCGGGGCTTGCTTTATTCCTGTATCTCGATGCCTTGTTGTCGAGGTCCTCTAGGTGGTTCCAGTGTTCCACCTGGACATGCGTGAGTGGGTGAAGGAGTAATTGCTGAGAAACCGACGCGCCTATACCCGCTAGAAGAAGGAATATGGGCTCGATAGTGTAGTAGGGCCTGACAACGATACCGCCGGCCGGATTACCGATCTGTTGAGATATTGAAGCCAATCTTGTTTCGGTAAGAGAACCATAGTACCATCTCACGAAGCTATAATAACCCTGGGCCTTGATATATTCGAACACACTGAAGAATACAGCTGACCCGAGGCTATCTTTAACAAGAGAGAGTCCCCAGCCAGCAAATATTCCCCGAAGTCCAATCTCTCGTAGCTTTGCAGCGCCAAAGGTCCACATGCTTGGCGGCTGTTTGCCATGATGCGGCGCCATCAGTTCGCGATGGTCAAACCGCGCCTGTATCGCATCCAGTGGCGCAGCCACCACACTCTGGATGCTACCGGCAAGTAGACCTGATGTAAAAGTTTGCCATGGCTGTGGGGGAGGATAAACGCGCTTTGAGCGACTTGAACTGCCCGGGTGAATGGTGCCAAGAATCTGCAGATAGCTGGTGTACAGAACAGCTCCAACGGCGACGTTTGCTGCCAATGGCGGGACAAGCTGATCCGGAATCACTCTCCATCCGTTTTGTTTCACTGCAGCGACGAGAACGCCGGGCGTAGTTGCGCGTAGCCAAGCGTGGATCTCGGGGATCAACCAACCGGGGCGCGTTATCTGCTCGGCTGCGATCGACACGCCTGGCGAAGTTATTCCGCGAACATATGCAAGGTAGTCGACACGAGTTCGGAAGAACGACTTCACCGGTGATCGAAAATAGAATGCAATAGCCTGACTCGTGAGGGCACGAGCACTGGCTGCCGATGCTCCGACGGCAGTGTGAGCCCGTGGGGGTTTTTCCGGGTTACTGCAGTCTTCATCGTTGTTGCCATCTCGTCGGGGCATTTGGTTGCGTGGCGGTTCGGCTAGAAGTATTAGAGATGTGAAGCTGATAGCATGATTGTGGAGTTTGTTATCGAATCCCCGAGTATCAGAATGGGGTTTACCGAAGTACACAATATAGAGACAGCAACATAGCAGGTGATATAGATTCAAAGGATGGATGAATCATATTCAACACTACTTAGTTTCTCAGAGGCTAACTTGAAAGGTACCAAGTTTCCTTTAAAACCTGTCCATCACGTGACACGCCATTAAATGGAAAATACTAGAAAATATTCAGCAGGTCTATGTACGAGTACAAACAAAGCTTCTAACTCCTAAACTTTCACAACTCTGGCAGGCTCTTGATCTTTTTATAGCTCCATACTAAGTTGCCAGCACGATGTCGATAGTCGAAGATGATCGGTATCGCCAAACTACACAATTCCGGTTGTGGTCGTTCACGCCTACCAAGCTCAGACAGCTCCGCGAAAAAACGAACTCTTTGGCGGCTTCTCATATCTCTTCTAGACTCGCCGGATCTGCAGACCCAATTCCAGAATTCCTCACCGCTGCGGAAGAGTCACAACTGCTCAAATTTTTCACCGTTGAACTTCTACGAGCTGCAGTCTTTTGCGAACTCCCGGCCGAGATCCGTGCGACGTCAGCCATCTTTCTGAAGCGGTTCTACGTCACAAACTCGGTCATGGTGTATCCCCCCACCAATATCCTGAAGACTTGTCTCTTCTTTGGATCTAAAGGAGAAGGCTTTTACACACGACTCTCGAAGTATGCTCTGTTTTAGGTATATACTTCATTTCTTGTAGCTAACATCCTTGATTGATACTTCTAGATTTGCCGAAAAGTTCCCAAACACGACACCAGAAGAAATCGTCGCTGGAGAGTTTCTTCTATGTCAAGGTATAAGATTCGCATTCGATGTTCGACACCCCTTCCGGGCGCTTGAGGGGGCTATATTGGAACTTCGCAGATTGCTGCCAGATGAGGTACACAACCGCATACCTGTTATACTGCGTGTTGGCCGGGGATATCTAGAATCAATGCTAACACTACTCGGCCCTTTTCTTCCTTTTTGCAGATTACCAGGATTGATGATGCGTATCTAAGAGCCCGCGAGATTCTCAAGTTCAGCCCAGTCGTAACCGATGCGTACTTCCACTACACTCCCAGCCAGATCATGCTCGCCTCACTTTCCATAGCGGATTCAGAGCTTGCGGAACACATCTTGAGAAGTCTAAAATTTAAATCGACGGATTACACAACTGAAGGTTCTGAACCCACGGACAAGGACGGGGATGAAATTCCCGACAAGCTTTGGCAGATAATATCAGACTGTCGTCGTCTTCTGGAAACGGAGACTCCCGAGAGAATGACAGACTACTGGGGGACAGTAAGTGATACCCTGTATATCTTGCTCCATTCTTCTTTAACTAACAGTATAGCCCGAATGCAACAAAATAATGCGCCCGCTGCTAAAAAAGCTCAAGAAGTGCCGCGATCCTGATAGGGTCGATCTCGTTGCGCTTCAGAAAGCGAGGCGTGAACAGCCTCCAAAGAAGGCGGGACTGTCGTCGAAGGATGGTTCAGCTATGATCGGTGAAGAAGGGACAAGGGAGACTAAGCGTCGCAAAGTCAGTGGTATTGATGATCCCTTCGGTCCAAATCTCTGATATTCACGAAGTCTGCAGGTAATACTGCACACACAGATGGTCAGATACTATGTATGCATATGAACTCATCGATCGTCATGTCTGTGCCTGGAGCTGCCCCATGAGCCACATGTTCTTCCTATTTTCTGGTCAACCTGGTTTAGAGTTTTTAGCCGTCGATATTTGATACCCCCCTCCTTTTTCTTCTTTAAGTGCAAGCTTTGTTTTACAAGGCGCCATCAGAAAGATGATTATGGGCAAGGGTTGAGGTGTGTAGTGGTGTGTGGGTAGAAGAGCGTAACCCTAAATTATTCCGAATAGGGAAATAATGCACCTCATAATAAGCAAAATATCGTTTCAGGTTAAGCACCATCTTTTCAATCAAACGGGGGCAGGGCCGTGTTGTTATTTACTTATTCTGGTGTTATGTGTGATGAGGATACTCATAGTACTACAAACTTGGCTGATATAATGTACTTACTACTATATCGAGTAGCCGAAACTGAAGCCTGTTTTACCTACCACCGGGAATACGGAGGTTTGAAAACTTGCCGGCTATTTCCCCCATGTCCCTACACGTTGCTTGCAAGGGTCTGAGAGCATTCATGCTCAAGATGCCGAAGAACGCCGGTCCAGTCTTCTCTTCTCCATATACTCCGTAGAGTAATCTAAGTGATAGGGCTAGCAGTCAGTAAGGATCCGGGTGTTTCCCGTACCCATTTTGAGCCTCACTGTGTCATGGGGCTTAAAATGCCTGATACTGTAGTTGGCTAACGTGTGTCCATCAGGCAGTTGTGTGTCCCATAGGCCAGACATAGGAAAGCCCAACAGAATGCATTTGGCTTCATGACTAATGCATACAAATGCATGGGAAACAGCTGGCAGCACCTATAGAAGGCATACGGGGATACCGTGATTCCTACGGAATCATCATCTTGAGATATAATTTTTTAAGCTTCCTTCAGCATATGTTTCTCCATACGCGTAATTCAGTTGTATCCCATTTCTCACCTTTAGACAACATACGAGGAAATCACACAGTCAAAGATGCAGGGCGGGCTGGATTTCCTATTTGTCTAGGCCCACAGTGGCAACCACAACCCGCGTTCGCGCTTCAGATGACATGTACCCTGTACGAATGAACTGATCCGGCTACGAATTCATGTTCGCTAAGCCAGATACCAACCGCCGTACATGCCAGTTCGAAAAGATATAAAAGGCATCCCCGAACTTTACACAACTTAATTTACTCCAGAGTAAAAAGAAAAAAAAAACCCCCCCCAAAAAAGCAACTTTCAATTCATCGCCGGCCTTAATCATGGCCACCCCTCTTGTTTCTGCCGCCCTCAAGGCCCGGGTTCGCCGGCCGTCAATGCTCGCAAAGCTCACAACGCCTGAGGCTCTGTTCCAGCATTTCCCAAATGGCGCATACATTGGTTGGTCAGGATTCACCGGTGTCGGCTATCCAAAGTGTGTACTCCCTTCATCCAAGAGCGTTCCCCCACCCAATTTTTATCCAGATTTTCGAGATACGCAATCGAAAACCCAAAAAAATATGAAGGCCGCTCAACCTACCTACTGACCAAGTATTTCCTGCTTTCTCTTCCTAGAAAAATCCCCACGTATATGGCCGACTATGTCGAACAGAATGGTCTGCAGGGCAAGCTCAAGTATTCGCTTTTCGTCGGAGCCTCAGCCGGCGCCGAAACGGAAAACAGGTGGGCAGCCCTGGACATGATCGAACGCCGCAGCCCCCACCAGGTCGGCAAGGCCATTTCTAAGGGAATCAACGAGGGCCGCATCAACTTTTTTGATAAGCACCTCTCCATGTTCCCATCCGATCTTGTTTATGTATGTATACTCTGATTTGAGCTTTTACTCGCCGTAGTCTAATGTCGTTGTTCTTTTAGGGATGGTACACAAAAGATCGTCCCAACGGTAACCTTGATGTGGTCGTGGTTGAGGCCACAGCCATCAAGGAAGACGGAAGCATTGTCCCTGGCGCGTCGGTCGGAGCCACTCCGGAGCTGATCCAGATGGCAGATAAGGTTTGTCCAACATTTCTCGCAGTCTCGCTCTACCAGTATCCGTTCTCACGATAAGTCAAGGTCATCATCGAGGTGAACACGGCAATTCCTTCGTTTGAAGGTCTCCACGATATTACCATGTCTGATATTCCTCCGAATCGCAAGCCATATCTCATCATGGGCGTGGAAGATCGGATTGGCACGACATCTATTCCTTGTGACCCCGAGAAGATTGTTGGCATAATCGAGACAAGCCACCCAGACAACACATCGCCTAATTCACCCGCTGATGAAACGTCCTTTGCGATCGCTGGCCACTTAATCGAATTTCTCGAACACGAAGTCTCGCAGGGTCGTCTGCCGAAGACTCTGTTGCCCATTCAAAGCGGTATTGGCAATGTGGCGAATGCGATCATTGGTGGTCTCAGCGAGAGCAACTTTTACAACCTCAAGGTCTGGACAGAGGTTCTCCAAGACACCTTCCTCGATCTGTTCGACTCTGGCCGCTTAGATTTTGCTACGGCGACGAGCATTCGGTTCTCTCCCGATGGATTCTCCCGATTTTACGACAACTGGGAGAACTACCATAATAAGTTGTTGCTTCGCGGCCAGCAAGTTTCTAACTCGCCTGAAATCATCCGTCGCCTTGGTGTCATCGGAATGAACACGCCTGTCGAAGTTGATATTTATGCCCATGCCAACAGCACCTGCGTTATGGGAAGCCGAATGCTAAACGGACTTGGCGGGTCTGCTGATTTCCTTCGCAGCGCAAAGTATAGCATTATGCATACCCCATCAACCCGCCCTTCCAGGACCGATCCTCATGGGGTTAGCTGTATCGTACCTATGGCAACTCACGTCGATCAGACTGAACACGACCTTGACGTAGTTGTTACTGAGAATGGTCTCGCTGATCTTCGTGGGCTTGCGCCGAGGGAACGAGCCAGAGTTATTATCGATAAGTGTGCACACCCGTTGTATCAGCCTATCCTGAAGGCGTACTTCGAAAAGGCAGAATTTGAATGCCTCCGGAAGGGTATGGGCCACGAGCCGCACCTGCTCTGGAATAGCTTTGACATGCATAAGGCACTGGAGGAGTCGGGAAGCATGTTGAAAGTCAATAGCTGGTAGATTGTGAAACCGGAGTAATTTTAAAAGGTACTATAGTTCAATCGCACAACGGCTTCAAAGTTGAAATCTCATTGTTCAAAATGACTCTTAAAGCAATTCCGGCCTCTCTCTCTCTCTCTTTCTTTCGGTGTGTGTGCGCGTGTAAACTATATAAACTTTTTCTCTATTTTATCGGCTTCAAAACTTACATAGAGATGTCACCTGATACACAATAAATATACAAATTCGGTCAAAATGAAGGATACTCAAACAGTTCCGATGGGTCGTTCCACAAGATCCATAACCCCATCGATGATACTCTGGCGAGCTGGTTCAGATGCAACTTTCGCTCCAGCAAGATAGTTAAGCCACAGAACACGCGATAGACGCTCATCTGGCACTGTACCGAGGAGGGAAAGTCCCTTGTCCCTGCCGGAGTTGAATGACACACTCAGAGCACCAGTCTGATCACGGGATAGGATTAACTCCCTTTGTTTGGGAACACTTCCACGATTGAAAATAGCCTTGAAATCACGGATAGCCAACCCAAACTCTGAGTCCGAATAGGAATATCGAGGGGACTCGGGTCGCGTTCGAGCAGATATGGCACGAATAAACCCGTCTCGCAAATGGTGGAAGTCGGTATCTCTTACTGGAACGATTCGGAAAGCCGTTTTCAGGGGGCAATTGTACAATACTGCGTCCCATAACTCTTCACTCTGTGTAGGATCGCTCAGAGACTGCTTCAAGGCGGCGCGTTCAGGTCCAATAAGCGTGGATGCAGTCGGGTTTGAACTCTTTACCAGATATTCATGAAGCCGACGGATGTCTTCCTCCGCAACATAAAATCCGACGACATACACCTGGATATTGAGGAACGTGACTGCGCGAAGCCCAAGGCCAATCAATGCATATGTGGTAATCGTATCGCCATCGCTGGAAAGAATTTCGATAGTACTTGGAAATTCTGGGACTGTCTTATTGCCGGTAGGCACTGTGATAGTTTGAGGGTACTCCTTTCGAGCGGCTGTTGGAGTTTCCGGGGCTGTAGGTAGGGAGTCGAACGCAAAGGTTACCGATGGGTTGATGAAATATGTGTATGTTGCCAGTGTTGATGTGAAGGCAATCGTGAATGCGACGGACTTTGTCGCGACAGCTCGGCGAGTGTACGAAGATGTTGATGCGAAGCGCGCCTTCGGGATCGAAAGAGGACGGGGCCTGACATTGCGTAAAGGGACTCGCACACTGCGACTGATGAGCGAAGACAATGCCTTTGGAGATGCCATTGAATATTATACTGTCAAGAAAACTTGGTGGCAGACTTGAAGGCTGGTTTAATCTAGAAATGTACATGGGATAAGAGGAACAAAGGGAACCCGAGAATACACGCACTCTTCCGTTGGTCCTCGCATATTTCCAAAGGCGGGCTTGACAGCACGTGTGTCTGCACGTGTACTGTATGAAGGCCCTTTTTTCCTTTTCGGACATGTTTGTCACATCAAGATTAACTTCTTAGTACATGCACGGTATGTGAAGTACGTAGGTAGGTAATTTTATTCGAACAGCACAGTAACTGCTTTTTTGGCCATTCCCTTCCCGTTTTTACCTCAAGTTGCAGCTTGACTACCCTACCCGAGTCCTGTCCATGCGCGCTCGTCTTCACGGAAAGTTTAGTACGCGGGCAAGTCGACACTAAGACTTAAGGAAGAGCGCCGGCATCTCGCAGCAAGCCTTGCAGCTTTCCTTGTCTCAACAGTGCCTGAAGGTTATCATTACCTCCAATATGCTTCTGTGCAATAAAACTGTTTGGAACTGTGGTCTGGCCAGTGATTTTCTCAAGGGCGGCTTGGAATTCAGAGCCCTCGGCTGTAAACACAAGTTAATTATTGATAGTTTGAAGGATATTCCGTGGATATAGCATGCCCGATCCTGGTTGTGTTGGCATAGTGTTGAAACTCACGCATTTTGTCAAGATCATACGCGACGTATGTGGCACCGAGATTTTGGAGAGTTTCCTTCGTCGCTCGACAATACTGACACCATGACTTGGTGAAAAGTACTATATAAAATGATAAAGAGTTAGATTAGACCAATGCACAAACCAATTGTAGCACGTATGCGTTAGAATTGTTTGAAGATAGGACGACGACATGATACATACCCACTGGGTTCGCATCAATCAAGTTCTGAACTTTGCGGACTGACTCCTCGATAGTGCCTGAAGATCCCATAGTGGCAAACCGGCGAAGAAAGGACATAGCTGTTTGTATATATGCGGAGCGAATGGGGGCGGAAATGATGATGGAGACGATGAGATGATGTCTGGATGTGTGGTATGGGTTGCTGGTGGAAGGTCTGTATTGAAGCAACCGTCTTTTGACAGAGAGATAAATGTATGAAGATTCTGGGCGGCTTCATAAGCTTTATATGGCTTTCAGAGTTTGAGATATGGAACCTGAAAGCAGATAAAGTTCCTGGTTTTATTTTAGGTAAGTTACGGTGGTCTTAAAGGCCTTAGATTTGTCAGTGTGGCGCTGATCCCGCAGCTTTTTCCATGTCATAAATAGTCTAGATCAGAGATAGAAACGTCATTCGCCGATGCCATGGTGAGCTTGCCGAGCACAACGTTTGTCTTCCGCCGAAATTAAATGACAAACCGCATCAGAAACCTTGATAGTTGTATTTTGTTCCTAACCGAAAGGAATGTCCTTTTGCGATGTTAGAGAGACAGGCAATCATCAAGAAATCATTCCATCGGGGAGGTATTTGATCTCAATAACGGAAAGTTAATAAAACAGAAGTCGCATAACTTAGTCGGATACAGTCATAATTGCCTGTGTAATAAATGCTTCAGTGTATCCTCTGGTCCTTTACGATTGAGAAAAAAAAGCTGGGCCAATCACTAGGATACAAGAAAATCATGGAGGAAATTTTGCAAGAAAAGTCTCTCTACAGTGCGGTCGGCGTTTACGAGCATTTGGAAACTGTGCTGGTGCTATGTGGATCTCAGCGAAAATGCCATGTTGGTTGATTTGGGTCGTTTCTATATGTACGTACCCATGGCATCGAGATTTTGTCTTACCTCCTTTCCATTCCATTCTAAACTCGGCTTTTTTTTTATGTTTGACAAATCAACCACGTCGAACATTTGGACCTCTTCTTTTCATTTCATTCGAGTTCGCGTCCCTCTCGGACTCGAATCAACATTCGCGAAGGTGGCTTCCGGTCAGGATTTTCTGGCATCCTCTGGCGCCTTTGCGGATCGAGTCGTCGCGAACTCCGCTTTGATCGCAGGCTGGATAATAACTTCCGTCGACCGCTTTTATTCGCAGGCGGTTGAGTCGCTTTCATCGACTACCGGACTCCCTCCTTCGGCATTCGCGGGAACTCTACTGGCAATCCTCGTTCTTGTGCCTCTGACTATGTCCCGATACATATGGTCGAGTCCCCGGGAGCAATTATCGTCGTATTCACCATCGCCGGGATACAGTAGACCGGTGAATATAACTGATGACGATTTTAGTTATATCACTACTGAGGACCTCGATGGCTCCGTTAACCCGGCGACATCCCCATACCTTAACCGACCCCATTCGACAGTCCCGTCCGCACCGGATGACGATACTCTGATTCTTCGCAACAAGGGCAGATCATATACAGCAGAGTTCCCTGCGTACTGTATTGGAGATGGAAAGTTGCGCGTTCGTGATGTGCGCGAGCGCATTGGTCTCATGATGGACCTTTCAGAGAAAGAGACGAGGATCCTGAAAATGCTTTACAAAGGCCAACAACTGAAGGAACCGGATGCTCTTGTTCGAGACTACGGCGTCAAAAACAACAGCGAAATCATGGTAACAATCCCAACAATAAGCGGGCATAACCGGGCGAGCTCTGGGTCTGAGCCAGACGAGGCACTCCGACGACCAAATCCTAGAGAACCTTTTGTCGCGACCAAGAAAAAGGATTTGAAGAAGAAGAACAAATCGAACAAGCTTGGTTCAGACGTCAGCGTCGGAGACTCATCGCCTAACCTATCAAGTGCTCCAAGGATGGAGCCGTTGGGTTCAAAAAATCCTCAGCTGGATAGAGTCAACGAGATTTACGCCAATTTCGTCAACGATCTTCTCCCATTATGCACGCAATTCACGACAAATCCCCCAAGCGATTCGAGAAAGGCTGAAGAGCATCGAAGATTGACAGAGACAGTTATGCAAAGTGTTGTTCTTAAACTGGATGCTGTGGAACCGAATGGTATGGAGGACGTTCGGACAAGGCGAAAACAAATCATCAAGTACGTCCAGGAGGTTCTGAGGGGGATGGATTCCAAACTACAGGTGTAATTCATTGGACTAGTTTTTTGCAACACGGACCAATCTAGCCTGGCTTTTGAACAGAAAAGTGAGCCTGTCCGGAAGGGAGCAGGTACCACCAGAAATGAAGTTATCGCGTGATCTTCATATGCAACTGTATGGGGCGGCTTGAACACCCAATGTACGAGCAATACATGGAGCTGAGATATTGGGCATGAATAAATCAATCAATGCCCGCACCGTTTACACGTGATATCGGCACGTGGCAGTGTGAGAATTATGTAACCGCATTCTTCTGCACTTCCCCTCCAATAGGTCAAGAAGCCCTAAGGGTAAGTTTCAGGCAAAAAATAAATCTGCGGTCCACAAATATCCCAATCCGGATAAGCGTCTAGTTTACCTACACAACCACCATCACAAATTTCACATCCACACATTTATCGACTAAACAAAGTCATCTTTCCTCCAACACATTCATCTTTACACTTTGGTCGTCAAACTTTCAACGACGCCCGGAAACACCCAACATGTCGACTTTCGAACCGGTTGTACGTCCATAATCCAGCATCCGAAACCATTCTTTCGAAGATACTCTCTCACTATCACCGTTTCTCTAAATGGGTTTTACTCGTTGAATATTTCAACCCTAATTGAGCTACTGCGAGATGTGTGCATCAACCTTCGCGAATCATCATGGGCTAACTTGTTTCTCATTGCTGTTTTGCTTGATTTTAGATTGTCATCGATGGCAAGGGCCACTTGCTGGGCCGTCTGGCCAGCATTGTTGCCAAGCAGCTTCTTAACGGACAGAAGATTGTCATTGTGCGCTGCGAGGCCCTCAACATGTCCGGAGAGTTCTTCCGTGCGAAGCGTATGTTTCTTCTATCCGACCAGTGTTATTGGTTTCCGGCGCTGTTGAGCCAGCCCTCATAACTTACAGACATTTTCTTCGTAACACTAATCCCGTTTCCCGTCAACAGTCAAGTACCACGCGTACCTCCGCAAGATGACTCGCTTCAACCCCACTCGTGGCGGTAGGTTATACCCGTCCCGGTGCTTTCGTGTTGAGGGTTTCCAGGAAGATACTGGGGTTTCAGTTTTGTAGCTAGAATATGGCGAAATGGCTGTACACGCAACGTCTAACACTTTTTCTTTCATCTATAGGTCCGTTCCACTTCCGCGCCCCCTCGAGAATCTTCTACAAGGCCGTTCGTGGCATGATCCCCCACAAAACTTCCCGTGGTGCCCACGCTCTTGAGCGCCTCAAGGTGTTCGAAGGTGTCCCCCCGCCCTACGACAAGGTTAAGAAGCTGGTGGTTCCCCAGGCTCTCCGGGCGCTCCGCCTGCAGCCTGGTCGGAAGTACTGCACTCTGGGCCGGTTGAGTCACGAGGTTGGCTGGAAATACCAGGATGTTGTTGCCAGACTCGAGGAGCGGAGAAAGGCCAAGGGCGCCGCCTACTACGAGCGGAAGAAGGTTGCTCAGCGCCAGCTCACCCAGGCCAAGAAGAGCGCTTCGGTTGACAAGAAGACGGTCGCCGCACTGGCGGCTTACGGCTACTGAGCGTGTCTATTTATCTTGCGTCTGTGGCATTTTGCGTATTTTTCATTAGATTGATTCGGCGCGGTTGGTCATGGGAATATCTTCGATTAGAGCTGGTGATTGCTCTATGTTGAAAAGGGTTTCAAAAATTAAAAGTCAATAATTCAAAAACATTCATAAAATGGGTAATATCATGAAGGGCCAAATACTTGTTATGCCTGTGTTACGATCGCATATACTATAAGTTTCCTCTGTAGTTCTTAAGATAAAACATATCATTCTTCTTCTTCTTCTTCTTCTTCTTTTCTTTTCTTCTCTCTTTAGTTTTGTCTCCTTTATTATTGGCTCTTAAGTGATAAAATAAATATTATATTACGTTTGCTTCACTAGAAAGAAATAAAAGAGCTTTTAAACCCTAAGATAATTCGAGAAGGGGAAAAAAAGAGTAAGGCTAAAGCCCTGCCCGTGCTTATATAATGCATATGTGTAACTAAATCTCATATGCCTAAGGGTAGAGAGTTAGTCCTGCGACTCCTGCCTCTATTCCTTCTATAGGTCAGGTCAGACTCCGTATTTTATTTCCCTATTAACCACTTCTCTAATATATCCGTTTTGACGATAATAAAATAATTGATTTTCTCTTCTTTATATTTTCGTCTTTTTCTTCCTCCCTATACTTCTTATCCCTATACTTCATAAAGTTCTAAATGCCTTAGACTATAAATCATTTATTTCTATGCTATTTCACGATTCTTCTGGCCTAGGAACATTTACTTCCCCCTCTATTTACTTGTTGTCCGCGTTTGTTGTTTCCCCGCCCTCACCCTCTCTTATGCTTAAGATTATCAAAGGCATGCTAAGTTCATAATAATTTCATTCCCTTTCCTAATCCTCTTTTTGCTTTCTCCCTATTTCCCTCTACTCTTCTTATATCAGAGTATTATTTGTGGATTCCATATGTTTCTTTCCTGTTACTCCTTGTTTCCCTTATAAGTCTTCCTTCTGTTTGATTCATCTTCTTCTATCCTGCTCAAGTAACGAGCCCGTATCAACCCAACCACTCTTTCCCTAAACTACTGGCTCCAGTTCACATCCAACAGAATCCTTTTCTCCAGAAGCTATGCAGTCCCGAGCTCCATTATCCGGTCCGCCAACAACTGGGACAGTTATGCCTGTCCGTGTGTCTGATTCCCGATCGTCGTCGTCCACGAGTTCTCCAGCACCGGCGGATAACGAAGAGTTCGATTTCTACAACGTCGCCAACGACTCACAATCCTCACTTGGTGTGTCCCTTATGCGGGACATGCAAGTCAGCGATGAGGACAGATACCAGAGTTTGGTTGATCGACTGCCAAATGAAATTTTGATCAGCATCTTTGCGAAACTCGACAAGTCACACCAGCTCCTTAGCTGTATGCTGACTTGCAAGAAATGGGCTCGCAATGCCGTCGAGCTTCTATGGCATCGGCCGTCTTGCTCGTCATGGAATAACCTACGCTCTATTTGCAATGTTCTCCATTCTTCAGACCCGTTTTTTTCATACAAGGACTTCATTCGACGGCTCAACTTGTCGCAGATCTCCGAAGGCGTCAACGACGGCAGTGTCTTCCCCCTCAGCGTTTGTAGCCGTATCGAACGGCTTACTTTAACAAACTGCCGCAAGCTTACCGATCTCAGCATCACTCCCCTCGTATCAAACAACAAGTCTCTGCTTGCTATTGATATTGCGGGAGACGAGCATATCACCGATCAACCAATTCGGGCCTTGGCCGAGAATTGCAAACGCTTACAGGGGCTTAATATATCGGGTTGTCGAAGAGTGTCCCCCGAAAGCTTGATTGAAGTTGCTCGCAGCTGTCGCTATCTTAAAAGAGTACGGCTACTCCGGTTTGGACCTCCTTTTCGCATAGCTTGAGAGCTCTTTCTTCGTTTCCCGGCTAACATGACCATTCATTATCTTTTTTTCTTCTTTTCTTCTTTTCTTCTAGCTGAAATTCAATGAATGTACCCAAATCACGGATACTGCCATCCAAGCTTTCGCAGAGCACTGCCCGAACATTCTCGAAATCGATCTCCATCTTTGTGCGAATATCACCGGCGAGCCCGTGACGACTCTACTCACGCGTGCGAGACATCTCCGTGAATTCCGACTGGCAAACTGCGAGCTTGTCTCCGACTCGGCCTTCCTATCCTTGCCTGCCCTGCAAACCTTCGACCATCTGCGTATTCTTGACCTCACAGCGTGCCATCGGCTGACAGACGCGGCAGTCCAAAAAATTGTCGACTCGGCGCCCAGACTGCGCAACCTTGTTCTGTCCAAGTGCCGACACCTCACCGATGCGTCTGTCTATGCCATTTCGAGGCTAGGCAAGAATCTTCACTATCTTCACCTAGGTCATTGCAGCCAAATTACCGATGAGGCCGTTAAGAAGCTCATACAGAACTGCAACAGAATTCGGTACATCGATCTCGGATGCTGCACCAACCTGACTGATGACTCCATCTCGACACTAGCAACTCTCCCGAAGTTAAAGAGAATCGGGCTTGTGAAGTGCAGCCTAATCACGGACGAGTCGATTCTTGCACTGACGAGAGCTAGCTATCGCACAAGAACAGTCCGAGACCCATTGACCAATGACATATACACGGAGACGTATTTCTCCTCAAGTCTCGAGCGTGTACACCTCAGCTATTGCGTCCATCTGTCTCTTTTGGTTAGTATCTGCATCTATAGCCGCTTTTCGTGGAAGAGGCACATCTATCTTGATGTCTTTGTTCTTGTTTCTCGGTCATCCATTTTAACCCCATCTCTCTTCATTCACATTAGGGAATCTTTCAAATGCTGATCACCTGTCCGCGCTTGACACATCTAAGCTTGACTGGCGTCCAGCCCTTTCTCAACGAGGAATTCCAGAGATTTGGAAGAGATGCTCCAGAAGGTAAGAAATTCCGCAGCCTGCGGGGCAGTTGCCTTGTTATCAGTTATCATATCTAACATGTGCCTGGGCTATGACGAATAGAATTTGCCGAACACCAACGACAATTGTTCTGTGTGTTTTCGGGGGGTTGTGTGACCGAGCTGCGCCGATACTTAACGACAGACCCAAAGCATTCCAATCTTCGTGCCCTTGCCGTCGCTCGTCAACAGACATTGAGCGGAAACCACCCCGGCACGCTTCAACTACTTCTCTCGGCAGCGGGTGGTAGGATTGGAGGAGAGCCACGGCCGGAAGAACCCGAGCCATTTGAGGATGACGGGTTCGAGTCTTTTGTTGTGGATCAGCCACCGCAAACTGGAGCATGGAATCTCGGCGCAGCTGAGCAGAACCTCCCGCAAATCCCACCCTCTTGGACAGGTGTCAACGCACAGATCGATCAGCTAGTTGCTCCTACCACTGTGCCAAACGGCACTGTTGCAGAAGTTGCTATGCTTGATCCATCTGTTGGGAATGTTAGCCAAGATCAAGAGTCTCCCCAACAATCACCAGGAGAGTCATCTACTCTAGCGAATTAGTGGTAGTCCAGCAGCAATATTAGGATCATAAGCAGTTCAATAGTAGTTTCATAGAGGACCAGGGGGCTTAACAAGGAAAATAATATATTCTTAGAATTCTCTTTTTCAATGTGGCTTGTGATAATTTATCATGTCTCCTTACATGTTTTCTCTTCACGTTCATTTAGAACTCTTAAGAGAGTTGGATTTATTTCTCTATGATTAAGATCCCTAGAGCTATGATATGTAATAATAGGAAATCGGTTAAATCTATCTAACCGACACTTCTTAGTCTAGTATATAAGAGAACATAGTGGGGAAAATAGTGATCACCAACTAACCCTTAGCAATCATGTTCCATTCTAGACACTGTCACTTCCTGTGATCTTGGGCTCAGGTTCGTGGTTTGAGACTGAAAACGACGCAATGGGCCGTCGGCGAATGGCAGCACGCACGTTCTCCTCACTCCGATTTGCCCACGCCGTGAAAGGCGCAGTGCTCGACGGGTAGAGCAGCTTGTTGTCGCCGCTTTCCATGTGGCGAACAAGGTCTTCAAGATCCATTGCTTGGGCAGCAATGATGTCCAGCTCAGAGGCAATTTGGTGGCAGAAGTCCTCAAGAGGCAGATCATTGACATCGTATCCAAAGGGATTCTCAATCTCCTGTCCAATGAACAGAATTCCGAGGATGATGTATGACGCGGCAACACTGGCGCCGATGGTGACCCAGTTAAGAGTGGCCACCAATTGAAACGGAAGCATCAAGACATACAACCAAGTGATCTGAGAAAATGCAATCGAGTAGGCAATGGGAAGGGGCGTGGTCAGAACACGGTCGGTACCAGACAGGACATCGTTGAGGACGCTGAGGTTGCTATAAGCAATGGTGTGCTGGATCGGGAGGGTCAGCTTCCCCTCGGCGATCAGCATGTCGACATATCGGCCCAAGTAGTTGAGGATCTCCAGGGGAAGGTTTCCGACGGGACGTGTTGCTCTCTTGATCAGCTTTCTCGGGTTGGACTCCGCCATGGCAAGGCCGAGGTACTGGCCCACCCGCTTGAAAAAGCTGGGGTCCCCTCTTAAAGCAAGGCTGGGGTCCTCTCGGGTGGCTGAACCAGCAAAGGTCTCCAGATGGGAAACAAGGTGGGCGAGATCGTGATAGGAGGTGTAAGGCTCAAACCGGAGACGATGCTTGAGAGCAACTGCAAAAGCTACAAGGAGGTTCGACGCTGTGCTGGTACGGTGATGATGGTTATTAGACTCAAGTTCACGTGGTATTCATGAGAGAGAATGCTTCCTCTCCCATCGATCAAACACAGGGACAGAAGGGGCATAGAAACCGTGTAAAATGGCGGTCCAAACTTACATAGCGTGAAGCAGGTGGATTTTCTTCTTCTGGGGATCCTTCTCACGAGAGTGGACCCAGAACACACGGCTCAAAACCTGGGAGGCGAGGGTCAGGGCCGCCCAGTATTTGCGGCCTTCTGCATATCGTTCGTATGCAGTGGAGCTGCGAAACGACAAGCCGAGACCGACGACAAAACCGGTGACGGTGAGAAGAACGGAGCTGATGCCAATGGGTTTCCAGACAAGCTCGCGGATGCATGTGATGGCGGTGGACCAAGCTGCCACGCAGAGCAGTGGCACAACCATCTTGGGAAAGATGCTGCCATGCAGACGCAGGAACATGGGCAGTTTAGAGTGCTTGGCCATGTCTCTTGGGCCAGCCTATAAAACGGGCAACGCAAAAACAGTGAGTTTCCCTGTTAGTTGGACTGAATTGCAGGGAGAGACAGAGACAGAGAGAGAGAGAGAGAGTGGATCAGAAAGGAGTTACTCACAAAGTAGTCGTCAAAGTCCAGACTCTCTCTGGTGACAAATGGGTTCGGAGTGTTCAGAGTTGGCGAGACCAACGATTCCGTGGGCTCTTTGCGATCAGTGGGGGTTGGCCGCGCTGCGGCAAGTTCGGGGTGGCTGTGATTGGCACTGACGCCGGATCCAAAGCCGGCACCGCCGCCGGTCGGGACCACAGCTGCGGCATGAGAGCCATCATCACCCATGCTGTTAGTGTTCTTGACTTGGCTATGGTATTTAAAATGGTTTAGGCCGATATATATAAGGGGATAGATAATAAGTGACAAGGCAGGCTCTCTAGAGAAAAAGAGGTTTAAAAGAGTAAAAAAATAAAAAGTACTGAGAAAGAGAAGAGAAGGTATGTAAGTATAAGTAGACTCCAGGTCCTTTGAAGGTTCAGTTTAAGAGATAGAAGAGGGGGTTGAACTAGAAGATAAAGAAAGTCTAACAAAGAAAATCAGAGAGCACCTAAGAGAGAATAAGAAGAGTGGCACTATGTTAATATTGTCCTTCAGGTATTCAAATAGAATTCCCAAGTAAAGAAGCTGAAAATAGTGTATGCTGGCCTAATTGGCCTATGAACTGTAAAAAGAGTGATTGGAGGAAGGCTGGGACGGAGAGATCAAAAGAATGAGAAGTTTCTGGGTTTCTTTGACTTCCAGAAATTTTCCAAAGAGGAACAACTGAACTCTTCACGATGTCCTTACTCTACCACTACACTACACTACCTGCGCCCAAACTCTGGACCACTACTCTGCATTCGCAGACCTGGGGTTTCATGGTCAGACCAGGATACCAGGGCAGCCCAAAGGGGGCTTCGGTTCCAGTTGGGCCAAGGCAAGGCAAGAAGTGAACACTTTTCCCTGCATCCACGATGTGCCTTGCAACCCTCTGGCTGCTCTAAAAATGGCCACCACGATAGACGGAGTTTGTGCTATATATTTGTTTTGAAACGGAATGGGAATGGCGGGACAGCGAACCTACTATGAAACCGGGAGTCCTGACTCTGGTAAATGGCACGGAACGGCAGCACTCTCCTCCTGACTTTCTTGGCCCCTACTGCTCTTTCACTCAGCCCATTTGCTGACTACATGGAAGTCTACATGCAGCGTCGCATTCGCTTGCTATTTTGTGGATAAGTTGAGCAGAGCAGCGCAGACCACAACAAAAATGCAAGCCAACGCATCACTTTTGGTCTCGTTTAGCGGGAAACGCTACGTGCATGCAATAATGGAGGATTTATTCATGGGACTGGGTCTCGGAGAGTTATTGGACGACAGGTGGTAAGATGCTGCCGGTTGGCCTTATGGTTGCTATACTCTAAACGAGACGGGGATGTCTGTAGTGGCCCCTATCTCTGTTGGGTCAATACGCCGCCCGCCTGTGCATCGAGTTCCGTGTTTTCGCCTACTCCCTAAACAGTCAGCACCAAGTCCATGCTGTAAGAGGTGTGCACGATTTATCATGACATGCAGGAGGTCGAAGTGTGCCAGGAGAAGTCTGTGCGGGCTGTTTCCTGATTTCTCCTCACGGAGGGCTGAACACAGGCGATTTCGCTGTTCTGCCTACAGTACATGGCAGTGTAATACGAGCACAACACATGTGCTCGGCTTGCACGTGGAGTGCTCCGCGGCAGCACAACCGGAGCGAGGCAATCACAAGGAACGTGGATTTGTTCTGCTCCCCTGGCTAAGTCTAGAACATACAAACTATTTTCAAGGGGCCCGGGCTGCTAGTCAGGAGCCCAGCCCAGCAACGGGGTCCAGACTTTTTTTCTGGGTGTTTCTCGCGGCGGACAGGCACTGGCTTTCTTCCTTTTTTCCTCCTCCTAAGCGCCCAGACCCGAGCGTTGAGCAAGCTATTTAGGTGCGGGGGGCAAAAGTCCATCACCCATGAAACATTTCTCGCAGACATTAGCACCATACGATACGATATACGGAGGTTTGCTGTGAACGGGGCATTTCTGCAGCTCCAGGTGGTTATGGCCTACGACGCTCGGCCGGGATCCAGAAAGCCACCCCCTTGATCGTCTCCTTTCTTATTTCGCACACAGAACCAAGAAAGAAAAAGAAGAAGAAAAAAAGAGTGTTTCCTGCTTGTGTAGCAGTGCACGGCTCGGCCCTTTTCACCTCTGCTCTTCACGGTAAGTGTAGACGAAAATGCAACCCCAGATTGCTCTTCAGACGTGGTGCCCGCCACCTCCTGTATGTTATGAAGGCAATGTCGACTGAATCATGCAGACCCAATCTTCAATCATCGTTGACCAGATGAAAGAGGCTCTTCTTTTTGTTTCAGTTCAGCCTTATATAGCCCAGGACTTCCTGACTACTGTACATAGGTTGATAACTTGAGCACTGAAGTTTGCTGAAGTTGTGTTAAACTTCCTTCTTGGCTCACTGACTGATAACTGTTACACCTGGCAGCGGGCCGTCACGACCAGAAAGCTTAACCCTGCAAAATACCAGCACTCATTAGGGTCTCTCCACTCTTGGCTCTATTCTTCGACCAGCAATCCCTATTGAAGGCTCACCCAATTGCCGCGGGCAAACGCCAGAATTTTCTTACTTAGGGTTACCCGTCAGGGTCTCAGATACCCTAATGAAAGTGGGAATGCTCTCCCCGTCTAGAAAACGTTCAGCGGAAAGGAAGGGCGATTCTTGACCAAATTTTCTTCAATTTCCAGCCAATTCAAAGTGTCATGCGCGAGCAAGTCCCCTTTCGCAGTACCTTTACAAGAAACTCAACAGCGCGGTGCCTAACGTAGGCCTTGAGCCACTGAACAAATGCCGGAGCCCTACGGAGTAGACATACAGAACATCTTGGTTCCATGTTTATCTCTGCTGATACCAGCCCAGCTTCTGACATTTCACGATCCGACAGCGTCGTCTGCACAGAAGTCCACTGGGTGTTTCTATCCAAAATTGGGTCCGGTATCACCCTAGCTCACGATGCACCACAGTTTGCGCATATGACATTCAGCCCCCCCGAAACAGAAGTTCTTGTTGGGTTCTGCCATGAGGCTGACGGTGGCTGGCGATTCTCAACGTTCATAATCTCACGCCTCGGCTCCCGGCCAAGACACGCACAATGCGGAAGTTTAGACAGGCCCGCTCAGAGACGGACAGACGGGGAATACAAGCAAAGAACAGGCGGAGTTTGGACGCCACTCTATCAATAATTGCGGCTAGCTCACAGGTTTAATCATACACAAGACAAAGGCCGACTAATGCATTCCCCCCCGCCCCCCGATCATGGCTTCGACGAGTCGGGCGCTTCCGCCGGTGCCTCCTTGGCTATCGGAGCAGCAGACGGATTCTCCGGCCGCCGGTGCAGAATCTCGTCGATGATGCCGTGCGCCTTCGCCTCCTCGGCGCTCATGTAGTTGTCGCGGTCCATGAGCTGCACCACGGTGTCATGGTCGAGCCGGTCGTCGCCAAGCGCCTGGTTGACGTGGTGGCGGTAGATCTCGTTGATCTGCTCGCGCACCCGCTGGATCTGGTTCGCGTAGATGACAATGTCCGACGCCTGGCCCTGCGTGCCGCCCAGCGGCTGGTGGATCATCACCGTGCTGTGGGGGAGCGCGAATCGTTTCCCGGCCGCACCTCCGACGAGCAGCACGGCTGCCATTGACGCCGCTTCGCCGATGCAAACGGTCGAAACGGGGGAGTTGATGTATGTCATCGTGTCGTATATAGCGAGGCCTGGAAGCAAGAGTCGTGTCAGTAGTGAGCACTACGAACGTTCATTCCCCCAGAGCTGTGTGACGCCTGGGGAATTGAGCCGCGGGCAATATATGTATAGCAGCCGCATCAACGCTTCTGGCAAAAACAAGAGCCAAGGCTGCCTACCCGCTGAGACCATGCCACCCGGCGAGTTGATATACATCGTAATCGTCTTGTCCGGATTGTCCGACTCGAGCCAGAGCAATTGCGACACTATCGACGCCGACGTCGTCTCGTCGATCGGGCCGTTGAGGCAAATGATCCGTTCTTGCAGTAATCGCGAAAAAATGTCATCTATAGCAAAGGCCCGCATGTTAGCAAACGGGGATCTACCAGCTGTGGTCGTGGTCGGTCGCTCCATTTCGGGGATGCGTCGCGAAGCCACACGTGGAAATGGGGGTCTACTGACATGTCCGCCATCCGCCGGTCTATGAAAACGAACGACAGTTGAAATTCACTGCAGTTAGAATCTAGATCGAGCGAAGACGGGCGGGGCCAAGGCGGCACGAGGCTCGACTAACAGTGACTTCAGTGATGTAGGGCATCGGAATCCCCGCCATGGCTGGCCGGGTCGGTGCTCCGAAATTGGGGCCTGAGGCGGAGCCCATGCGCGATCCGAAAGGCCCCGGGCCGGAGAATGACGAGTTGTGACGAATGCATAGTTGCGTGAACTGCGCGGCGCGCATAAAGCTTCGTCGGGAGGCCATCGCCTTTTGACGGCGGGTGCCCTAGTATGAGTGTGCGGGTGGCCGAAATCGGTGTCGGTGTGTTCGTAGGACGAGGGGGAGAAGCACGTCGTAACAAGGAAGGCCGTCTGCAATATATCCGGCGAGATTGTGAAGCTGGAGCGAAGAAGCTATCAGGACGGTTCAAGGGTGTTCGTACGAAAATCGGTGATCTACCAAGATGAGCTTCGGGACAAGCTTGAAGTGGAACCTTAGTCAGCCCCGGGATTTTTTTTTCCTTCCTACACTTCACTTTCTGGCAACGACACCGATCCGAGCACATGTCCAATCCGCTCACTCACTCCCACCATAACCACTGCGTTCCCCTATACCTCGTTTCTTTTGTTTTACGGCCAACATGGGCCGCCTTCTCGCCGAGGCCGGCAGCTGGCCTGCATCCCTCTCCCGGGCCGGGATCCCTAAACCCAGCGCACCGCACCGCCGATCGTCCTGTTTACCCGTTCCACCCAGACCCGCCAACCAGGTCCGCTCCAAGTCCACGCTGTCCCCCACCGAGTCGATTTCCCGGTTAGACCGCAGCCTCGGCGACGACGGCCGCGGCGGCCAGATCCGCATCGACGCCGCGGCCGGTACCGTGTCCACCGCCGCCGGCCATCTGCCCGTGTCGCCGCTGATGGACGCGGCGTGGATCTCGGCCCGCCGCGGTATCTACGCTACAAAGCTCAAGCCCAAGGGCCGCCCGGTCGGCCGATTCCGGCGCTTGCTCGCCAAGAACCCCTATGGTGTGTTTGATCTCAATGCACGTGCGCATATACTATCCTACTAACTCTGCGCTTCCCCCAGCCCTTGCGCTGGCCAGCCACTCGCGCACCTGCGCCATGACCCAATCCAACCTGCCCCGCGAGATGCTGCAAGAGTTCAACCTTACGCGGCACCCGCACACCGGCGTTCCATGGTGGCTCCCCGCCGAAGCGCGCCGCCAGCACACTCCCGACGACGGCGCCACCGCCGCTGAACCTCCCACACAGGCAGAGTCGATTCCAGAAGCAACCGCTGCAACAGCAGCAGCAGCAGCAGCAGCAGGAGTGCCAGCCGCCCCGAAGCACCCTCCGCCCCGGCGCGGCCCAACGCTGTACACCCTCGCGTCGCGCGACCTGATCGAGCTGATCCGCGAGCCCGCGCCCAACGTGCCGCGCACCATGCACCCGCGCAAACTGTACGCGCGCCACCAGACACTGTCGCGCACGCTCGCCCGCGGCACCGCGCTCGTGTGGCGCGACGAGGCTGCCGCTAGCTGTCGCGCCTGAAGACGATGTTGCGGAGCCGGTGGTAGCGGCCGCCATTGCTGACGACGGCGCGGCGGCTGAGGCGCCCGCCGATGAAGATACCCCGCCGACGATAAAGACTCCCCGCTCTCCCGTGATCGGCCTCGGCGAGGCCATCTGGGCCGAACTCCCCGCCCGCGCTCTCGAGCACCCCGAAAGGGGCTCGTTGCTGTACATCGCCCCGCCCCCACCGTCCTCCTCCGACTTACAACACACCACGCCGCCGGAAACACTGCAAAACTCTGCCACGCCCACGCCCGCGCCCCCCTCTTGCCCGCAACACATCGACCTCCCCGACACCCAGTACAACTCCTGCCTCCCCGTGCACGACCTGCACCGCCTGCTGGGCCCCGCCCACGTGCGCACGCTGCTCGCCGCGCACCCCGTGCTCGCCGCGAACGCCGTGTCGATGCTCTCCGGCACCCGCACGGTCCGGCTGCGCCTGCAGCTGTGGAAGCTGGAGGGCTACCTCGAGCCGCTTGTGCACACCACGTACTGATGCCCCCGTCTGCAATTCCGTGCTCTCCTACGCTGTCATGGTTACACCGGGCCCCAGTTTACATGTACTCGCTCGTCCGTTGTACAACAAAGCAAACGGGACGTCACAACTCACCCTGTACCACATGCAACCGCCACACCTCTGTAAATAATACAATGTACACTAGCTTCACACATAACTTCAAGATGCACATGAATAGAAGAATAATACGAATGCAACTCCACTAATTGACGGCGCCAGATTCCCGGCTACTACGGATCCCAGAAAGAAATATGAAGCGAGAAGAAGAATGCGTACGGGCCCCTTTGCTTTGTATTTTCAAGAGCTGTAAGAGAGAAATGAACATGTTCCAAGACCACAAAGCATTCCATACCCAAAAGAAGAATGTTTCGCAACGCAAGGATCCCCGAGTCTCTCTCTGGTATTCAATGATACCATCTCGAAAAAGCATACCCAAAAATAGATCGATAATAGCCATGGCTTGCCCCAGAGTGAACAATCTAGTTATAAAACCAGCCCAGATCCCCGATCCGCCAAAACACACCCTCCGTCCAAAAGATCAAAAGCCTCTATTTTCAAACCCTAAGTTTATGAAAACCCCCGCCCCTGAGAAACGAAAAAAGGAAAGCTCACTTCCCACGAGAAACCACGGCACTCAGATTGGGCTTGAGGGATCTCGCCCACTACCCGCACTGCTGCCGTGTTCCGACAGTGACCCGTTGCCCAGCCCGTCGCTCAGACGCTTATTCGGCATCACAAGCGACCGCGGGAACACAGCCTGCTGCTGAGTGTGGTGGTGGTGGTGGTTTTTCTGTTGGAGCAGTTGAGACTTGTGATGGTGCTGCGCTTGCGCACCGTGGTGGCTGTTAGTGTAGTGGTGGCCGTGCGGATGGTGCTTCGCCGAGGCCGCGGCCGCATGGTGCTGCGCCGCTGGTTTCGGGGGGGCTGTCCCTTGCTGGGGCGGGATGCTATCGCCGCTGGACTGCGTGAACCCGGACATGTCGCTCAACATCGAGCTCGACCGCCCGCGCCCAACCGGTAGCGCCGCATGCACCGGCGGCGCGTTCGCAACCGCCTGCATCGGCACCGGCACCGACGGCGGCGCCGCCCACATCGACGACGGCGACATGGACGGCACGGTGATGCCGGTCGACGGGACAGACATGGTCGTCGCAGGCGATCCGGACGCCAGCGACGGGATCGACGCCAGCGCCTCGCCGGTCGACCACATGCCCGCCGGGTAGTGCGGCGGCGCCGCCGGGTTGGGGTTCCACGTCGAAGCGCCGCCGCCGCCGCCAGGCACGCCTGCCACGCCGGTCATGGCCGGCCCGCCAAGCGGCGGCGATGCCATGATGCCGCCTGAGGCAAGATCCACCGGCGACGACGCCGACGCCGCAAAGGCTGCAGCGGCAGCCGCCGCAGCTTGGCCCTGGTACACGGCAAACTGCTGGATGACATGGTTGATCTGCTCCTGCTTGCGCGCGTTGATGGTGTGCAAGTTGCTCAGGATCTCGTTCATCTTGCCCTCGCGCGCCAGGATGTCGCGCTGCCACGCCATGCGCTCCTGGCGGCGGCGCTCAGCCTCGTCCAGGCCGCGCGCGTTCGCATCGGCAATGTTCGCCAGCTCGCCGTCGACCTTGGCGATGCGCGTGGCAATCTTGTTGCGCTTGGTGCGCATCTGGTGGCGGTCGGACTCCTTGCTCTTCACCTCCAAGTCGGCAGCGTTGCGGTGCTCCTTGAACTGCTTTTGGGCTTGGTCGAAGATGTTCTTTTCGGAAGACCACTGCTCCTCCATCTGCTTGCGGCGGTCCTCGAGCCCGCTAGGCGCCGAGGTCGATACACTCTCAAGTTGGGCATCCAACTCGATTGCCTCCTTCTCCGCCTGGGTCTTCTGGATCTCCTGCTGGAGGATCTTCTTGCGGTAGCGTTCATCGGTGCCGCCGGTAGTACCGACGAGGTTGTCGGCGCTCTCGGAATCCTTGCGAAGCTGGTTGACGCGAGCTTTCCACTCTTTCCGCAGAGTCTTGAGCTTGCCACGCTCTTCCAGCAGTCGCGCATCGGCAACGGCAATGGAGGTTTTCAGCGTGGTGGCAGGCGAATCGGGCTGGAGGGACCGCTGCGACGACGGCGCGGTGGCTCCAGAAAGCGCCTTTTCCGTGTCGCGGGTCGGCTCTCGGGTAGTGGTGATGGTGGTTGCAAATAGAACATATCCAGTCGAGCTATCAACAAATTCGCACACATATTTAGACATAGGACGCAAGCCGTAGATATCGCCGGTCCAGCGAGAGCCTAACGGGTAAGGGTTCTGGGAAGAAGAGGGGGAAGATGCAGCGTCGGTAGATTTCACAGGGACAATTCGCGTCGACGGCCAGTGAGCGTTGTTGATCCGGACAAAGAAGGGCTTGGACGTATCGACGGCCAGCCCACTGCCTCCGTTGGCGGTGGCTCCTCGCAGGTCGTCGGAGCGTATGTAATCGTTGGGCTGAATGGGATTGGGGAAATAGCTAGTGCTGAAGCAGACCTCGTCACATCCAATGTACGAGATCCAAATCTGGTCGGGTTGGTTGTTGAATGGGGCATTGCCAAGATCATGGACTCCGGTGGCGTTGGAGTCTGCAGATTCGGCGGCGGCGCGCGACACCTCGTACTCTTTCACCATGACAATCTTGGTGCTCGCAAGTGCGGCCCACAGCGGTTGCTGTAGGCGCACCTGGGCGCTTTGCTTGCGGCGCTTCTTGCTAGACGTGGCGGCCGAGCTCTCGGGATCATGGGCGGAGAAGGAGATATCCGTAGGGGCAGCCTCGGCGACAAACGACGGTTTTCCGACCTCGGGGTCATTCAGGCCCTGGGCTAACGACAGGCTATTGCGTTCCCGGCGGATATACCAGTCACGAATGTAGCGGACAATGCCCTGCATGAGAATGTGAATGGCGAGCAGGGTCTTTAGCCAGGACTCCGAAGAGGCGGAGGTTGACGACGAGAAAGATGCAGCAACACTACTAAAGTCAGGATTCGGAAGGCTGGCCAGGGGGTCGAAGGATGCCAGGGCGTTGGTGGTGTAGGCAGACGACGGAGAAAGCTGCAGGTGGATGGGGAAGATCTGGAGAAGACGAGCCCAGTGGCGCTTCGTGTTCTTGAGAAGATGGGTAGAGATGACGAGAAGAAAGCAGGCGAAGACGCTGCGCGAGGTGTTGCCGTCGTTCGGCGAGGCACCGCCGCCGAGAGTAGCGGCAATGACGGGCTTGGCAAGGTCCAGAACGACCAGTTGAATGGAAGGCCAGAGGAACAGCCAGAACAGCAGGGTCAGTAGATCGACGCACAGCACGGTCACCAGCGACGGCATGGTAGTGTTCCAGTCAAAGATCTCGGCGAGGTTGATGTTCATGCCGGAGCTGGTGGTGACGGGCGGCACGAAGGTGAGGAAAGTGAACAGGGCGTAGATGACGGAGAGCGTGATGGGCGGGACCTGCATGAGGATGATGAGGATGGCGAGCGTGTCGTACAGCGGCAGGGCCTTGAGCACGGTGGCGGCCAGTTCGAGCGGGCCGGAGTCCCGGTGGACGTCGACATTCTTGGTGGCGTTGACGTCGATCTGGCGGTAGGCGGCGGGGTGGCTGGGCGGGAGGGAGTCGGCGGAGGACGACTCGGAGAAGGTGCCGGTGGACGAGCGTCGTGCCGAGCCGGTCAGGCGCGAGATGTCGGGAAGGTTTGCGGAGCCGTTGGCCGGGGCGGAAGCGGCGGTGACGATCTGCGACAGTTTCGAGGCAGAGGCGGCGGAGGCAATTGAATACGAGGCCGAGTTTATAGAAGTAGGCGAGAGCGAGGAGGCGGCGGTGGGGAGAGGAGGCACCTGGGGGATGCTGTTGTTATGGTTGTTGCTGTGGTTGTTGTTGTGAGACAGGTCGAGAGGAGCACGGTAGGGCGGGGCCACGCCATGCCCCAAAACGCTGCCATTGCTGCCACCACCACTGCTGCTGCCGGGGCCGGGGTCTAGTTGACTATGGCTCTTCTTTTTTGAGACTCGCTTGCCGGGTACAGACAGGCCATCACGAGAGTTGGAAGCAGAGGTTGAAGAAGCGGCAGAAGCAGTAGCGGCGGCGGCAGCAGCAGACAGGCGTTTCCCGGAAGCTGAGCCACGAGGTGGCATTCGGGAAAGACTGGGTCGGAGTCCGGGGGGGAGGTCAGAAGACGAAGGCAGTGGCTCGTTCGGGATCGCGGCTGTCGGGACGGGGGTTCAGGAGAGTGGTTGACAGGTGAACTCGGGCACGGCGCATTCGACCACAAGACCAACAACCGGAGACCGAGAGCGACAAACAGGAAGATGTCTCCGTCGCTCACGTCTCCAAGGGATTAGAGGGAGGGAGAATCGGAAAGGAGAATCGGGAACAGCCGGTGCCGGAACGGAAGTCCACGGAAACGGCGGTTGTTGAAGTTGTTGGAGCGGGAGTGATTCGGGGGTCGAGAGGAAAAGGAACGGTTCGGATCCGGTGTTTCGTTGGCCCGATGCCGTCAAAGGATTCTCTCGCTAAAGAAAAGAGGGGAGAATGAAGCAGAAAGCAGCGAGTGCACTCATGCCGATGAAATAATTAAAGACGGAATAAAAAGACACGAGGCTATGATAACACACAAACAAACAAACACGATGATGAAGATGTTTCGGATGTAAGTGAGCAGTTCCTTCCCCCCGAGGCAGGACGAGCAAAACCGGGAAGGCAAATGGAGGGAACAGGGAAATGAAAGAAGAGTGCCAAAAGATGAGAACAGATGATGGAAAATCAGAGGCAGCCGGGAAACGAAAAGCAGAAATGCAACATTGGGGTTGTGAACGAACAGGCCAAGCCAAGGCCAGGTAAAATTGCACAAAAATGGGTTTGGGGGCAGGTAAAAAAGCTTGAACTGGACAAGAAGAAAAAAATGCCCCCCGAGATTAATTCGCCTGCCTAGGCCCTACCATGAGATTTTTGGGGTGGTGTGTCAGCAAAAGCGGCTGAACCAGACGCCTGGCCGTGTTTTTAGCGTCCCTGCAGTGCTTAGTGGGTGGATGGTTTATTAGGCCCGTGGAGAAAGATAGAAAAAAAAAATTCCTTTCTGGCGTTGTCGATTAGGTTCGGCAATTTTGCGAGTCAGTCCTAGATTGGCTCAGGTGCAGTTGCGAAGGGGTGCTTTCTTGAGGCTTTCCAAGTGGGCGTCGCGATATCTTCTTGACTTCAAACATGTCAACACTGCACGTGACATGCGATGTTGTGTGGAGGGTTTATACACCCAGGAATAGCAGGAGCGTCTGTCTGTCTTCCTTGGCCCGGAAAAACTTGTGATCTGACGGCTTTTGCTTGCTTGTCTTTGTCATGTCTGGCACGGACGCTCACGCACGCATGCGCTGTAAAAGGCCAAATGCCGCTCGTGCATTTGCTCTCTCCCACGCCGCATAGTCGTCGTAAAAGGAGTCGGAACCGATGGCACGATGTACCCTGTCTCGACACACAAAACGTGCGTGCAAGAAAGTGCTTGAACAAGACCCAGCTGCATGAATGGCTGTTCCACTCAGTCACTCACAGATCCTTCGGTCTGTCGAATCTCATCCGCTCTCTGAGCCTCAATCGTGGGTGGGTTGACCCGACTAGGGCTCTTCCTGGCCATTCCTCTTTTTTTTTCTTTTTTTTCCCTCCTTCTGCATGCACACACGAAGGCGAATTTTTTATTCTTTTTATTTTTTTATCCTCTTGTCAGTTTTATTTTCCGACCGTAACCCATCCTCAACCAAAAAGCTTACTTTTTCTCTTCTTTTCCCGTCCACCCACTGCACCTCGCTTTTTTTAACTCGGCCGGGCGGCAGCACCGGAACCTTTTTTTCACTGGAAAAGAGGGGCCCGGTCAGGGCTTTGCTGTTGTCTTGCAGCCAATTGTGCATGCAAGGCGCACACAGGTGCTCGTATATTGCTGGGCACTAAATTTGTTTGGCTTTGCTGTATGGGTCACTCACACACTGCATACGAACCTCGCCTTTACACTATGCAGTGCAGAGCTGTCCGGTGTTTCGAATTTAGTTGTCTGTGTGGCTTTGCCTTCAGACCTGCTAAAATCCAATGCAGGCCACTGCCCAACAGGTTTGGACAAGTAGTCGCGGTCTCGCACACTCTCCGACTTTACGCCTTACGGACCTCGGTAACTCCCCGTCGTCTACTGTACTCTGTGTTTCTCCGATTCCTATGCCACCCAGTGTCCGGGACGGTGAGGAAGTGTACTCTGAACATCCGTACCATGGTGACTCTTCCGTTCTCACTACGAGTACATCTTCCCAACCACTTCTTTTTTCTTGGCTCTTCGCTACCCGCACAGTTCACGGCGCATCCTCAGGTCTCCCATCCCGCCTGATCCCGTCGTTCCTCTACAAATAGCACGAGAAGTCAGTGGCTGGGAAGCCCTGTCCTCATGGCACAACCTGGATCAACAAATTTTGGCTCTGGGTGGAGGCACCGAGCAAACACCGAAGAAACTTAACAAGCTCCCACCTGAACGCGCATCGCGGCATAAATTAAACCCTCTCGCTTGAATGCCTGAATCAGCCTTTAATCTGCAAGCCTATTGGTCCTTCAACCAGGCTTTTTCCCTTTCCCGAGCTTTCTGCGTATACCGGCGAGAAACAGGGGGAAACAAATCCGGCCCGTTGAACGAGAACACGAACAGAGGTTGATCTCCTGAACATCGAGGAATACATTGACGTGCAAACCACGCCACAATGACTCCCACGATGCGATGGCAAAACGCCCGCCATCCAAGGAGCGCCTGGAGGATCGCTGCAGAGTCCACTAAACTCCCCCATGTGCCTCACTCACCCAGCTATGTCCACCAACTAATTCCAACCACTCAATATGCAATGTTACCTCCAGGCTGAACCCGCGTTTGCCAATCCGGGACTTTTGTTCCTCATGACCATCTTGATTTTTTTTCTGCTTTCCCGTTTGTTATAGGCTTATAGGCCAGGCCATAAGAGGAGTAAGATGAATTTTGGCAGATCCGACCCGCCGACTTGGCGATCTTGCCCCTCATCTTGAAAGCAGCGTGATTTTTATTTTGTTCCTTCTCCACTGGAGATCAAGAACAACAGAACAGGAAAAATCTTCACCGGGATCCGCGGTCTATAGTACTCGTAAATACCATCGGTAGATAAGACGCGCGCTTCTCCTGTCTGCCATCGGTGCCATCTTTCACTCGGACGTCTTCCGGGGTGCCCCCATTTGAACTGGATCCGCGGTGGCATTTCTGCAATCTGCTTAGATTGTGAGTAACCGCCAGACACCGACTACAAAATAACATGTGTTGCCCAACTGCACCTCGAGAGTCGGTGGCTGAAAGCCACTTTTTGTACAACACATCCACCGGCAAGACTGCGATGCAAAACGTGGTGATATCGACCTATGAAATACAGAATGATACCCTCTACCACCCACACTCACTGGGCGATCGGCAGTTCACAGAACAAGCTTCAGTTGCCCTCGCATATTGCATCCCCACATCACCCGGCATCTATTCGCCCGGCAAATACTACATCATCCTGTGAACTACCTACTGTACACGACAAACTACAGTACACACATTGTGTTGGCGAGTGTCATATTGCGGGATATTTAGGTTCTTTATCTCTGGTCGGCGCGTGCGGCGGCGAGGTTATCGAAACTGACTGGCATCCGATGATAAGAATTCTCTTCAACACCCGGTCGCGCACTACCACTACAAGTCTACCAGACTACTACCCCGATAAATCATCTGACCGTACCCTGTTGCAGCGGCCAAGACCTGCGGCCACGGTCTTCGAACTGGCGATGCACCGGTAGACGGAGGTTGACATAGGAAATGGCCTAGTTACATGGGATGGGATGGGGTCGGAACAACACAGCTCAGGAATTTTTTTTTTAATGGCCTGAGGCTGCCGACGGTATAGATATGCATGTCAAATGTTCCGCGTTGGCTTCCCATTGGACGCTCCCTGCTGAAGCAAAATCCGGAAGTCCGCCACTCTAGATGTTTCTCTCGACTGTGGTGTCATAGTGAAAGTGTACCATGCATGGGTAGATGCTCAGTGTCGAAGTGTGACTGTGAGACAAGACCATGGTGAGGATGCTAGACCCTGTGGTTGAGTCGAAGAGGAAACGGATTGGTAAGAAGTGTTACCCTCTTCTTTGTTCACCGGAGCAGAAAGCTCCCCTCTTAGTCTCAGACGGGTGCTCGCTCGGACGGAAACATCTGGGGAGAGAAGAGAGGTGTGGGATGGTGTTTCTAATAGCAATTTCGTCTTTTATTGTTAGTTTCCCTGTCGATTAAGTAGTAATGTGTGACGGCTATATCCACCTTAACATCCTGCTAAATTCTGCATCGAAATGTTCTCGAAGTGTTGCTCATTATCCCGATGACAACCACCGCAAAAGTTCCCGGTGCACACTGTTTTATATATATGACACGAGGGCACTTGATTTCACAAGCACGACAAGTTCAACAGTTTATACGTAAAACGCACCTCGCTAGAGGCCATATTTGTGTCTTGGCCGACGATTGGCTTTTCCTATAACACCAACCCTAACCCTAAACAACACAAACTATATCCATTTACAGTCCACAGATGACCGCGGGCAGACACCATTTCTGTGAACACTGTGCGATATCTAGCGCTTGTACGGTTCTATGCTTCCACAGGCGCCGCATCACCGGCCGGTGGCGGTGTTGCACTCCCCATATCCTCAACAGCATTCGGATTCTTCCACGTGGCCTCCTCCAGCCGGTCCAGGTCCTCCATGAACCTGCGAACCAGAATCCGCATCCGCCGCTGCTTATCGCCGCGAGGGCTGCCGTTGCCGCTATCCATCTGCAACAGGCGGGCCTGCAGCGCCTTCACCGCCGGGTCGTCCATGTCGACACAGCGGAGCGGGTCCGCTGCCGACCGCAGCGAGACGCGGGTCCAAACCGAGCCCAGCGGGATGCGGCCCTGGCACGAGTACACCAGCGTCACAACGTCGACGTACGCTTTCCCCCTCGGCTGTGGTGCTTCCGCCGCCGCCGGATCTTCCTCGTCGCTCACGCGCCGTGGTGGAATGCACGTGAGCGGCGATATCTTGGTGTACACTTTCAAGGTGTCCCATCTTGCGGCAGATGCTTGGGGCTCAAACTAAGAAAAATAGCACCAAAATGTTAGACATGTTGAGAGTTGGCAGACACGAACAGGGCGAGGGAACGTCCCAAGACCCTCGAAATTCCATCGATTGGTTATACATACCCAGTACGGCCTGATATTTACAGTCAGCTCCTGCGCCGCGACCGCCGATTTCGCCCCGGTTTCCTCCATCACGTCGTTCCACAGCTGGTTGTGCTCCAAGCCGCCGTTGAGAAGAAGCACTAGCTTGCGCTGCTGCATGGTCCAGCTGGCCCCGACCGGCCGGAGACTCGGAGGCAGCCTCGCCACCCGGATCCGCGAGAACTCGTACGCCTCCGCCCACGCATCCGGCCACGACCGCGCAAACTGCTCCACCAGCCGCGACGCCAGCTCCAGGTCCTGCGCGCTGCACCCCCACTTGATGCACGTGCCAATGCGGTCCAGAATCAGCTTGCCCGATGGCGTCGCGTTAAACTGCCCGATTAGCCTCCACCGTGCCGTCCACCGGGTCTCCTCCCTCGGAGGTCTGGCCGGGGCGGCCTTGGCCGCCGTGATGGTTGAGAAGGCCCTGCAGATCAGCCCTCGTGATGCCGTGCTTGCAGGGCGGAGGCACACCGCTGCCCGCGAGCTGCATACGGTCAGACTCATGATGGCGAAGCGACAATTTGCTCCTGATTGATGTAGGCTGTGCGTCGTGCTTTCAATCGATGATATACCAGCCTGTCCAAGTGGAACTTCCCCGATGTTGCAATTCTGGCCCGAGTTTAGATAAGCGCGATGTCGGCCAAAAGTAAACATACACATAACCACGCGCGTGTACGGTTCACGAATAAACAATCGCGAGGATGAGATTCGTATGGAGTTGATTGAATAGGATGTCAACTGTATCTATCATTGAGAAATTGACTACATAGGATGCAACGGTGTGCATCATCAACCGCACGTCTGGCACACATAGCTGGAGTATAGAAATTCAGTCTTGGTATGATTGATGCAATTATCTAAAAACTCGAGCCATGTAAGCTACCAAAGTTTGGACTCAGAAGGTCAAGATTTAAAGACAGATAAAAAAAAAGATGCCCCAGAAAATATTATGCCCAAACTCCAAGCTCATTGTCGTCAGTATATAGAAAAGAAAAAAACACAAGATCAGCCCCTCACTCCCTTGTATCTGGGTGCCCCTCACCAAGAGACCAGTGTCTCGAGAAAGCGTCAGCCACGCTTCTTCGCCCACCACGCGCCGACCTCCAGACACTCACCCCACGACGTCCCGTTATCTTTCATCAAATCGTTCATCATCTTGCCCTGCCACACATCCCACTCGTCCTGGCTCTTGCCACTGACGTCTCGCAACACCGACTCTAAGTTCTGAATCTTCTGGACCACCGTGGTCAGCGCCGTGCGCCGGAGCGCCGACTGACCGGCTGATATTGTGCGTCGCTCGGGACCGCCACCGGGGACGGGGCCACTGCGGGTTGTTACCACGCCGCTGCCGCCGTCCCGCTCCCAACGCACTTCGCTGAGGGGGACGGCTAGGCGGCGGGAGCGCACGTCACACAGCGAGTCGTTCTCTTGCAACAACATATGGCCCACCAGGGCACATGGGACTGGACTGATATCGCGCTCCTCAAAGGCTCGAGTGATCCACGAGTTGAACTCGAGAAGATATTTGTTCAAGGGAGGTGACAGCGGTGTATTCGCTGACATGACATATGCGCCGAGGCTTGCTGCAGCTTCATACTCTTCCTCGTCGTCGCCAGTGCCGGAGTTCGCAGCAAGCACCTGTGGACGTAACATGCGGATAGTGTGGTCACTGTCCCAGATCTCCAAGGTTCCACCAGGCCGGAGGATGCGGATATATTCTTCAAAAATACGTGGCTGTAGCTTGTTCGTTGTAGCTAGGCTCATGTCTTTGACCATCACTAGATCGAACTCGTTATCGGGGAAGGGGAATGGCGGGAATCGGATATCGTGCTGGACGAAGCGCCAATTCATGTCGCGGTCTGGGCGCGGTGCGCAGTCGGATGAGGCGGAGGCTGGTGTTGAGCTGCTCGCCGGGGATAGCGGGGCTGCGTCGAGTCCAGTGAAGGAAATGTTCCCATGGCCGCGGTCTCTGAAGTAGCGATGGCACATCATGCTCCAGAAACCCGAGCCACAGCCCACCTCGAGCACCTTGGATGGAGGCCGGGCCGTCAAGCCTGGCGAGCAGACCGGGACTCGAAACACTTGGATCAACAAGAGCGTGCGCAGCGATTGTCGGTGAAGCTCTGCTAGATCAATGGGCAGGGGGTATGGGATAGTCGGGTCATTGAGAAAGGTGCGGCCGTTTCTAAAAATGAAGGGATTCGTGGGCATGGTCTCGGCGGAAACAGTGCCCTTGCTGCGGGAGGTCTGTAGGGAGTTGCTTGACAAGCTGTCTGACCGTGACGACGTAGTGGCATTGACAGATTTGGCTGATTTGATGGCCTCGTCGGATCCGGATATCATATGGCGGAGGTCGGCGGCCGAATAAATTCCGCGTTGGGAAACGACCGGTCCAAAGACTGACTGATTCATGACTGGTGGGTGGGGGAGCGTGTAGGGTTTCCGGGAGCGTTTGCTGTACTGGCTGGCGGAAGCAGACTTGGGCCGATCCGCTGGGTTGGAGGTGTGGCTGCCGGCTTCAGAACCCCCGGGACGGAGGGAGACGCCAGTACTTGAATCAGAGAATGCTGAAGGGTTAGGAGATCGGGGAGTTGTTGGTGTCGGCGAGAGGAGAGATGGAGATGGTAGCTGCGGAGAGGCGGGTGGTAACGAGAGCACCGGAGGCGCCGGAGAAACCGGAGGCACCGGAGGGATAGGAGAGATTGGACGGAGGCCGACTAGGCGATTCGGGCGAGAGAAGTGCAGGCGATGGAAATGGGGTTGTCGGTAACTGGTGTCGTTTGATGACGGAGGGGGTTCGTGCTGGTCGTGATCGTCGCTAGCGCCAGTTGAAGAAGACAGACTCGACGATGAGAGAACTGGCACCGCTGGTGGTGGGATAGTCGAATCGTGGCTGGACGATCGTTGATGGCGAAAAGGGTTGTTGCGTTTCTTTGATGACGATTTTCCGGTTGTGGAGTTTGACCGACGTAGGCGCGTCTCTGTTTTGGAGCTCACACTCGGCGAAGTGGCGGTCGGAACTGACTTATCAAGGAAATCGCTATCACGGTAGATTCGAGGTAAAGGGGTAGCGGAGTAGATGAACGCGGCCATGGCTTGTGTTTTTTTTTTTTTTTGGGGGGGGGGNAGGGGGGGGGGCGCCAGGTGTCTTTAGCTGGGAAACGAAATGGTGGCACTGTGCCCACAACAGTGCAGAACCAAAAACAGGCGGATAGGCACTGACTGGCCAAAAGGTCCTGTCTTCACCACAGGAAAAATGGCAGCAAAAATTCCCGAGCTTTATCGCTGTTGAAGCTTGGCGAGAAAGTCAAACTCACTGGGGGAGGGGGGGCTGCCCCGCGATGGGTAAGACAAGCAAGAGAGAAAGAGATAGCCACCGACAAGATGGCAAATGGATCTATCGAATCACGACGTGCGTTCGGGTGGAAGGCATCGAGTGTGACAGGAAGATATATGCTGGTGATGGCGGGCTGCCAGCGGGACGTCCCGCATGAGCAGTGCACAGAATGGAGGACCAGGCTGGAAGCTATACCCTCTGCACAAACCACCAGCGTGGGCTACACGAAGAAATCGGCCAAGACAAAAAAAAGAATTCAATGACACAAAAATAAGACAACGACCGAGCCAAATCGAGAATCTTTGCGGATTCAACACAAATGGGCGCGAGAGTTGAACGGGAGGTTGATGAGATTCTTGTTTTTGTGCAACTTGGATCGAACTCGGTGGGATCACTGGGACTGCTCTTCCCTTAAGAGCACCACCGTGGTCGTATATATCGTTCTCGGGGACACAAGGAGGATTGATATCGAAATACTGAACAGTCAGCGCCGCGTTGTTGATGTAGGTATGCGTGTGTGCCGTTTAAACACCAGCCAAAGACACCTGGAGCTCTTGTCAGACCCTATCAAAACTGTGAGTGGCTGTCCGGGAAAGGCGTGCGCCAGGCCAGGCAAGGTGAAAATACTAAGATTGGCTCGTCCCGGCTACTGCGGGTATATGGAGGTGGATAGGAAGAGATTAGAGAGACCGAGGATTTCGAAATACCAGAACAACCGCTAACAGTATCGATGAAAGGTTGGAAAAGATGGAGAAGAGTGGAAGAAACTGGGCAGGGAGATAGCGAATATATCTGGAGAAGATTTGACATCTAGAGTAACAGCCGAGGACAATGACAGGGGAAAAAGAAAGGAGACAGGTCTGCCCATCAGAAAGGATTGCCCGAACTTTCAGTCTAGCGGGATCGAGGACAGGGAGCCGATGTTAAGACTCGAAGAGATATGGCAAGGCCACATGACATACGGCGCCTGTTCAGTGAAGTGCGCTGGATCAAGACGAGCGACAAGCGTCAGATTATGAGATTTCCCGGTGCTCTCAGTGACTGGGACGTCAACATCTGAGAGATGGTAGTCAAGAACAGAGGGGTTGAGGATATTCCCAAGGCGTTAAAGAAAAAAGCTACATGGAGCACATGATAGTAATATCGTCCGAGAGAAAGGGGGGGGGGAGGGGGGGGGTTGTGAGATAATAAGGGTTCGACAGTACTAAATAATGGAGAGTCAGAAGTGCCATATCCGTCCTACATACATGTATCACCGCCATCTCGGATACCAATATCGGGAGGTCGCCTGGTCGTTATCTGGGGAGGATTTCCCTCTTGATAATAGGGGATGAGCGTGGCAACCCGGCCCCCATTATGTGCAAATACGGCACCACCCACACTCGAGCGCCGAGACAGGGCCGTCGTGTGCCACTCACTGGCAATCTACACATATTCCTATGTATACGCTAGGCTGGACAGCTCCGGTTTGGCCGGGATGGCGACGACCCAGAAAAGTTAGACTGCCTCTCAGTTCTGGAGTTGGTAAGTAAATGTACACATAGTACGGTACTGAACATTTGGTAGATCGCGGAGAACCGATAGGAGCTTTGTAGCATTAGAGGACGCATGAATCTGATCTCTTATTTGCGAAGAGACAGACCCGTGATTGTTAAACGCTCCCGAGTTGCTTTTGCTTCCAGGAGGAGTCGACCTTCTTGAAGAGGAACCGTGATGCATCACGGGCTCTCTTGCCCAAGACAGGAAGAAAACTTTCTTCTAATCTGCCAGCATTACAATGAACCAGGATGCTGATATGCATCTCCGCGTAGTCATTTTATTTCTACTGTACTGTTTCTCCAGGCTTGGCTCAGGCCCACCAGAAGGCCGACCCAAAATTCCCCAGGTTAATTTCAATCTTTGTTCCCCGCACGTTTGACCTGTTTATTTCCTGAAAGACTGGTAGCATGGTAGGTTCCCGTTTTTCTCTTGATCCTAGATCCTCATAACGCAACAGAGCACTGGAACGGACCGTCGGTTCCTGGGGGCGAGGATCCAGACCCTAGGAAGACACTAAAACCACCAGGTTTTCTCGCTTATTTGCGGTCATGTACTGTAGGTTCTAGACAGGGGACGAGGAAAAGTCAGTCCAGTGAAGATGCCCCGAAACTGAGTTCCCTCGCCCAGCTTTGGATGTATCAAACAAATCACCGATGGCTCGTTGACTGGAACCAAGACTGGCAAAGGTCGTTGCATTGTGTTGAAAATCCTGCTCATGTCGTGCCATAGCCTGCATACACTTGTTGCTAATCCTGATGCAAGCGACAAGATAGGGGAATTCTTTCCACTTGCGGCTTGCGGGAAGAAAAGAGAACTGGCAAACCCACCTTCTCCAAACGGACACCTTCTGGTCAGAGGTTAGACTATATCTGGTATCAGTACATAGAGGTTGCATGACAGCGCCTCGTAATCTGGTGTGAGCAATATATGTGCTTTTATTAGATTGATGCATGGAGGTGCTCTGTCCGTCTCGATCTCGTGATTTCAGGCCAATCAAATGTATTTTCACCGCACCAATAGATGTGCTGGATTGAACGTAATAGCCGTCGTCGTGTCTTCGGTGAAGGTGGTTATGGCAGCCGGTCCTGGTGCCGTCGACATAGAGTCTTCGCTCATTCCATATTTTTCCTCTTTATTTCTCACTGTTTCTTGCCCGCACACTTAGCCAGCCTTCCATCTATCGGTCCACTACGGTCGATGATCCGAAATTCACGAAGACAAGAAATCGGCCGTTGCAGGCGCCGTATCCTATTGTCGTGGCTAGCAGCTGTGGAGTGCCACCCACCGGCCAAACAAAGGGGATTTCAGGCATCTGGGGGATTTAGCACCTCATTACCTGAAGAGAGGCCACTTCTTTTCCAGTTAGTGGTCAAGAAGGACTTGCTCACATGATACTTTGCAGCATCGTGAAGTGACATACAGGATCAGCATCTACAGACGGGGTCGCTCAAATAAAGGTTAAACGGCGTGTAAATATTGGCTATTTCGTTTCTTGTTGCCACAATTCTGCGTCTTGACGCTGAAATGTGGCGACGCGCTAAGATGGCGCCCTCAGCCACACCATGAATTCCACCCAAAGTAAGGCTATGTGTATCGCTTGTGCATCTCCAGCCGCCCTTGACACTGCGGAAAAAAAAATGGCCTTCGGTTGAAGGAAGAAAAAAACCCCCCCCCAGAGTTATCAAGCAAACCACCGATTACTTCCAACTGTCAACGCAGAAAGTCCAAAGACACAGATTCTCCCCCGTCAAGCTACATAATCATGACACTCTGCCTTTGGAATCCTCGACTTTTGTCGCAAGTCTAAATCACATTCTTTGTTTTCGTTGTGGTATCTTCACTAGATTGTTATATAATAGTCTTGTCTTGTATCTATCCTCTGCATCATACTGGCTCCTCCATTGTCCACAATCATTCCTCTTGGCCATCAAGCCACCACCACCCTCTTTCCCACCCACTCATTGCCACAACTCGTCGTGCCAGATTCTACGAACATCAATCTACGGACGCCCCTTGACTCTTCAGTCACGAAGGTAACCTCACATCTCGACTCTCCTCTTCTCAGCACATGCGTCACCAAGCTTCGGCCATCTCCCCTCTCAAGCACGCAGATACACACTTGTGGTCCTCCCTGGCGATAACGTGTTTCCCGGCGGATGCTCCGCTCCCTCCGACCTCATTCACTGACTCTGAATCTCGTCCTGGAACGAACCGGCCAGATCGGCCGACTTTCTCTCTTATGTAGACACTGCAAGTGATTCCTGATCACACAAGGCCGTTTCACACGACCGTTTCGGTCCAGCACTCTTTCTCCCCGCGCCTAGCTCCAGCAGGTAAATCACGACACTCTTATCCTCCCTTATACCATCCCAGACCTGAGAGCGGCTGTGACCTCTCTCGATCCTTGCGTCCAGCTTCGGCCAACGGATCGGCCATGATGTCTTTCTGCTCTCATGGCATTTCTGTCCCACCCGCGCGCCTATTTGTGCTCAGAGGGCTATGACCAGCGTAGCATTATGGCCGTTTATAGTCAAGTGATTCATGATACCGAATTCTCACAGCCTGCTCATACCAACCTCTTTCTCTCCCTCTGCTTGATCTCTTAAGCCGATAGGGCCTGCTATGGTCCTGATCCTATCATATCCTTTTTTGAGCATCACCAATAACTTACTCTTTTGCACCAGATATCACACAGGCATCGTCCCTAATGTCATCTGTGCTAGGCCCGTTTTCTTCCACGTCACGACTACACACCTCTCCATCGATCGTTTTAGCTATTACTTCTCAAATTCGGCCTCCCCTCCCAGCTCCTCCTCCTTTAGATTCGGCTGGTTCGGTTACGCGACAACTTGTTGGGGTCAACTGGTAGATTATTGATGCCTGCACAACTCAAGATTTCCGAAGATTGTATAGGCCCGCCATCCAGCCAACTTGATTCACGATTCCCTCCGCGGTCTCTCCCTCCTTCATCCAATTGGCCCTCGTACCACGGCTAAGCTCGCTGGCTCCAGTCCTCCCAGCAAGCTGCTTCGAAACTTCCAGCAACTCTGGATATGTACCAACCTCAAGCCCCATCAAACCAATCCCGCAACCTCCCTGCTACAAATACCGGAAACAGAATGAATCCATACTTTTTTCCGCCACATGGTGGCCACCAGCAACAGCACCCAGCACATGTTCAACAGCACCATCAACAGGCTGATCCTTCCCATGGGGGAAACGGGTCCGTTCTCGGCCATCATGCCTTTTCTGGCGTCATGCCAAGTGTTGCCGCTTACAGCGCTGCATCGCTTCAGAATGGCCATGGAGCGCGACCCGGTCAACAGCTGCCTATGACAGAGCACTGGGCTGAACAGGTGCGTCTACATAAAGACTCGGAACGCGCTCATGCCACCATGACAGAGCAGCACCAACCCCACTACTATGCCAGACTCCGAGCAAACGAGAACAAGGGCATTCTAGGCCCTTCTCTATCTGGAAATGGCAAAGCTGGAGAGGATACCGATGACATGAGACGACCGCTGGCAATTGAAAAATCCAACAAGCGCCAGGACTGGCACAACCTCGACCTCAGTGGCCAAGGCCTTCGCAACCTCGCGCCTCCATTGTTCCAATACGACTTTCTCCAAGAGCTGTTCATCGCGTCGAACAAGCTTTCCATCCTTCCTGCGTCCGTCGGCCAGTTGCGCCAACTACGGTGGTTGGATGCTTCTAACAACCAAATCTCGTCGCTGCCTCCCGAACTCGGAATGTGCACATACCTCAAGAAACTCCTTATATTCGACAACCGGATCCGAGATCTGCCGAATGAGCTTGGATCCCTGCACATGCTGGAAGTCATTGGCATCGAGGGCAACCCTTTGAACCCACAGCTCAAGAAATTGCTAGCGGAACGAGGAACAAATGCGCTTGTCAACTACCTGCGCGAGAACATGCCTAGTACGCCCTTCCCCCACCGAATACATCGCTCCGTGTTGCTTCAAATGCTAACTTTGTGCTTCTCCGTGCAGTTCCCGCTCCGCCCCCTCCCAGAAAGTCGATCGTCATCCAAGAGGATGTGTCTCCCAGTCTTGAGCGGATCAAGGTGTTCACATGGAACGTTCTGTGTGACAAGTATGCCACCCCGCAGATATATGGATATACTCCATCTAATGCACTCAACTGGGAGTACCGCAAGGAGGTTATATTCGACGAACTCCGGATGAAGGACGCAGATTTCCTCTGTATCCAGGAAATTTCCACCGAGGCCTTCAAAGAAGACTTCAGCCCCGAGCTTGCGCAGATCGACTACAAGGGAGTGCAGTGGCCCAAATCGCGAGCTCGGACAATGAACGAGAAGGATGCTCTTGGTGTTGACGGATGTGCTGTCTTCTGGAAAAACAGCAAATTCATCCTGCTCGATAAGCAGTTGATCGAGTTTGCCACGATTGCCATCAACCGCCCGGATATGAAGAACCAGCACGATGTTTTCAACCGAGTCATGCCGAAGGACAACATCGCTGTTATTTGCTTCTTCGAAAGCCGAGTAACTGGTGCCCGCATGATCCTGGTCAATGTCCATCTCACGTGGGACTCGGCGCTGGCCGATGTCAAGACTATCCAGACCGGTATCATGATGGAGCATGTGACAAAGCTAGCAGAGAAGTACGCGCGCTGGCCCGCTCTCAAGGACAAGAAGCAGATCATTGTCCCCTCAGACGGCACCGACGGGCCTCCCCCGCCGCCTGTTTTAGAACCTGCCCCGAGCCAGGAATATCGCAATAACACCGATATCCCGCTGTTCGTGTGTGGCGACTTCAACTCGACGGAGGACAGCTCAGTGTACGAGCTGATGAACCTGGGACGTGTGGCTCCCGACCATCTGGAAATCAGCAACTACCAATACGGTAGCTTTACTCGGGATGGAATCGAGCACCCGTTCTCCCTCCGGGACGCCTACGCCCACCTCAAGGGCACGCCCGACGAGCTGGCTTTCACCAACTACACGCCCGGTTTCGCCGACGTCATTGACTACCTGTGGTACAGCACCAACACGCTCGAGGTGGTTGAGCTACTGGGACCTCCGGACGCAGACTATCTGCGGAGAGTGCCCGCGTTCCCCAACTACCACTTCCCTGCCGATCACATCCAGCTGTGCGCGGAGTTTGTCATCAAGGCACGCAAGGAGAAGAAGTCGCTGCCAGAGCCGGATTTCAGCGGGTCGTCATCCCGAACCGGGGGTGGTCGCCAGTTTGACTAAGCTACAACGATCCTCCTCTTCTGTCAAGCTCTCAAGGCCCCCCCTTCCAGCTGAAGCAGAGTCCTCCCACTGTTCTGGAATATGAGAGCAGATATCCCACGCCAGCATGATCGCATGCAGTCGCGGCCTCCACTCCTGATACCTCCTCCAGGACGAGCAAATACAATGATTGCAATTTACAAGGGAGCCATGGATTCTGTTCATTTGCTTATAGGGGAAAAGGGTTGGTAAATGTTTTAGTTATGGGTATTGGGAAAGGGAACGGGGATTAGGGTAGTCAGTTCTTGCGTCTCTCTAGGGTTTTTGTTCGTTCTTCTCGTTCTCAGTCCTTTCGTCTTCACTCGTCTCTCTCTCTTTCTCTCAATATCGGCCCTTCACTCGATTCGCCTCTTCACTTTCATCCTCTCTGCTCCTCTCTGCTCCTCTCTCGCCTTCGCCCGCCTCTCGCAACCTACCCTCTTCTCTCTCTACCTCACGGTAACCCTTTTCTTTTATCTTTGTTTTTGGCATCTTGCCTGTAGCTTGATGTATAGGAAATAGGGGGCTGGGGTGTTAATAGGGTCTGTCTGTCTCTCCTTTTTGTGTTGATTTTCTGTTCTTCGCTGGGATGGAGGGAATTTCGGGGCGGTATGTGATTTGGCTTTCCTCCCGCTTTGTCCTTTTTTTCTTATTTTTTTCTTCTGTTTTCCTGCTGTACTGTTGGTGTGCTTTCAAGGCTGTGTCTTGCTCTTTTCGTTTCCTGTCTTTCTTCCTTGTCTTTTACGGTCTTAGGTTTTTTGATATTATGGTTGTTTCCCCGTATTACTTTTTGTTTCTGTGTCTTTTCTGCTCTTCTTGGTCTGGATTTTCTCGATTCTATCTCTCGTCTGTCCGCTGTCCCCTGTGCTGTTTGCTTTACTCAAATTTCAAGTTTTTCCCTTTCTTCTTCGGCCTTCGAAACTTGTGTAAACCAACCGGTCTGTTGTTTCTTAAGTCCTCGTAGCCCTTGCCATTGTGGTAGTGTAGAGAGTGCATTTGCACTAGCTGGATCTAAGGGGCCCCTTCACACAGACTGCCGACTCAATCATCATTCCTTTGCGTACAGCAAACGAATCTGCGTCCTGCACTGCAAACCTTTCCGCCTGTCCGCATGTCCGCATGGACGGTGAAGGTAGTGTCACGCACGACACAATGTCCCACGCTCGCTGTGTGGGCGGGTAGCTGCGTCCCCGGTTTACACCGCCGATGCAGTGCAACAACACACACAGATGGCCAGGGAGACACAACCTTACATCTGCCTCAGACTGGCACTTCGGCGTGGTGGTTTATCGGTCGTTTTCACGACAGCACCTTACAGAGACCTAGCCGCCCAGGGTGATCTGGTCATTTCCATAACACATTTATATCGAGCAAGCAAGTTTTTGAAATAACATCTAAATTCATCATTGAAAACTACCGTACGAAATAGTTCGTAAAACAAGAAAAGGAACAGGAAACTACAAAAGAATAACAACCTGTCGCCGGTTCCTAGTCCCAAAATTCTGGCAGTAGACCGCGATGCGATCACACCAGATCATCGAGACCAGGGAAACCCGCTGTGACAATAAAGTAATACAACAAGAAAAGGGGGTCCCCCAAAAAAACCCCCATCTCCCCCAAAAAGGTAGAAAAAGAAGATCCAAAAAAAACCATTCGTAATCACCCCAAAAAGTAACAACTTGGGCAACAAAAGTACCAAAAAAACCGTAGAATCTCATTCCGTAAAGGCACCGCCTTTCGTTTCCGGGTTCCGCACAAACTCCCCACCAACGCCGACCCAAACAAGTGATATCTCAGAGCGAGAGAAAAGAGAAGATAAAAACAAATCAGTTGGAGAAGAAATAGAACGCTCGCCACCAGTTACCACTGAGCGAAGCGAAAAAGTGGTGTTAAAAAAAAAGAAAAAAATAGAAGCGCATGATGGTTTTTGTTTTTTTTCGAGGGGACATTGGTATCGTAAGAAAAGAAAAGAAAAGGCCGCCCGTCAGCGACTTCTCCCAGCACGCCGAAGGACAGGCCACGTATTAGCCCGGCCTAGACAAGATTAATGCCACTGCAGTCCGGCTCCGGCCATTGGATTCCCGTTCATGTCCGAGTTGCCCCGTTGCATGGCATGGAAGTCCCCTACGGTGCGCGGAATCGACGGGCCGGGAATTGCAAACGAGTTGGTGCGCTGGGGAGCCATCTGACCGTGAGGCTGGTGGGCCAGATGGGCCGAGTTTTGCGGCATTATGCCCATGTTCAGGCCCATCGGCACGTGCATCTGGTTCTGCGCCATCGACTGGTTGTGCATCACATTTACCGGCGCGTGCTGGTTATGAGACAGTTGCGCCTGGGGATGCGGGGGCGACACCAGGGACCCCAGAAGCTCGGGCAGCGGGGCGAACCCGCCCAGGTTCTGGTGGCCAAAATCCATGCCGGGTGACATAACAGTGGGCGACGCGATAAACGGAGGGGACAGGCTCTGCTGTTGCTGCTGCGACATCTGAGAACCTTGAGCGCCGTTGGGGGGAGTGCCCCGGCTGGACATGTCGGTGGCCGGGGTCATATCCGGGATGGCAATCTTGAAATCAAAGTCGCCCGAGTCGAGAGCCAGCTGCATCTGCGGCGTGGGATGGCCCATGCCGGCATTTCCAAAGCCGTCGAAGATGTCAATGCTGCCGAGAGAGTTGTTAATGTTCTCGGGCTCGTTGGCAAGCATGGGATCAATGATCACAGAAAGCGTCTGGTTAATCTTCGTAACAAGCAGGGGAGCAAGGTTGTTATGCCCGTCTCTTAGAAGACCAGCGATGTTCATCAGCACGTGAAGGAAGTCCCGAGGATTGCTGGTAGTGAAGGGGCGGCGAGGAACAGGCTTGAGCAAGAGTGAATCAACGAAGCCGCTTGTGATATCAAGCAGCCGCGTGATAACTCCAGAGCTGGCCAAGTCCATCTCCGGCGGCGCGGGGAATTGGGAGGCAAGCATCATGCAGAAGTTGCGGGACAAATCAGTCGTGGGCTTCCACGAGCCATCCTTGGGCGGAACAGCTCCGTCAGACACTTGCCAGCCAGTAGACTTGAGCCAGCTCTGGTTTGACTCAATATCCATATCCGAAAGTCCATTGGGTGTGATCAGGCTGGATAGCTGTTTTTCCAGGGGGGCGACGCGTTCTGGTGTCAGCATGGCCTGAATCTCAGTCCATTCGGCTATCAGATTCGAGTCAAAATGTCTGAAGGCCGAGACGGCTGCAGTGAACTCGGCAAACTGATTAGGCTGTGACTCGGTAGGATCATCAGCTAGAGATGGCAGGTTGACGGTAGTCGGAAGGGTGATGGGCTTCTTGTAATTAATAGAATAGGCCCTAAAAAAAGCGCGGCTGTTAGTATCACGTAACTTAAACACAAATTGAACACACAAGGCGCAGTTCCCAAGTGGAATTTACCTTTCTGATGCGGCAAGGAGCCAGTAGAGTCTGCGTCTCCGGCAAGCCTCCACAGGGTCCCATTGCGAATAAGTCACCTCTTTGTGCATATTGGCCATAAAGGCCAAGGTGCTGGCCTCACGGAGATAGAACCAAGACCGCTCGGTGGTCTGGAGGCCGCGATAGAAGGCGAAAAGGAAGTAGCACGTGGCAATGGAATTCTGGGAAGGCTGACCCAGGAAGTCGATGCCGGCGCGCACGCGGAGTGTCTCTTCCACGAGAAGAGAGCTTGCGGCCATCACAGTGCCGGGATGGCCATCGAGCGGGACAAAATCGGCGGCCGGGAAGGTGAAGCCGGGCTGGATGATGATAAAGGCGCACAGGCTGGTAATAAGGCAATAGAGTTCCCGGTTCTGCTCCAAGTACAGGTTGCGATCAAGCAGCGACGGATCGAGGATGGGAAGCTTTGGGTAGAGGTGGGCGAAGTAAAACTCGAGGCACTCCTTGATCAGATCGGTGGAGAGAAGGCCGTGGCTAGGAGTGGTGGCGGGGTTTCCCTGGGGAGAGGAAGACTCGGTCAGGCGTCGTTGCACCTTTGCGTAGAGCGAAGTCTGGCGCTGGGTCTCGCGCAGTTCGGTGATGACTTTGGCGCGCGAGCCCTTGGGGCCCTTCTTCTGCGGAACGGCATTGTATGTGCAAGAGAGCTGGGCTGACGAGCAGTTGCGACACGGGTTGACACCGTCGCATTTGACCTTCCGGCGATGGCAGGCGTCGCATGCCCGTTTAACAGCCTGTGACGACATGATGTCTGATTGTGTGGAAGATGTGGGTGGAGATGGGTTCCAAGACGAATGTCAGAGAAAGAAAAGAGACCGAGTGGTGCGGAGTCGTAGTAGAACCACCAACGACGATCAGGTACGACACACAGAAGAACCAAGACAGAAAGACGCAGCGGATTAAAAGAAGATTGTGTCGATTCCGAGAGTCCTCTTCGTCGCAAAAGTCGAATTCTTCAGATTGTGAAATGAAGAGTCGATATGTGCCTTGATTACGGCACGATGCCAGGGCGACAGCGTTGACAAGCAGATGACGTTTCTCCTTTATTTTCTGTGCTAGAATGCAGCCAGAAGCGTTGTACTAGGGAAGGGAATATTTTCTAATGGAAAGAAATTATCCAGGCCAAAGAGAAGCGAGAAACAGGTATGCGTGAAGTTATTCGGGCCGTTCGGGGGTTGATGAAAGCTGGGGAAGCGGGGACTGGGGCAGATTTCCTGTTGACGGTTGGTTGGCAAAGGAAGAGAACGCAAAAATATATTCTAAAACGTGTGTTGAGGAGTTAGAGATGCGGCGTTCAAAAGAGAGGAGGAAATGGGAAAAAGGTTATGGATTGAATGGCGCTTTGAAGGAAGACACGAGAGTTGAGATTTGGTGATAGATTGGTGGAAATGTATGCGAGTCAGAAAAGAGAGGAAGGGAGAGAGAAACTGGATGAAGAAGGCAGTGGTAGGGGAAAGAGGGAAAAAACGAGAGAAAGAAAAACTGGGGTGAAGGAATGACAGAAAACTTAACTTCCTGGGTAAAAAGGGCTGGGGGAAGAGAAGAAACGGAGGAAACAAACGAGGAAGGCTACGCCGCCAAGGAGGTGCAAAAGGAATAATTAGTTACAGGCTCTTACAGACGTGAAGGGCCCTGTAGGACGATCAGAGGGCACCAAATTCCAGCGCCCGGCATCTCCGTAGTCAAGTCCCTTTTGTACGTCTTCCGCATAAGTTAGGTACATATGTTCCCCCAGAGAAGGCCAGAGCTTTAGTGGTTAGGACGAAGAGGACGAAGAAGATTTATTTAGGCTGGCTAGTCGATAAGCAAGTATCTTTTCTCGTATATCACACGATAATTGTACTGCACGTCAAGGTCCGAAGTACTTGTTTAACTATCTCGCGTCTATCAAGTTTCCGGGCTCGCATTGGTGCTCGTTCGATTGAGAAGAAAAATCCAAGCCATCCCCTCCTCGATCTCAACCTGTCAAGTTGAACGAGCGTAAAAATAGATCGCCTGAAGGGAATAAGTTTTAGTTTTAGCTCGTGAGAGTAGCTGGATATTCTTTAGGCCGTCCGTGAAGGATTCTTGACCGTGTTTTGAATTCCTGTCTCCCATATTAAAGTACTTGTGGCATCACTCTATCTATATAGCAGGTGCTTTGCTAAAGCTCACTGCATCGGTGATAGGCATAAATGCAAGCCTCGGATAAATAAACGAGCATAAAGAGAGGGGGAAGAAGGCTGAGAGAGCGAGTGAGGAACAATGACTTCCCAGACCGACTGTCCGTCCGTCCACTCTGTCCCGCATAAACGCCGTCGCCGTGTGAACATGAAAATGCTGTCACGAAGAATAAGAGCTGGCGCACGTCCAAACCCAAAAACCTGCTTCATTCTAGACCACACACAGGCAGACCACCGCCAACTTACCACCCAGCGTGAGGTGTTTTCGTCTCAATGACGAGACAAGAACATGGGGAGGATAATCGATATGGGGTATGGTATGGGGTAGTGGGCCTGATCGGTCGGGCTCTTTTAGCACAAACAACTGAAAATTGTGCCTCTTCCAAAGTGATGTGCCTCGATTGAATGAATAGTGCTCGAATAAGCCCCCCCCCCCCTTGTCAACATCAATTCCGGCAATTCATCTCTTGCTATTGTGTTTCAGCACACTTTCCTTTTGTTTTCTTTTTTAAAAATGCTTCCTTCTTCTGCAGTGCGGGCCACTATCCAGATCGGGAAATCACTTCCTGTGTGGTGTGTGTTCAGCCTTTTCCCCGGCGCGGCCTGCTCATTTACCACGAGATTGAACGTCTATGCTATTGAGTGCTACGGGCAAGTATTGATTGCATGTCTGAAGATCAAAATGCCAGCCGTGCCCAAACCCCTCTTGTACCGTACCGTACAGTACTGTACTGTACAGTACAGTCCATATATGTGAGTAAAGAGAGACTCGATGGTGGGCAAGTCCTCCCTCGGAAGTTAGCGAGATCATGATACACTCTGAGACAGACTCTTTGCTATATATGATTATCTTGTGTTTAAGGTGGTTTCTTTTTCTCTTTCTTTGCCTCTTATTGAGTGGCTTCTCCCAAGCACATCGCGTCCATAACTTGTGACTGGCTTCAGTGCTTTGAAATACCAGCAGTCCAACGGTTGCCACGACCCAGACTTGGATATGGTGGGCAAGAATTGCAGGCCCGGTCAACCTCGTCTTCCACCTGTGCCTTTTTAGTAAAGACAATGCGATTATCATGTGTTCCCTCCTTTCGCCGTATACGTCTCCTGTTCTTATAGAGTCCGAAGACTGCTTTCGCATTGAAATGGAGCACTCCACGCCCGGGAGATATTCCAGTCGGGCGTGACAGCTAGGCCAACCTCCACCGGACATGCGCGAAACACTGCCCTGACCGGGCCCTTCAGCAGCCAGAAGGCGAAGGAATGCAGTTGGTAACGTTAAATTCGCCTCCCACCATGCTCCCCTCTTTCTTTCGTTTGTTCTTCCGTCATCAGCGTGGAAAACAGTGGTATTTTCGAGAGACAATTCCGACTGGCCCATGCCTCTCCAACTCCTACGTTACATGTAGGTAAGTGTCCTTCAACAGCACACACATGCACAGCCCGGGTAGAAGGGAAGCCAGCCGGGCACTTGCTGATTTTTTGCAGCCTCTCATCTGTCGGTAAAGAGAGTATTTTGATCTATTCGTTCACGTATTCTTTCTGTTATGCCAGTCCAGAAAACTGCCTAGTGAAATCAGCGAGAGGAAGAAAATTTTAAACTATCTGATCACTGATTCGTAAACCCTCCCCCCTAAGGAACCTCTTGTTCTCCCAAAACACTAACCAAAAACCTTCGACGACGGCGGGAGCCACCAAGCCGGCACGAAAGGTCAAGATATGGATGAAATTTCTGGTTCTATTATCACCAGCATCTTCCTTCGGCTACCAACACTTTTCATTCCCTCACTCACAAACAACATTCATTCACCCACACCAAGAAGGGAGCGCGAGAGCACTTTTCTTCTGCCGGTCCGGTGTTTGCGCCCCAAGAATTTCCTGCAGGTCTCCTCTCCCACACACACCAACCAGACTTTTTGTGGCGCGCCACCAAATCTGACCGCTTCAATGCACTAGCACGCATTTAGGTTGGTGTTGTCAGAGAAATCGGTCCGATTAGCAAAGTGGTAGGGAGGAAAGACGGGAAGACATGTAAAAGAAGTTTTGGGCTCTTTTTCTGTCTCCACTATTTCTTAGGGCGTAGTTCCCACCCTATTGGCTGCAATTTATTGCCTTTTGTGAAGTGCAGGTCGCTTTTTTTCCAGAATGTTTGGAAGAAAGGTTCCGTTGTTTGAAGGGACGCCATCCCGAAGGGTAAGGATAAAACTTGCCATGTGTTAGGGTTAGGGTCTGGATTTGTTGACAGCAACTCAACCAAGTGTCATACCTTGAATAGACCCATACTGCCTTGCTATTTCAGAAATCGCTACGCGGCTTATAATATCTTGTCTGCTATGTATAAATCCGTTCGGCCCTGGTTCTTAACCTACCAATTTTCATGCATCACAATACCTTCCAATATGAGGGCACCCAGTAGTCCTTAAGGTTGTAGATGGCAGATTCACGTTAAGAAGTATCCTCCTTCACATTCACTTAAAAGTATGGCAACAGACGCTGACACTTTATAGCGAGAGGCGAGCGGCCGCGGGAAAGCTTTGTGACAGACGCCTCGTGCGCCTAGAACGACACGTCATGGGCAGAAATTCTCACCGGCCTCTAAGCATATTGTTTGCTCTTTGAAGAAGACGAGAAACCCACATGCTGATGACAACTCGGCGCACGGCTGAAAGCACAGTACCCAACCTTGGGCGGGCTGCCTTGTAGGTGCGCATTCGAGGCAAACATTCCACAAAGAGTGAACACCCGCCATCTGATCTGTCCATATGAGCTGAGGAGAGATCTCTGTCTCGATCTCCGACAGCATGACCATGTCCAGAAGTGCTCACCCCCTGAACTCTTGACATTCCGGAGCTGGGTATCATGTTGGAATTTACGGGTCGCTTCTCCCGTCTTTGGTCTTGTACGGCCGCTCGGGGCTTCATAGCCCGGGATGAGAAGGAAAAAACGAAAACGAGATCCATTATTAAGAGACGGGAAACTTCAGAGAGACAAACAAGAGATAATGTGCTAAGTTGATGCGTGCATACTGGGTATCGTGGTGATCTTGAAACTAAACTGCCTTCACTAACCGCTCTACATGGCTGCCCACAGAAACCTTCAACAGACTATCATGCTGTCACTCGAAGAGAACTAGACTCAATCAATCCGTTTCAAGTTCAATCTTCTCATAGCTCCAACCTTCCATGGGCCATCAACCTATTCCAAGATGCGAGGTACTACCTCCGCCAGGGCGTCCACGTTGGAGACAGTATCTTCCCCCCTGCCTCCAGCCCACCCCAATCAAACTCATATTTTATACCACCGAGTGCCCATGGGTGTCCGATGCGACAGCCGGATGCGTGCCATCCGCCGGGGCTGCTTCTGCTCGACCGGAGTCTCGGACATCTCGCTGTAATCGGCAATGTCGCAGTTTCGGAGCTTGGTGGGTGTGTTCATCTTGAGAGACCGGCGCGAGCGGCGCGTGTAGATGTTCTCCAGGTTGCGATCGATGAACTCACGTCGGAGCATGAGCATGTTGAAGCAGTCCACAAAGTTGATATACTCCTCGGCTTTGACAAACGAGGCCGCGTCTGGCTCCGGGATGGAGTCACACTCCTCCGAGCCAGTCTCACTCCACGTGCCGTTGATATCGCTCCATGCGGGCTCATGCGTTGAGTCGGTAGTCGAGTGATTCATGCCGGAATCAGGACGGCCTAGATCTGAAACGAGAAATGTTACTTGTTAGTCTTGCGACCCATGCTGACATTAAGGTTAGGGGAAGCTCCAAGGCTTTGTGCGGGCCTCAGTGGGAAAGCGCACAGCGCACAGCGAACGATAAATGGAATCTGGGGTTCAGGGACATGGAGAAGAGGGCGTTCATACCTAAGATCTCTTGGACTCTGTCGGGGCAAAAGCCTTGATCGTGGGTTGAAGCAGCACAACGACAGCTGTCCAGCTGCGCCAACCAAGTGTCGCGGAGATTCCACTCCTGCTCGTCGTCTTCGTCCTTCTCGCTGTCGCTCAGGTCTTCACAGCACCCTCCAGGGCTGAAGCCCAACGCCCACTCGACCGTATATCCTAGAGGGGAGCTGGGGCTCGATTTGTCTCTGGATGAGTTTTCGTTGTCGTTGATTTGACCCCAGGATGAGACGTCCAGTATAATGTCCGGGGTAACGAATTCGATGTTGCTGGTCGGAGGCAGAGGGACAAGCGCGGCCATGCGCAGGGACTCCTGGTCTGTGAGATTCTCGAGGGCAACGTGGCGTATGTTGGACAGGAATCTGATCTTGTTTTCAAAGTGGTTCAGAGCCGCTTTTCGAGAGGTGAGAGACATCGTCGTCCTGGAGAAGGGCTCGTTTATCGATGTGGGGGCTGCACAAAGTGTAGGGCTGTGGAGAATGGTCGTGGACAATTCGGACGGGACTGGGATGATTGTAGGGAGATTGCGAGAGGCAGTTGGATATCAGTCGTTTGAGAAAGATGTATAAGAATATCCCGATGTTAGGAGCATGTGGTCAGAAAAGTTATTGGGAGGAAACATCAGGCAGAAGTAAGAGATGTTGGGATGACCATGTTCGGCAGAACACTGGACGACAAAAGGAGAAAGAGCAAATCTTGTGTGTGTGTGTGTGTGCGTGTGTGTTTTTTTTTAACAACACCAGCCGTCTTTTAGGAACAATAAACGCGAGTCGAAGGTGAAGTTGAATAATCATTCTAGGAATCATCTAGTGTTGTGATTCATGAACTTCCTGCCAGTTTCATGTTTGACGACGGGTTGTTTGTCACTGGTCATTGGCATGATTCGATGATTATCGCTCCTTCTCCATTCATACAGCGCCACCATCTGCACTAGCCACAACCTATCAAGACTGACTCGGCGCTGTGATTATATTGGAGCATGAAATGAGAATGGAGATAGAATATTCAAGATCTGGTTTAGCAACAGACGAAGTCACAAATACGAGTGAGCGGGCATGGCTTTGTGGCTGGGCGTGCCTTACACGTATGGAACAGGCCAGCGTAAGCCATGAGAACCCCTAGATGCGGTGATAAAGAATGAAGACCTAAAAAACTAGATGGTAGGCATCCGGATCGGGATCGGGGACGGCCTCAGGAAACGGATAGGTCGGGGGGAGCGGCCGGTCAGTCACAACGATACTGAACACGAAACTTCGGTATTACTCCGCTACTGAAAGAGTGCTTCAAACTTAGTTTCATACGTTTGAATTCCTCCGCATACGTGCTGCCAAGATTTCTGGAAAAACGGGGCCGGAATTCGGTTCCGGAAACTGGCCCGGGAACCGGCCCGGGTGTGTGAGTGGATTCAGCGGGGGTATACGCACGAAATGAATCCACCAAATACATGGCCAGCCGGGTCATGTACTAGCAGCAATTTCCAACGGAGAAGCATCGGACATAACACACACCTCCGATCCGGGGTTATAAAAGCGGGTCTGCCATCGGAACGGGTGCTACTGATCCGTTGGAGACCCGAGCCGAGGAGGTTCTGACCATTCATGGAGCCCGATATCTCGAGATCTGGCGAATGAGTTATTTGCTCGACCCGCTCAAGGGTTCGCACTATTGCGGCGTATCTACCGCTCCGATCCGAGGGGCACGTGGGCAGAGCAATCCTTTGAGTCTGAGGGCACATAATGAACAGGTTCATACCCCACTCCAGCCAGCCGTAAGAACACAGCAAAGGAGAGACAAAAACAAGGATAACACGGGGCGGGGGGCACATGACCGCCGAGACAGCTGGGATTGGGTGTTGGTATTCTACTGAGCGGCGACGAACAGTGGTCTCAACGGCCGATCTTGAATCAGGAACACCCTTATGCCACTGATCATTGTTTTCTCTTCACTTTCGCGAAAACAGCTGCGGATCCAGTAGCGGGCCCATATACGGAGGGGTTTTTTTCCCTTCCTTTTCTTCAGGGTTAACGGAGCCTGACTCTGGGCACAGGCGCGCAGGGATCGGTGTCCGCTACCGGCCTCCGGAGGCCTGGAAGAGGGGGGGGATGGAAGGGCATAAAGATTCCCTTAAGAAAACGTTCCATCGAAAGATTTCTCGTCATGACAAAACAACCAACCCCACGTGCGGCGATCGGGAGCTGTGAATATTTTCACACGACTATTTTCCGATGGCTTCCGATAATAGTCAGCGGAGGGGTACGGTGACATCGAGGGGTCCCGTGTGTGGGACACATGTTCCCGCGCTGTGCTCACCTATCATGAAGAACTTTAATTAAATTCTCGAGGTGCGGACAAGACACCGCTGATCGGTGAGAGAAAGCGTTAAGGCTGTGCTGCTTTTGCGAGGAGGGTAGCATCCGGCAGTTTTTCTTCTGCGTTGGCAGGATCTAATATGGCCAGCAGGGTTGACTTGGAAGACAAACGAACATGGAAGTGACTACTGATTCGGATTCCGGATGATAGATAAGATGATCGCCAAACAGCCGAATTTCTTTCCACATCTGGGTTTCTCAAATAGATCCTAGCATTTCTCCGCGTGCGCGAGAAGATATGCATCTCAAGCTTACCTAGGGTTCCACCGCCTTAACTCAGGTTTCTTTCTAAATTAAGGCCATTTGGGGGGAAAACCGGGACATACAGTACTCCGCAAAAGGTTTATCGTTGTCTCCCTGGAACAGCAGAATGGAATTAAAGTTCTGAAATTGCAAGCTTGTGTTCGCCCGCCCGTTAGGTCGGTAGAGCTTAAAAAATTCTGTTTTCACCTATAGGATCGCGCCTTTTCGTTGTTCCTGAATCGGCATTACCGTGAATCGAGTCTTGATTGGCCTACAGAGGCGCTGGGACTATCTTGGATCAAACAGCCGATCTAGGGACAAGTCTCGCTTGTTTGCCAGGTACTTGTGATGTTGCTGTTCAAGACAGCTTTTTTTTGGGGGGGTGAATACGTGGAATTGCAAAGCTCACGAGGACGCCTCCTCCAAATGGCACATCACATCACATCAGAATCACTACCTCCTCTTATTCCGTTGTCCCAGCCCCACGAATAAAGAATTAGGAGCCATGATGCAAAGCAAAAAGTAAAGAAGAACAAAAGTCAACTTTACGGGGTAAAGGGTTCGGCTGTGAGAAAACCCTCGGCCAACCTACATAAACCGCTGAGGTTGCACTCGTCACGCACCTCCAGGCGAGATGGGGATTTTCCTTACTGAGTATGGATTCCCTTTCCTGAATCTCTAAAGCAACCTTTATCTCCCGCTGCTCTGATATCACGCACAATACTCTAACCACCTTCATTCGCTTGTACTTCTCCCTGCCGAAAACGGGGACACTTCCTGGATTGAGGGGACGTATCCTTGCGGATAGAGGAGAGTCGCATCGCATTATACTCCAGTGCTACTAGATGAACTACCCATCGTGCCTTACGGCCTTCTCGCCATGTCCCGCCTGACTCCTTTCTGAACCCATCTGGGCTATGACCATCACTAGTGACGATGTCTCACTTCACAACGTGGGAGAAGGCGTTCACATTGTTCTCGACAATTCCAAATGTGATACTCGGTGGCCGAAATAGGTAAGAGAGTTTGCAACCACTGGCGTTCTTCGGAGGGTGCCCGTGTAAGTGATGGATCTGCATCCACGGAGGCCGATCAGCATCCCAGCGGATCTCAGAGAAGCTTCCCAAGAAAAAAAGCGAAATGGGGGTTCAAATTGCGCCACTGATTTTCTTTTAGGGCTTTAATCTTGAAATTTATATCTTAATATTTATCTATGGACTCTACTCGAACGCTTCCTCTCCCTCCATTACTACCTCACCTCCTAGCTTCATTACAACAGCAAATTGCGCTTGCATGTGAACAAGCCAACCAAGAGCCCAATGTGCCTTTTTTCAGCACAGACCCCGGTTTATGGTGTCTTAAGTATATGTGCCGTGACTCCATAGGGAACGATATCTAGAAAAGAAACGCTCGAAGAAGAAAAAAAGAAGTGAAAGACATGAATGGCAGGGAAATAGGGACAGCGGTTTAATATAACAACAGAAGAGGCAGATGGGACGAAAATTAGGGGCGAAAAGGAGAAGGCAGAGCAGTATGGGGCCTCGAAGGAAAAAGAAAAGCATGGCTAGGAAGTTAACAAGAAGCAAGAAAGACGAGGAGGAGATAAGTGAGAGGTATCTGCCTCGATAATATACCATACCTGCACAAGTACATACAGAAGCCTGTCCAATCCAACTTCGCCGCTGCCAGCATCTTGGAGATAATTGGGGCGCAGGTTGGTATATCTTCATAACTAGATGTAACCTATGAGCTTCTTACAGATGATCACACTTTCATACATGGCTCACACTACTAGCCGACCAACCTGGATGGGAATCGTCTGGCCATGTGCCTCTGGCTCAAGTGGTCCTTTTCAGCTCTCCATGTCTATATAAAGTCTCGAGTGATGCCACGATGGTTCTCCTGACTTGAAGAGCTGAAGACCATCAACCACTTCTCTCCTCCTCTCTACCATCTTCACAGTCTCTAAGTGCCTACAAATCAGGACGCCCAATATATAGAGATCACCACTCTGGGCCCGTACTCTGAGCCCCCCATCATAGATCTACATCCCTGAGATTTTCTCCTCCTTCACTCCTTCTTGTCACATACCCAATACCACAACCAGAATGGCCCCTTTTGTCACAAATAGCACTGCGTTGGCGCTGGCGGTCACCATGACCGCCACCTTGATGGCCACTGTCAACCCTCCGCAGGCTCTGCCTCAGCGTGCCACGGCCAACGACCTGCGGTGGCAGCCGTCGCTGGATTTTGACAAGGACGGCTGTTACAACGTGCCGGCCATCAGCGCGACCGGCGAGATTGCCCAGGGTCTAGAGTCCTATTTTGTCGGCCTCTCGGATAACTGCCGTGACGCTTCTGATCTAGACAACAACAACGTGTACTCGCGCCAGCGCTGCAACAATGGCTGGTGTGCCTACTTTTACGACTACTACTTCGAGAAGGACGTGGCCGTGGCCTACTTCATCGGCGGCCACCGTCACGACTGGGAGCACATTGTCGTGTGGGTCAAGGACAACCGCCCGGAGTATGTGGCCGTTTCGCAGCACGGAAACTACCAGATCAAGAAGGCCTCGGACATCCGCTGGGACGGCGACCACCCCAAGATTGTGTACCACAAGGATGGCGGCTCTACCCACTGCTTCCGGTTTGCCTCTGCCGCAGATGATGCTATCGAGAACCACAAGGGCGTCTGGTTCCGTGGTGCCCTGGTCAGCTACAATGGATTCCCTGGAAACACTCGCGATCTGGTCATTGCCCATGATTTTGGCTCGGCGAATCTTGGTTTCAGCGATGCCAAGATCCAGGGCAACCTGGATCGCGCCAAGCCTTCGGCGATCACGAACTTTGACACTGGCCACGATGCCGATGGTTCGCCGGGCTGGCCGTAAGCCAGCTCCGAGGGTGGGGCCCGGACCGAGTCCGCGACAACCGAAGGTGGTGATGCAACCAAAAAAAAAAGAAAAGAAAAGCCAGCAAAAAAGGACATGTCGGATTGAAGCGACGTATGAGGTGAGATGAAGGATGGACGTTTTTTTTTCTTTTTTTCTTTTTTTCTTTTTTTCTTTTTTTC
>LNGL01000003.1:71923-122607 GCA_001510565.1 Knoxdaviesia proteae
GGGGGGGGGGGGGGGGGGGGGGGGGGGGGGGGGGGGGGGGGGGGGGGGGAGTTTCTTGGATATTTTTGTTCTCAGCTAGTCTCTTGGACTATTTGCCTTGACCGTTGATGAGAGAGGAGATGGTTCTCGGAAAGACATTCTGACAGGTTGGATACATTCTCTGTTTATATGTGGCTTTTTGAAAATTTGTACACAGTGCTCACTGCGCGAACATAAAATGCAGACGCCGTCCCAGCTATTTTCTAATGCACCATGAAGTTTCTGGAATTGAATGCGACATCAAGTAAAAACAAGGAAAAACTTCAACTCAACGAACTGGTAGTTATCTGTGTACCCTCGCTCGTAAATATGAGTGTCCCCTGATACTAGCCAAAGTCAAGACGAATGATTCGGCGCCGCTATGGAGACAACGCCACAATAGCATTGCAAAAACGGCAACGCCGTTTATATTGGGAACAAAGGATATTGTAGATTTTGTACTGAAAAGGTATTGCAACTAGAACTGAAACTTTCGCCAATTTCGGACACACTCATACCGCCCGCTTCCACCACGGCCATACCGATTACTTATAGGAGTATCTCTAGAATAAAAGGACAAATGTTATATCTAAACAGGTAATCCCCAACAAAAGAGATTGCATTCTGGATCTGGCCAAAAAGGCCCTTGTCGGTTGCGGCCTTCGCCATAAGTCCAACAGCACCTCCCGTGAAGGACATGACTCCGCAAAAGATCCACCCCTCCTGGAATCCGCCGTACCAATCAACAAGAGCTCCGCTAATGGGCGAGCCGATGAGGGCCGGCACCGAAGCAATAGCCACGGCACTACCCAGGTACGTCCCCATGTTTCTCATATCGTGCATGCATATTAAGACGGCTGTCGCAGCTGACGACAAGATTGTGCCTGTGGTAGTAAAGCCCACTGCAATCGCGTAAACAATAAGGCCGGCTTTTTGGACACCACTTGGTTTATGCAAAGCACGGTCACTCCAACAGATATACACCCGGCCAGGAAGATGTTGAAGCGGCCGTACTTGTCTGCCAGCACGCCGGGGGGTTCCTTTTGTTGATGAGGCAATCGGAAATAGCGAGTAGGTAGGATGCAACTGTAGGTAGCATCGATGCCGCGCGAAACAGCATATGATAGCGGGAAGAACAGAGGCGGGAACACGCCAACGAATGAGAAGAACATGGACACAGTCAGAAGGACATAGACGCGGTTCTTAAACGCTTCATGGATGAGAAACTTGGAGGCCCGGGGAGGTAGTCGTGGACGCTCAGAGAAGGTGACAAAGATCATCAGCGGAAGCATAACAGAACCCATGACGCGGATCGATTAGCCAACCCAAGCGATGTGCTGTTGAGCATTTTCGAGAATGCCAGGAGGAACACCACACCACCGATAGACGAGCCAGGAACTACCAGGCCGAGTGCGGCAACCCGCTTCTTGCTAAAGTCTTGTGATGCTGCGGCCATAGCTGGTAGCTGGAGCCTCGCCATGCAGAGGCCAATCACAATGCCTTGGACAAGCATGAAGTGCCAGTATTTACTGCATATGCTATGATCATGATCGACAACATAGAGAATGGAGGCTGGGGCAACAGGTTGCGAGATAATTGTGTGGATGGGTAGTATACATGTATTTATCGTATCTTCGTGTAGGAAACATGCCATAACAAGGACCCGTATCGGTCCAACAATGGGCCGGTGACAATGCCGGCCAGGACCTAGACAAAGAATGGCACAGAGCCGATCCATGCCACGGTGTCCACCGAGTACTGCTTGAGCTGGTGAGTCATGTAGTATTCCTGGGAGACCCTGTAGGAGTTGGCGAAGCCGACACACGAGAACGACACACACGCGCCGCCAACAGCGGCCATCCATGCCCTAAGCCGACCCCCCGGAGCCACATAGACGTTTTCCGGTGACACATCGCTGACAGCTAATGACTTTTCGTTATCGTTCAAGATCGCGACGGAAGACTCGGTGGGGGAAATCGACTGAAGCTTGGGTTTTGCTGTCATTGTTGTGGTTGGTATTTGTGAGAGGAAAGAAGATTGCTGTAACCGTGTTGATGTATGTAGTGTAATAGTCACTTGCCGAAGACCAGGATGAACATAGACCTGGCTGCTTCGGGTTGGCTTGCTGCATGGCGTCTGGGGACGACATCAGTACTTATTAAAGACGATTATCTCCTTGAACACCTCTGGGAGCTAAGCCTTCATCTGATAACTTAATTTTTCTCTTACCCTTGTAGAGCTCATGCACTGGGCTGAAGAGGGAGGTGCGGGATCGGAATCGGCAAATTGTGGATGTCAAATCAAGATCCACCCGGACCGAATTGCGCACGCAGTCCCGGACACGCCCCCGGAGATCACTCCAAACACCAGAATTGCCATTGGAAACAGGCCCGCCGATAACCGGCCTACTACTTTCACACCAGACACACCCTAGCGCTTGAAGAAGACGAACACCACCATGGCCATTTTCCGGGCCGGCGTTGTCTAGCGCCTGTGCTGGATCGGGATTACCTAATGGGCGCCGGAATATCCCGAGTCGGATTTCCCGAAAGCGGACTCGGATATAAGGCAACCTTCAACCACCGCGACACCTCTTAGAACCATGAACTCGGACCCACTCACCTCGCTTTGGCCGAGCTTACGTGCGATTAGCGATAGTATCCAGGGCTTCTACAGCATTGGACTTTCAGATTCGCGGTTAAAAATCTCCGGGGGCCCTTCCGGCTTTTTGGCCTTTCCCCGCCTGCTCGTTTCTGCGATCCTCCCACTTATGTCCATACCCAGAGCCCCATACCCACGACATCGCTACCACCATCAAAAAAATGAACGCCGAACCCGATCGTGAGCGCAGGAGGCGACGTCCTGCAGTGTATGGCCTGCCCAATTACCGTTTTGCCATTTCCGTCCCTGAATTTCCCGTTGGGCTGCAGTGCATGCGCTGTGCATGTGCCATATCCCGCCCACGTGTGTATGCCCCTTGACTGACTTGGTAACATTGTCTCCAACCTGTGTGGGATTTATAGGTCATGTACTCTATGTCGCCGCCGCAAGATCCGGTGTAATCGCGAGTTGCCCTGCAGCAACTGTGTGAGGTCCCGCAACCAAGAATGCATCTTCAATAACCCGCCCCTTCCGGCTCACTTACACCGCACCGGAGATGGCAACTCGAACATTTCAACTCCCAACAGCCGGAGTCCTCTCGGTCACGAAGACCGGCTTATCTTGAGTGAGGCTCAACCCGGAGCCTCTAGGTTTGCGTCCGTCCGGACAGCGTCCGAAACCGGTTCTGATCACGGAGTCTTCTCCCACCCACCCACGTCAATTGGAACGCCCAGCACGTCGTCGTCATCCCACCTTACTCAGAGCCAGCCAGCAGTGTCGTTAGTCAGTCACCCAAAAGTACCATCGTCTCTGAATGAAACTTCTGATGCCGGAAATCAACCTTCCACACCGGCAACCTTGCCTCTGCCTCAGAGCCTGGTATCTCGGCCAGCCAAGACACCGGAAAAGATTCCAACTCCATATGATAAGTACATGCCCGAGTCCTCGATCACTAAGGTGATCTCGAGAATCGGTGGTGTATTTTATATGCATTTCGACAAGGGAGTGACGAAAGATGGCATCCCGATTCTCTCTGGAATGTCGCATAAATCTCGACTCTATGGACGAAGTTCCTGGATGCTTGGAAATGCATTTGTGGTAAGTACAGTTAACTTGATCGAAAAGCAATTCACTTATGTGCAACACTTACATGCTTATCTCTAATCTCTTGTCTCACCAGTTTTTGGAGTTGCTGGGAATCCTCGAAGAAGCCCTTCTGCAAGACCCAGGTAACAACGGTCTTCTCCAAGACCTGCAGAAATGCAAGGCCATTGGCCGCTTGATCAAAGCCCAGCGAGCGCCACAGTGGCCATGTGCTCCCACGCTGGCGCTGCCACCAAAGGCCCTGGTGGATACATTGGTCGACCTGTACCATCGCACGTCGGGCTCGGTTTACCGTGTGCTGCACATTCCCAGTTTCAAGCGGGACTACGAGGCGCTGTGGGCGGCGGACAACAGCCAGCCAGACATGGGATTCGTGATGCAGCTGAAGCTGGTGCTGACGATTGGTGCCGCCTCGTACGACGACACATTCACGCTGCGCTCTGTCGCCATTCGCTGGGTGAATGAGGCCCAGACATGGCTGTCCGCACCCGAGTTCAAGTCCCGCTTGTCTCTGCAAACCCTGCAGTCCAGCATTCTCTTACTGCTGGCGAGAGAAGCGTCTGGTCTTGGTGCAGACATGATATGGATCTCCGCCGGCGAACTCATGCGTACTGCAATGCACATGGGTCTATTTCGTGACCCAGATAAGCTGCCGGGTATCACGTCGCTGTTTGCTGCGGAGATGCGCCGGCGTTTGTGGAGTGTCATAATGGAGATTTTGCTGCAATCCAGTCTCACATCCGGCACTCCCCCATTGCTGTCAATGACCGATTTTGACTGTCGTCCACCTGGGAATTACAACGATGACCAACTCAGCCAACTGCAGACCGACACGACTTTGAGTTCCCGACAAGACCGGACCCAGGTCCCCAAGCCGGATAACGAGTACACGCACAGCTCGTTGGCCATAGCTTTACGGAACACGTTTGCGCAGCGGCTGGCGGTGGTGAAGTTTCTTAACGAACTAAATGTACAGCATAGCTACGAGGACACTCTGCGATTGGACGCAGATCTGCGACAAGCGTTCCGCGATTTCAATCAAACCATGCATGCGTACAGCACGCGACCAGGCCCCAAGCCGACAAGCTTTGAGTTAGCCATGGCGGACCTTTTCATTCGCCGATGCATCATCGCCCTCCATTCCCCGTTCCTCCTGCCTGCAGCGACGCAGGCCAGCTTCGCCTACTCTCGCCGAGTCGCCGTGGACAGCTGCCAGAAAATCTGGAGCGACATCCATGATTCATCCTATATAGCCAAGGAACCCCAGCCGTCTTGCCCGGCCCTGGCAACAGTGCAGCTGGCCGAACCAAGCATAGCCGATGCAACCGACGCAGCCGGGGAGTCTGTCTCAGATGAAGCGTTCAGTCGCTCGGTGTTTGGCCGTGCAGCAACATGCTCGTCTGGGATGTTCCGAGCAACCGCCATCCAGGCGTTCCTGATTGTTGCCGGCGAGGTGTTTGCCACGGTTGGAGACAACGACGGGCTTTGGCCCGCCAATGTGCGGCCGGATCTTCTAGAAATACTCCGCCAGGGCAAAGACTGGGCGCTGAGGTGCCTCAACGCCGGCGAGACGAACATTAAGAGCTACTTGATGCTAGTAATACTGGAACAGTGGATGGAGGCCCTGATGCGGGGGTGCTCGAAACCCGAGATCCTGAAAATCCTGATTGCAGCTGCCCGGGATGCGGAGAATGTCTGTCTCCCGCTGCTTGAGCTGCAACTTAAATCACTAAGCGGGCAGAACAGCCCGGTGCCAGAACCCCAGATGCTTACTGGGTCATATGATACCGAGATACTTGATGATTGGGACTTTATGGTAAGTAGAACCCAACTGAATGTTCTCTGTTAACAGTGAAGGCGTTCCCTAGCTAACCACAATCATGATTGGCCTCGCTACTATAGCTCGGCGATCCGATGCTGGGAGTTGGGCAAGATAACGTGGATTGGGAGCTGTAATGATATGTTGTTGCGTACACTTTGGATTTAAGGAAATCTCTCTAAAAAGTGGCGTTGGTTTGGTTCTCTGTTGGGTTGGGAAAAGCACACCGTTTGATTCGAGATGGTGTGCATTTGTATTCTCTCGGCATTTGGAGTCAGTAATTAGCAAACAAGAAAGTCTCAACGGGCGAGCGTGTAACGTATCTAACAGTGAACGACACACCCTTAAACTCGTCTGCCATCCTAGACTGCCGAGCAATTCTCTCGATTGTTTCCTGTATCAACACGAGGTAAATAGTTGCATATGCACAAGACTCCAAAACCTTTCGAATCCGCTGTGGAAGGTTGTCCAACGCCATATGAGTTGGTCACTCAACGTTGTCCTCGACACCCCAACCTCGTGGCAAATGGAGGGAACATCAGATCGATCAGTGTCCGGGATAGGCGAGTTCAGACACGGTCCAAGCAGGAGAAACATCAGGGGGGGGCTAAAATCTGCCAAGATCCAACCAGCGGAAGACGCTGCAAGTCGTGGAACGGTGGTGAGATGAAGACGAGAAAGAAAATTGGGCTTGCCACCGTTGACTGATACGAGGCCCCCTATGTCCCCTCCTGTTTCGCAGTGTGCGTTTGTGTAGCCAAGCGGGGTGGGACAAACGGGTGAGCATGGGCACACGAAAAGTGATGGAGTGTTCCATGCCATGGACTGGCAAATTGTGCTCTTCTGGTTGCTTGGAATTATGTGCGTGCCTGTGAGCGATGTTGTGAATCACCACTAGTGGTCTCCATCCATCCGTGCCGCTCCGCCCAGCATGCTAGACTGTACTTGCGCCTATTATGCGTGACCTTAACGCAAAAGGTTCGAAGGTGGAACTACTCGTGTCCGGTGTACATGTGAAATTTCTGTTTGTCCTGGTGTCGAAGATATCTGCTAGCCTGTTAGCCTTAGCAGAGACGCCACCACGCTGTTTCGGGACCGAGAACCCGCCACGATGTCTCACAGGGTGACATATCGTGCACACCAGACATTCACGTGGACGATCTGGAGATAGGAGGCTATCTGTTCTGTAGTACCACTGCACAGCTTTCAGGGTTTGATTAGCGAGAGAGCTCCAGATGAGGGCCTGGTTGGGCGGTCTGGTGGGAGTGGCACACGAGTAACTAGACAAGGTCCGAGTTAGACCTGGTTAGATGATTTGGGCCAACAGTAGTATGTCTGTACTGAATATTCCACGTCAAGATAACCGAGGATCATGGATGCTAAGCGGCGAGTAGGGGACGCAATAGACATGGTCAGCGGCAAGAGAAGCACCGAGAAGAGTTGGATGAGATGAGAATCTGAATGTGCACAGAACCCGAGAGGGGCCGATGTGCGCGACCTGCCTCGGTAAAGATGACGCTGTATCACGGCCAGTATTGGAAGAGACATGGAAAGGGGAGGGAAGCAGAAGAAGAAAAAGAACACGGCAGAGATTCCCGGCAAGTACAGAGATTAGCATCGAGACGCGAGATTCCATGCAATCCGGTGTTCTCAATCTCAGTATCATCTGTTGCATCCCGGGTTTGACTGCTTGTGCTGTCGTCCACCCCTCTCAGTGACCACGCAGAAAACCTGAGTGGTGTCAACGCTCACACAGGGTGGCACTGAGTTTCAACTCCACAGAAAACTCTCGCGAATGCAGGGTCGAGTTCTGGCCGTCCCACGACGGTGAATTCACACGTTCTGAGACTCCGAGATCCGGCTGCGAGCAGTATCACGTCGTGGTAGTTGCACGGAAGATCGAAAGCAAATGAGTCTCGCACCCGACCTGCGGCCGCGACCTTTTCTTTAATCCATGGCGTTTTCTGCCTTTGTTTGTGTGTGGCATTCGTTATTCCAGAGTGTGCTTGTGTTTATGCTGAGGAAAGGCTAAGGCCAAGTGTCGAGTCCGACCAGAGACACTTTAGAAGCAAGTGCCCCAGCAGAGAATACCGAGAGGCTGCGAGAGGCTGCGCGGCAACATGCAGCAGACCCTGATGGATAGAAGATAAAAAGACATAAGAGTTGGCAAATGGAAGAAGATCAAAAAAATCAGGAGGACACACCTCGACACCGTTTTGTACCACGCTTCGGTTCTCTCCTCTCCCGGCCTCTCACCCAACCTTCCATGTGTTGCCCGATGGAGCCACAGGGGTTCTGGAAACACAAGGCATTTGTGCAATCTCCTGTGTATATATAACAGTTGGAGTCTCCCCTTTTTCAGCCGAAATGTTGTATATGATCTCTCGTCTGGGTTGTATTGTTCCTCTCTGGTTGATTGTCAGTGCCAGAATACCCAGCCAACTTTCTCGAGGTTGGCAAGTCCCCAGATCCAAACATACTTAGACTATTCTCCTGCTCCCATTCGACATCTCCAAGTCACCGAAGCTGACGGTACACAATAGACGATTTCCGGGAATCCAAATGGGAATTCCATGATTTCCGACATCGTGAATTTGGGGCAATTCAAGTTCTAGGTACGGAAAGCCTGTCCTGTCCGGTGGGTTCCTTCTTTGACTTGCTCAAGACATCGCCCTCGTCCAGTTCCGCTTCCTTCCTAAAATGTCAATCCCGGCCTTTCGCTCCTTCCACATGCTCGTGCCCAGTCAATTCCTGTCTTTTTTGAGTCATTACGAATATCTTCGAGAAGCCTTCCATTTCCCTTCCTACAATCGCTTCCGTTACTGCATTGAGCTTCCTTTTAACGTTTTCCTCCTTTCCATTTTTCTTCCAGCACCAACTCTCCCTTTCTTCCTCACCCTTCGCACGACTGTCTTCTTGGTGGTCATAATTCGGGGGGGTTTCTTTTGCTGTTTTCTTTCGCGCTATTGACTCCTGAACTGGTGAAAGCTTGTCAGGTAGATCCACGATCCGTGCGCTAGTCTCCCGGTCTCCGGCCCGTAGTTCGGACCGCCCGGGAAGGGATTTGTTAGTATGTATCCGGCTCTCCAATTTTTCAAGATGATTGGCAAGAGAGATAAGAGTTGACTTCACATGAACTATTATTTCAGCTTCTTGGCTTGTTTGCTTTGGAAGTCGACTTTGATGTCCCCTTCATCGACTTGCATGTGCCTGATACGGCAAGCTAACACATTTTATCGACCTAGACCCCACGTTTCATGATTCAGCTCAAGGCCCAATATTGATATTAGAGAGTTCAAACTGCACAATGTATGTCTATGGGGCAGAACTGTGTTGGCAGGCAATCAGTCTAGACCCCCGATCTTAGCCTCGTGCCTGTCCGCACATGATACTCAATGAACCTTTCAGTTTTGCATATGCATGCTCAGTTTCTCGAGTCTCGCGCCTTGCGAGCATACCTTGGCGGATGTCAACTAACTTCTTTTTGGACTTAGACAGCATTTTATTCGCCGGTCGCTTCGATAACAATTCACACAGCGAGCCTGACATCTCTCGCACTCTCATCGTTGCTTGGGCGGTAAGTTCGGCTACATTTATAGCTGGAACCACGCACTCCCAAGTCGCTCATTGATCCGTGAACAACCCATCCACAATTACAGACAAAGAACTGCAGAGATACTTTCCAAATTTCCATCGGTTACTTTTGTTTGACCCCTGACTTCAAGCCAGTTTCACGAATCATGCCAGACGAAAAGGCTCTTATTACGGAGTCGGTGCGGAGTGCTGAAGGCCCTGCGTGCAGCACCACCGAGAACCCCGAAATCAAAGCTGTCCCGGACGGCAATGGTCTTTCCAAAGGCCCCAAAGTTGACGTCGAGAGCCGGGATGCTTCCTGCACCGAGGCTTCTCCGTCGCAGCCGTTTCAGCCAAGCGTTGACGGCAATGAAGGATCCAGAGAGACTGCTGTTGTGCGTGCGCTGACTCGCAAACTTGACTTCCGCATCATGCCGGTTGTGTTCTTTTCCTGGATGCTGTTTTACCTCGATCGGGCGGCCATTGCGTTTGCCCTGATCAACGGACTCGTGAAGGACCTTGGCCTCCGCGGCGTTGAAATCAACATTGCCGTTCTCCTCTATTTCATTCCGTTCATTCTCTTCAGCATTCCTGGAAACCTGGTGGTCCGGCGCGTGGGAGGAAGAAAGTGGCTGTCGTTCATTGTGGGCGCCTGGGGCCTTGTTACCTTCTCCACCGGCTTCGTCAATTCCTTCTCGACTCTCTGCGTTGCCAGAGTGTTCATGGGCCTGGCCGAAAGTTGCTTCCTCGGAGGCGTGCTGCTGTACCTCTCGTTCTTCTACACGAGCGACGAAATGACTGCCAGAACAGGCCTGTTTTACTCTAGCACGCCCATTGCGGCTTCGTTCGGTGGCCTGCTGGCAACCGGACTGGGACAGATCAAATTCAACGGATACAACAGCTGGCCGTGGATTTTCTTCATTGAAGGCGTTCTGACCGTCATACTCGGAGTCACTGCCTATGTGGTTCTTCCTGATACCCCTGCAAATGCAAAGTTCCTCACCCCCGAGGAACGGGCGCTTGCTGTCCAGCGGATGCTCGAGTTCGACCGGCAGTTCGAGGACACCACACAAGACCACAACACAAAACTTGGACCCGTCCAGTCTCCCGACACCAACTATGATGCCAGTGGAGGCGCCACTACCCAGCCGGCCACCAACGGCACCGCCGTGGCCAAAGACCAGCTGCAATGGGCCACTTGGAAGCGCGCCATCTTCAACCCCATATGCATCATGATGGCCCTGGCTTGCTTCTTCACCATTGAGGCGCTGTACAGCTACGTCCTCTTCATGCCGACCATCGTGTCGCAGATCGTTGGAAACGGCGACCGCATCAAGGCCAACTTGCTCACTGTGCCCCCGAACATTGTCGCGTTCATCTTCACCATTGCCACGACCCAATGGAGCCAGCGCTGGGGCCGCAACGGCATCCCCATCATAGTGTGTGCCGGGACCGCCGCCATCGGCTACGTGTTCATGCTCGTGGGATCTGTTGCCGCCCCGCCCGGACGCACGATTGGTGCGCTCCAGTACGCTGGCACATTCCTCGTCGGCTCCGGCGTCAGTGCCTTGCCGCCAATCTCGCTTGCCTGGGCGTCAGTCAATGCATCCCCCCACTACGTGCGCGCAATCGTCCTCGGTTTTATCATGACCTTTGGCAACCTCGCATCGCTAGTGGCGTCGTTCACGTACATCTCGCAGACCGCGCCCAAGTTCATCTCCGGCCACTCCATCAACCTGGGCTTCCTGGTATCTCTGGTCCTGCTTGGCACGGGCATGCTCGTGTACATGAACAACGAGAACAAGAAGCGGGAGAGAGGCGACCGAGACTACAGACTCTCAGATGAGGCGGTTGGTGGCGAGGACCGGGAGCAGTACGAGCTTCATCTCGGTTGGCTTCACCCCAAGCATCGGTTCAAGCTGTAGTTGGTGGCCTTGTTTTTCCAAGGGCTAATGAAATGATGATAACCTCCACCACTTATTCCTGTTTCTCTCCTCTTTATTTCTTTTCTTTCACGTTAGTTTCGGTTATGCCATTTGAGGCTTCTGCTTAGAAAGAAAACACCAAGGCATTTATTTAGCTAGTTCCTGATATGAAAATCTAGACACATAGACGGCCGTTCACTTGGAGGGATTTCCCATCTTATGGTGGACATCGATACACGGGAATTTGCACACATTTATTGACTAAAAGTCCATCAGTGATATCCAAACTGGATTCAGCGTAACTGCATTCTAGTGCCCTAACAGTTGAGACACCGGTACTGTTGACCATCTCCCATCCAACACGCTATAAAAGGAAACAAGAAACACACAGACTTCCGAGGAGTCTAAAGCGCAAGAGTAGAGAAATATATAACGAACGCTCAGAAACGAAATAACACAAAAAAAAAGTTCCAGCCAACATCATGACATGACAGGTCTATCTGACGAGCGAGGAAGCCGAAGGATATATGGTTGCAGAAAAGAAAGGACGGGGCATGGCTAAACATATAATATGTTGAATAAAAAAGAGAGTGAGAAAGGCGTCAAGGTTGATGTAAAGAGAGCGAAGAAGGTAAATGAAGAATCAACTTCATGTCTTGGATAAGAAAAACATTGTATTTGTTGTAGCCATGAACATCATATCGCAAACCGTAAGTCTCTTCTTTTTAGACACGCTCGCGGCTGTTGGCCTCCTTGTTAGACAACGGGTTCATCTCCACGGTCTCCTTCACACCAATCTCATGCGTGACCACAATCTGCTGCGGGCCGGCTCCGCGGTGCACAGAAATATCGTCCGAGTCGTCGTCGCGCGACCGGCTGGCACCGCTGTAGATAGCGGTCGACAGCTTGGACACTGGGCCAGTGTGCTGGGCATAGTCGGCCTGCTGGTAGTACGCGCCGGCGTTGCCGGCGTTGGTCTTGAAGGCCTCCTCGCTCAGGTTCTTCATGTCGGTCACGCTGCCGACGGTGTAGGCGTTGCGGGTGTTCTTGGGCGAGGTGTGGCGGAGGTAGTGGTCGGACATCGACTGCGACAGCGACGGGAACACCTTGCGCAGCAGCGGCCGCAGCGTCGGCAGGCACGCGCACATGATTCCGCAGTTCAGCTCGACCACCGTCCAGTACGAGGTCGGCGAGTTGTCCCAAGTGGAGTCTTGCGTGTCGACGGTGGAGCGCAGGGTGAACAGGCGCACAACGGAGATGACGCAAGTGCTGAAAAGAAAGGAAAAGGAGCACGTTAGTAAGAAAGGTAAAGTGTGCCAACTGCGAAGACTTGCTGGAAATGGGGATGGATAACTTACAAGAAACCGAGGCAGAAAATGGACACCAGCATGAGCTTCTGCTTGCTGCGCAGCTGGAGCTTGAGGATAGACGGGATCGGGAGGATGAAGACGAGGAAGTCGGTGGCAATGTTCATCGACGAAGTCAGGTACCAGATCGGCAGAGGGTCAAGGCACGTCGCCATGCGTCCCGGAATGAACACGGCCACAGGCACGCACGCAAGACCGAGGAGCACTAGCTGCACAACGCCCCAGATGCCTAGCAGGACCAAGATGGCCAGGCACGCGGTGCGAGTGCGCGACTCGGCGAAGATGCGGCGGTATTGGAGGAGGAGCGAGCATTTGGTGAGGATTTGACCGCTGTTGTAAACAACCATGCCGGCGAAGAGGGCCTATAGAAGAGATCAGAGTAAGGCACGGTTAATACCACTGTTTCCTGAGCTGCCGCCGAGATATGGGTGTCTTGTTTTGGACCAACCTTCAACTGGTGCAGGGTGTCCGTGAACGGAACCATGTACGCGTGACGGCCAAGGCCATACTTAGCTTCTGTGTATCAGTGAAACACGAGCTGTTGTTAGTAGACTTCAACGGACGATTGAAAACGGGTCATGCACGTACGAATAACAGTTGTTATGGAGGTAGCAATGGACAACACCATAGCTATAACAATGGTGATATCGTCAGATCCAGCGGCCTTGACTAGGAACCATCGCGTGTAAGCACGTAGAAGGACGGTGGCCAGAGCCAGTGTCGCGAAGACGACCGACATCGACAACAGGAGGGGAAACTGCGTTTCGGCATCCCGAGCGGGATCGGCTCCGGGAACAAGAGGAGCTGCCATTGTGACTGCGTATTCTTTTATGGAAAAGGGGTTTTCAAAGAGTGTGTGAAACGTCGTAAAAACGACAATAAAAATAGAAAATAAATACAGGACTCTGGTCAGTCAGTCAGGTCCGGATTGATCGAGAGAAAAGGAATCGCCGTGTCACGTAAGAGTGGTCCTTAAGTATCGAGGCTGGTCGATTGTTGATAGAACCCAAGTGTCGATAGTTACTTGAGTGCAAAGGTGGCGTACGAGTCAGAGTAGTCGACGATGCCTGTGGAAGAACTTCCGAGCCGATCAACGAAAGTCCACAGAGAGCAAACCCGGAGACAAGAAAAAAAAGAAAGACTGGATGTGCGATCTCCAAGTAGCAAGATCAAAGGAGGTTGGTGGCAGTGAGAAGAGAAAGCAAGAAGTGAAAAGGGACGAAGCAAAGACTGGGCCCAGTGGAGAAGAGTAGAAGGTAGAGGATGGAAGAGAATGAAGGTTGAGAGTGAGAGAAGAAAGGAAAGGGGAAAATGAGCGGACTATCAACGACGATCTTCGAGGGGGATATCGAGTCGTGATATAGTTCAGAGATTCTTTACAGTTTAGAGATTTTCTCTCCTGTCAAACTTTGGGTTCCGTGCTTTGAAGGCACCAGAGAAAAAGCCAGAAGATGTGTGACCATTGACCCTCGACAGGGTCGGACGAGGGGGCGTGTAAGGTGCCCGGAAGAGGGAGGAGTGTAGGCCCGTTAGACTTCTTTTTCGGAGAGCCTCCGTCAGTGTGTGAGGCAGTCGAAGGCAGAGAGTGAGCTTTGCGAAAGCCGGTCGACCGGGGAGGGGGCGTGCGTGGTGATGTGAAGATCCAGGCTGTGTTACCTTTCAAAGAATCGACGACCCTGGAAACCAGACGACACAACGGTAAGCAGGGTGTGTCCAGGCTTCTCTCGTCGCAGGAGAGGAGGCGGTTGGAGGATGTGGCACCGGGATGCAGGAGGGCCCTTCGGGATATCGAGAGGGATTCTCACAAAAGAAAAACGATATATTTCACAGAAAATGTCAAGATCGAGTGCAATGCCCGGGGTTTTTAGAAGACCCAGCCGGCCATACACTAAACTCAGGGGTTGACCTTGATGAGATCCCCCGGAGGACGGAAGGGGAAGGGAGGGGGCGTGTCTGAAGTCGGCGAGAGAAAGTGAAGATAGGAGAAAGCTCACCGAATGCCTCGACTCGATGGTAGGACGAAGAGGTGGAAGGGGATGTGTGAGAGAGGTGTATGGGGAAAGGAAGGGAAAAAAAAGCCCAGGGGAACACAAGATATGGAGATACTCTGGTACCTGCTCTGAAGGTAACTCGACAGCAAGATGAACGAACAAGGGGGCCCGGATCCTGGAGACGGAGAGAGATGTTTTGTGTACCCTAAGGTGGGCAATAAGACAGGGGGGGCCACGCTGATATATGGTAGAACAGAGAGAGTACAGGAAGCAGGAATCTTGCAGCAAGGCGTGGAGTAGCAGGCGTAAGAGTGATGCTACGGGCCTTGTGAAACGGAGAGAACGGGAATCTTTGGGTCGATACAACACTACCCCCCCTATTCTGTTGATATGTTCCTCCCCTCTCTCGTCAGTGGTGGGAACAGCGCCGGAGGCCAGCGAAGAGCATCAAAAAGGCTGGAAGGCCAATAGAGAGAGAGAGAGAGAAGTGATAGGAGAGCCAGGCCCAGGGGCTAGACCCCAGTGTCTCAATGTGTTGGAGTGACCGTTCGGCTTGCAGGTGAGCAAGGAAGCGAAGCCACCTTGAACCAACTATCCCATGGGACACGTCCAACGCAACATGGAAGGGTAAATAATCGTAGTCAGAGTCAGATGTGGTGGGTGATGAGAAAGAAAATGTGAAATGAAAGGTGATTTCCAGAGAATGGATATCTCCGTCCACGGAAGCAAGTTACACAGCAAGGATGAGGAAATTTGGAACGTGGTAGCGAGAAAACGCAGGAGAATCTCAACGGATGGTCTGCTGCAGCAAGGAAGAAAGTTTTGTAGGGGTAACAAAGAATACGGTCTAGTCACGCATAAGCGACGAAAGAAGAACAAGCGTCCGAGACTTGATGTGATTGACGGCAAGTTTGAATGATACAGCGATAAGAAGAGCGCCGGGCGTATATGTAATGTGCGAGGCGAGTGTGTCGTAAGGCGCGCGAGACAAGACAGTATTGAGAAAAGAGAGAGAGAGTTGAAGAAGGAAGAGTGGAAGGAGAAATATCTACATATTAAAGAAGAAGAAAAAAGAAGAAGAAAAAGGAAGCAGCTTCGGCTGAGACTCTTAACGCAGAATGGGTTCTAATTTTGAGATCAGCAACGCAGCGTAGTTAGCCCCGAGTCTAGTACACAAGGGAGCAGAAGCACACAGAACAGAAGAGGGCGAGAATCGGCGGGCAGCTAAGACTTGAGAGACCGGCAGGTTTAAAGCAAAGTAGCGGCGACGGGACGGAGGAAGACAACTCTTTGGGGATTAGTGTGGACACGGAGACCGTGTGTCTAGTCCAAGAACGACAGGAAGAGGAGGGTGTACCAGAGAGAACTAATAGATACAGGTAGTGCAACAGCTTACCGGAGGAACTAGGCGGTCATTCTCCCGGGCGGCCCTCGTGCTACAGGACGTGTAAATCCAATACTGCAGAGACACGAGCATAGAGTTGAGGTTTCCTTCGCCAGTGCAGCAGAGAACAGCATTATTACACCAAAGGGGGTATAACAGCAGAAAAGGAAATGTGAAATGCGACGAAATATGCAAATTTTTGTAAGCCCTTCCCAAATTCCGGCCAACTGGGAACCTTGTTTGCGTTGTCTCTTAGCAAAATACCACCCCGGCAAGTTCCCGCGGCATCCCCCAGTTCTGGTCTCTTGGGTAGAGTGTACTGTAGTATCTCATGGTCTCTTTCTCCATCAGTCTCTCGCCGCTGTATTTCCATATCTCTCTTTCTCTCTTCTAAGTCTCCCAAAAGTGTATGACGTTCGTATCTATCATCTCAGGGACGGATTGAACCGAAATCTTGGAATGGTTTCCTGGGAAGGGATGGCTGAAATTTAGCTTGGGTAGGTATTATGGCACGGGTATAGTCAAATCCGGCCGAACATGAACAGCGATTCAGTTCACCACTAAGCTACATAAAGTCACTCGAGCTCAGTTGTGTAGATTCAAATTCTTCACGCGAGTTTCTTTTAGGCGACTGCCGCGGGTTAGAAGGATAAGGAGGGTAAGAAAGCATGGTCTTAGTGTTCAGCTGTAAGCCTGGGTCTGGATAGATATTCTCAAATAGAGGAGTGCAGGTCCAGGAAGTCAGTCTCTTCCCACGAGCGATATGCGTACACAAAATGGCAACGGTGCCGTCTGTCGGTGACATTTGTGAACTCTACTGTACAGTAGAGCAGATGCAAAGTCTGCCACCGAACTCATATAAAAGATACTGTATAAGCTGTACTAGAGTGTGCAACATGTACCCACAGAGACAAACGGAACCTTCTCCGCGATTGAAGCTCTCAAGAACCCACCAAAATGCTGTCTTCCCCCCTTTTTCCTCTGTGTTCCCTGACATGGGGGAATATGTCAATTCACGACTCCATTCTGTGCAACAGAACAGCAAGCGAAAAGACAAAAACGGCCAGCGTCAGTGGCGCTGAAATTTTCCCTGGGCTCGTGTCCAGCATGATTTGCGGGGGAAGAACCTTGGAAAAAGGCCCCCGGTCGCAAGGCCGATTCCCGTTAGATTGGCAGATGATTTTCGCTTTCAACAGCGGCGGGTTGGTCTTACAAAAGTCTCTGTACTAAACAAAAGAAATACCTGGGCTTTTTGTGCATCCCAAAACAGAATATTTTGATGGAGCCCGCAGGGTTATTCCCCGCCCGGGGAGACCGGAATGCTTAGTGAACGTGCGGGTCTCGACGTCGCTTGGCTGGTTTTTAAACTTGAACTTACGCGTAGGAGAATAAATAGGAATATACTGGACATTTCCTTCTGGCAATTGGGTTATGGAATGAGTTCGTTCGTTCAGACTGTGAGTTAATGAAGCCACAACTTCAGGTTGAATAAAGATATCGCGACCACCAGTTAATCAGGAGACATCCGGATATACAAATAGCACTTCACTTCAAATTACAAATATCTTTTCTTTACAACATCTGCGGGAAGTTCCATATTGTGCCGACTGTATGGATACATGACACCACGACAAGCCAACCGTTCATTACAAGCAGGTATTATAGTTTCCTCGGCCGCCTCTATTGTCCAGTGCTGAGCTGAGCTACATAAATCACCTCCTGCACATGGAACCAACAAGTTGAATATGCGTGCTACGATTAAGAGCAGTGGAGGAGAGACCTGGTCGACCCAAGAAACATCAACTCTCGGTTCTACTACGACACCTTTCTTCGGTTGGATGTCCATACGGCAGGTCTGTTGGCCGGGAAAATAGAAAGAAAAAAACCACGAATCTCTTACAGCCCCTGAAATGTGATGATGCGAGCAAGCAAAAGCTATTTTTCTTCCTCCCCTACAAAGATCCGGGATCATGGCAATCGCCGTGATATTTACTTTTTCTATCGGATATATCATGTTTTCATTCTTCTTCCATTCCCGCTCCATCTCCCACCGGTGTCAAGGCCGCTTTATTCGTGTGGCTTCAGGAAATCTTCAGCCGCGTGACAGACTACACTCCAGAATACCAGCCAAGCAAAATGAATATGAGTGTAAAAATCTGTCCTTTGAACAACGAGCAGCTGCTGAGAACAGAGAAATGGCCGATCCATGCAAAATGCAAGGTCTAAGGAGAGACACTCAGGGGGGCCTCGACCCTATCATATATGACAGAGAGTTGGTGTTGGTCAAGGGAGGTTTCGCAAGAGTAACTGAGACTCAGTCTCGTATTATCGCCTACAGCTTGAGTGTCCATCCAATGGACTGTTCCATTGGTAGTGGATGATCTCATTTTTTATGATTGTGGGTACTCGAACTTCCCCGTTCACCAAGACTGAAAATCTCAACGCAACAAGGAATAGAATGAGAGACTCCATTATTTTCGCGTCCCGCGTCTACTATACTTCCTGCCTGTGAGACTCGAGAGAAGCTCGCCGAGTCGCCATTTCTCCCCCCCCCCCCCGGTTTCACGCTGCACGTCCCCTTGTCCCAGAGGAAATCGCGGCCGCCGCCCGTTGTCGTCTCCTCTGTCTTCTCCCCCAGACTCCAATACTCTAGGTTTGTGCGACGAAACGTACAGCCCACAAGAAAAGCTTTTCTTCCCCCCTCTCTCTTTCCCACTAGTCTCACTTGTTCAAGTGCAGGAAACCTAAAAAAGAAAGCTTAACATTTCCGAGAACAGCTCGTCAAGCGTCAGACTAAAGCCTGCTCCCAAAGGACTAAAACAATTCACCATCCCAAAATCGCCTGCCCACAGACGTTGGCCTTGCCACGGACTTACGTGGGCACCGGCTCGTGTGCGCTTGCTGGAGCACGAGTTGGCCGGTGCAGGCGGATATGCATGGAATCTGCTGCGTGCTGCTGGGGATTCCTGTTTTCGGAGCGTGAGTGTTGTCTGTCGCCGTTTATGAAGAAAACCGTGCGTGGAAACGCATGTGCTCTATCGAAATCCTCACCTTGTTTTCCACGAGGAATTCTTCGATGTTGGGTCGGCAAAGGCACAGACCCAATCAAGCACGGCTTATCCAGTCGGGGAGAATGCAGTTTCTTTTTTCTAACAATAACGAAATCCTCCTTGCAAAAATTACGCTCGACGTGCAAATCTGGTAGGACTGGCCGCATGTAGCCAAGCCGAACGAGGCGATCTTCCAAAACCGGCATGGCGCAGACGAAGTCTTTAATTACCATGAGAAGATCCTGTTTTCGCTTTTTTTTTTCTTCGCTAGTTCATGCTCTCTCGCTCGCCCGAGGACTTGAGAAAAGAGCTGAGTTAGTAGAAATCGAACAAATCGGTAAAAGAAGCATTCTGACCTGAACGGCCAGACCAGAGGGTCGATGGCAGATTTGAAGCGAAGACACACACACACACTCTCTCTCTCTCTCTCTCGCCTTTTGAAATTTGAAAGGTAAAATTTCGCCATTAGCCAGCCGTCTAGATCGGTCGAATCCAATCAGCACCTAAAAATCGCTTGTGGCGTTTTTGGGGGGTCCGGGGAAACTTAAAAGAGATTCCGCTTGCTGTGCCATCGCCGAGCCTGTGCTTCCTACTCGGCAGAATGTTTCCTTGATGGCTGGTCTCTGGACTGCCTCTTTTTTTTTTCTTCTTCTGTTTCGCCTGAATTCGGCTCGTTCTACGCTAAATTCAGGCTTTTCTCCCGCATACAGAACCCCAACTGCAGGGCAAAATGATGCTGTCTCGCGATGTGGACAAGGGGCACCCTTGGTCCTAAATTCCAATCCAGTTGGAGACAGGTGGATTAAGATTTTTTTCCCTTCAGTGTTAGTGGTCGTGAAAGAGAGAGTCATACTGATGTTCTGTTTCTGTCCAGTATCTCGTACAAATATTGTGCTGTTAAAACATATCTGCAGTTATTGCGCCATATCCCATCAATTCTTCTTGTGGTCCAGATTGGGGCGGGTGCACAAAACAAGCAATATATTGACGTTTTATCCCCGATCCGCCGCGTCCTGGTGGCAAGGCTGGAAAGCCGTCTCCCACATGCATGAGTGAGTATCAGAACTTGCCGAAATTTTCTACGTCTAGCTGTATAGCAGCGAAATCGTTCCAGGACACAGGAGATTCTAAGGGACCAGCTTGTCTTCATCAGTGGGTGGTCGTAGCGGACCGTTTTACTCCAGCTGACAACGAAGCCTGTAACTTGCGGCCAGCCTTCAGCCAAGCCAGCGAGCCTTATTCCCATCTGAGAAAGGTCGAGTTCCAAACCGCTCAAGGATCGTATATTAAATATGATACATCATGGGCGGCACTTGCTCTCGCATCCGCGATGCACTATGTATGCATATAACCGAGGTTTATGATTCCTTTTTTTTTTTTTTTTTTGCTTGTGCCCCTTATCTTAGATTGAAAATCGAGGATACCACTCATGGAATAGGAGAATCGTGATGTGTGCCGTCAGTCTATACCATATCACACATCGTCACCCACGTTTCCGTCGGGGGAGTAGAATCCTCCAACGATGTTAATAAGATGACCACGGATGATTCTTATCCTTCTTAAGCTGACCATATTTCGGTGATCAATCATTTTCATTAATGCCCTCATAGGCGTACTTCGCTCGTTTTGATAAGCTATTTAGTATCCTTCTGCAGTATGTGACATAAAATACCAAGACCTTCTCATGGTAGTTTCTGATTCTCCCGCTTTAGCGACATGAGTGCCGGGTAGTTTACGGTGGCCGAGTCAATCTCTTACCTATTATGCCAATTGATATGAACCCTCTAGCTAACGCGTGAATGTACGTAAAACCGGCCTGCAACTAAATACCGATCTCTGTGCCGTTAGAATCATTCGATCCAAACGCGTCTTTACTTGTCTGGAGTAATGGCGTATGCAAAATGTATCTGTTTACAACCCCAACCTCTTGGGGCGCTTTTTCCAGACACGTTGTCGTCGTCGTCGTTTCCCCTCACAGCCACATGTTTTGTATCGTTGGCGGACTTAACATCAAAAATTGCAACATCTGGCTGGCATCTAAATGCACTGATGGCAATGGCATGATATATTCATTTCACAAGGAAGCGCACAATGGAACAGTTGAAGCTCCGACCTTCTCAACTACAGGGGCTATTGCTCTGCATTCTATTCTATTTCGTAGGGACACAGTAATATACGCCTTCTCCCGATACAAAAGGGATAAATGCACTGCAATGTTCAATATCAATGCCGTTCGGAGCGAACTGGGCCACAGTTGGTCCTCTGTCGTCGTCATAAACAGGAGGCCCGTGTCGTTCTTAATATATCGTTACACACGAAGAAGTCGGGGCCACCAGCCCCCTCGAAAACAAAAAATTATACGCGAACACATACGCGAGGAGCAAAGACACCAACCCCCGGCCCCTTCTGGAATCACGCAGTAAACGCAGAAAATGGCAATATCAACCTCGACTTAAATGTATCGCCATTCCCCACCCGCCCGTATCGTGTTGTGCGACAATGGAAATTCTGCACACAAAAACGACGACATCGTTTCCTTGTCGATCTCGCGAGATCTGAAAGACGTGCTCATATAAAAGCCGAATCCCTTCCGTGTCCGGGTTTTCTTTGTAGCAAACATATACGATGTTACTAGCGGTGAGGTGACGATCCGTTCTCTATTCATTCCAGAAAAAAAAACGGTCTGCCTCTAGGGCTTAACGTTCTGACCCGAGCCGGTTAAGCAACAGTGTGCTTCTTCCTCGAATCCTATCATCTTTCCCAGCCTCATGAATTTCCTCCAACACGACCCAAGAAGCCGCTGGCGGTGGGGCAGTAACACTCAAGGAGACTCTCATCCGCCAAGTCAGAGGCCCATCTTGTTCAAACCAGTCCCTGCTCTTATATATCCCAAACTGTCGCATTTGATCGCCATTTCTGCGCCATACCCACACCTGGACACACAGATCGCAGCGTCAAAATGCTGTACCACCACCAACCCACTATAAATAATTTAAAATTGGCGCAGGATATCCCCAAAACCATGCATCCCGTTAGGCTTGTGTCGCCGTCTATCTACCACCCACAACATGTTCTCCATTGGGCACTGCAAATCGGCGAAGGATAAAGTCGCCTCGTAGCCGTCCAGGTTTTTTTTTTTTTCCTCTTCTTCCTCTTCTCTTGAACAAAAGAATCCTCCGTGTTTGGGTCTCACAAAGTGGGGGAGAAGTGGAACTTTGTGCTCATACAAAGAGGTGGTGTGGGACGATGAAGAAAACCCCTGACAGGTCCCAGTTGTCCCTTGTGAATTATCACACTCCTCCGAATATATTCGAAGTTCCTGCATTAACTGCCCGGGATGGGCAGAGATTGGAGGTCTTGGCCTTGAAATGGGAGAGAAGAGATAGGTGGTACGTGGAAATACACCACCGGAATCGGCCACGACATATCATTTACGGGGTCTGTGGCTGTTAGGGAAAACTCGCCCTCACTGTTCACTATCAACCAACTTACTGTACTGTACACAATTTTGATATCAGAGTAAAAGCCCGGGAACAGGGGAATGTCAACCACGAGCATTTTAGCCTCCATTCTGCTGAACCAGGGTCAGAGAGAGGGTCCAGGGTCCACCACCCTGTCGTCCTTCTACAGTATGGATTTCGATGAAAAATAAAGACTTGAACGGAAGCCAACTACGGGCGTGATTCTTTCGTGGGTTTATTATGCGTTCCCACCCTGCTTGGATGGCTTTCTTTCCCCCTTCTTCCCCGGAATCTTTTCGTTGTTTTAAGGATGCCCACCGAGACTGGCTGTGTAACGGCCGAGTAGCGTCTCCCCATGCGTCGTGCACTCTACAGTAGAGAGGTCCACCTGCCTCAGCGTCTAGGTTCAAATAGACTCGTGTCACAGAACAGATGCCTTCTTATGTGTTCAACATCCCTTCTGTCGTACAAATGCAATCCCCTTCCTATTGCTGACTTGAGTACATCCTTGTATTTACTAATATCCGAGGATCCTTAGATCCACGGATAACCAGCTCAGGAATTCCGGTGCATGGATTCTCTCGGTCTTATGCCTTGCCGTTATTAGGGTTGCAACTCTGCCTGCTCCGTATGTCGTTTTCCGTAATTGCCAGCGAACTCTTTTCAGTAGCCGTGAGCCTGCAAAAGAAGGATGCACTCCTTATATGCACAGCTATCCAGATCCTGTATTTTCTCCTTGTGGTACACGGGACGGGATACAAGTGGGTGCCATCCTTAGATGTACAGTACTGTATTGTACAGTACATGCTTTCTCACAGACAATACGGGCAATATATCTGAGAGTGCCACCACCCAAATCACTGAATGGTTCTGGAAGACAATCTGCTCTGTTCCGGCTTCCGCCTCCCGGGATAGATGCAACGTATATTTGTGTCTTCTTTTGGTGCCACTCCCTTACCAACCGCATATAACTTGAGGAATTATATCTCTCTTACCAAGCTTCTTCTTATGAGCTGAGCTGAACTCTGTCTCCTGCATATTACCCACATGTCCTCTCTGAGTATTGGTACAACGCTGGAAGATATCATAAAAATCTGACTTTCAGAGAGAGATCTCATTTCTTTCCTGCCCGTTCGATGGGGATTTCGGCCCACCCGCCCGCATCCAGCTTAAGTCTCTCCAGCACTGGCACTTTGTCTCCGTGAACTACCGTGGCCCAAATAACAGGTCTTTGTATCTCAACCGAGTTTCGCCTAACTCATACCCTTGGTTCAGGGGAATATATCCTCCCACTCTCCCGCCCAATTGCAAAGTCCGGTTGGCTGAACAATCCCTCTCTCGGGAGGACACAAATGCAGAATACCCCTGAGCAGAAAGACTTTTTTTTATCTGTCCCGAATCTGCAAATATCACTCACTCACTCTCTCATTGTTCTCGTAACACCGAAACTTCCTTTTTCCTCCCTCTTGCTCGTGCATCCCACACGCCCCAATATCGGTGGTATGTCGTGACGAGGTTCCCCTAGTTTGCATGTGATGTGGCTTACCGGAAGCACAACTTGCATGCACTGTTTCTACGGTACGTTGCTTTTTGTAAATGAGGCGGTTAATCTGTCACCTCTTCCAGTTTGCTTAACTTGAGATATCTGAGAATGCAACTCAGACGGCAAGGACACTAGTGCTGAACATCCTCACGGTTTAATTTGAGAATTCGAGGGGCCGGAAGACGCCGTGTGAATGAACCGAATCTACTGTAGAATGTGGCTGCTAACACCAAAGTTCCCTGCGTACGACCTGAGGTTGAGAGTCCGGAGTATGCCAGTTCTTTTACCTAGAAACAGCTTTCCTGTCCCGCCCGGGATCTCTTCCTTCCATGGGCAGGTATGTTTTCATATTACGTATGTCTAACTGCGGTGCACTAATAGGTACAAATGGACAAAAGTGTGGGTATCAGCAAGCCTAGAAGCTTCTAGGGCAGATGCTGATGTTGCACAAAGTTTCCCATCGACTATGATGGCCCTATAACAAGTCCTATATAGTACCGATATGGTGTTCCCCCATGGCGTCCTCTACATTTCACGTGATGTGTACCTTATGGGTAAGTCCAGTATATACTGTACAGGACATTACAGTCCATACGGAGTATGGACTACTGTTCATCAATACACACCCCCTCTCCTTGTTTTTCACACAAGCAACTCAACTTTCTAGTCCAAATACTCGTCATATTTGGCAATGTAACACCTCAGGAAAGCCATGCCCATGAAGTGCTCTCTTCGACAAGTTCAGGGGGGAATAAGGAAAGGAGTATGAGGGAGTGGGATGTGATACAACCTCGTCCACACCACCACGCCTCCCTAACATCACTTACAGGGACTGCAGAGAGCAAAGTGGTTGCTTACAACTACAGTACTTCAATCTTGCCCGCTACGCTGATATTGCAATGATGCTGCCGCCGTTGCAATTGGGGACAGATGTGCTCAGCTTACCCAACCGAACCACTGGATTAGCTTCCCACGTCGGCATTAGCCCACATTCAGAAAGTGTTCTTGATAGCTCCCAGTTGCCTGGCACCTCCCCAGGAGCTGTCGTCGACTTCTTTGCATTTTCAGATCGTACAGGATGCTATGACGCAATTTGGCTCACTATCTCGCTTCGCCAGGATTCTGCAGCTCGATGATAACTCTTTCATGCACGCCCCAAGGAGAATTTCCCTATCAACCCCTCTCGGAATGATACGAGCCACGGTTGGAAGTAGGCGACTTTTTTCCTCGGCTCGCTACCAAGAAACCATCTTGCTGATGCGAGGAATTTAATGTGATCAGTTGTGATGCGCTCTGCGTCGAACTTGATTATGGTACGCCCTAGTAAGATAACCACTCGTGATGGGGATAAGGGGCTTTGGGCAGCCAGGGACAGAGCATGTATCCCACCTGTCTCAACGATTCGCCAGGTTCCCGAGGAAAGCGGAAGGATACCTCCTTGCTGTTGCAGAAAGACATGGAGTCTCTCGTCTCAAATGCAGGTAAGAGGAGGAGTCAGTCAGTCTCGGTGCTGAAGGACCTGGCAGCAAGGTGCTTGGCTCTGGTCCCTAAGACTTAAGGGTCATGGATACAGTCAGGGCCAGTCGTAGTCACAAGTGCCTTCACAACGTAAAATACAAGCTTCAGCATATTCGACGGCAGGAAGTTGTTTCTAGTGATTTGTCGAGTGGCCTTCATTGCAAAGAAATACCACGAAGAGACTGAACTGTACTGTATGAATCCAGATAAGGATGGCAGTGTTCTTCGAGGAACTGTCACTATGCTATCCAGCACTGTAACTTGCTTCCCCATTCTTCGCATCAGCTTAGAGAGAGTCCATGAGTAGTCCGTCTGCACATATATGTCATACTGATTGTAAATACCTTGGTGTAGACGCTGTCTCTTGAGCTCACTGCCTCGTATATGCTATATCGATGTTAAATCGTGAAACAATCAAGCACCTTCGTAGTCCCAACGCGGTCCTTGATGGGCAATTAAAGAGAACTGGACTCTATTGGAGTTAATGGACGCAGCGTTCTATAAGAGTGTCAACGAGCAGTTGCCAGCGTCCATGAGCTTTCCGGTTCATTGCACGGACTGAATGCCGATCGACAACTTCGGATGGAGACGATCTACTGCGAGCATCGTGCTTGAAAACACCACGTCCGTGAATTCTGGTATATACTCCCATATTATCTGAGATAGTTGGCTCAGCCGTAAAGGGCTACTGAACAGTATCACATCTTCGCAACGTCCGTGATGTGATCATATTTCACTACAGTTGACCACTAGCGAGTTCCACTTCTTGTTCCGTCTCTGTTGGGCTGTGTTGTGTTCAACAACTTTTCAAGGGGAATCAAGTTCTGTATGAGATTAATCCTCAGTTACCATGCACGTGATACCTTTCATCGCCATAAATGAACTCAGAAAGAACCCCCCCTCCCTTCCTCTCCACGAGTGACGGCTTCTTCACAGAACTCTTGGGGCATTCCTGTTGTAGTGTTCATGCAACTTACTTCAGCAGAGCAACAGGTTCAACCGGGACGTCGAAACTTCAAGCTGTCATGATTAGCTACTACTTATACCACAATTGCGTTGAAAGCTATAATCAGAGCCGCAAAGTCCCATCAATATAGCCCTTCTATATGATATTGACAGGTGTGTTAAGATGCACAGCTCCCCAGGGTGAATCTGATATCTCTCGTGTTGGTTGGGTAAGACACGGGATAGCAGCGAGGCATGAGCATTCCATCCCGTTAGACCTGAGACCACTGAGATACGATAGCATGTATCTTCGCATGTAAAAATGCTTTGTATCGGGTAGTGCCGTTCGAGGTTCATGAAATCTACTTGCGTTTGGCCTGGTGTTAGTATACGTGCAGGAAATCGTTGCGGTCTATATCACGGGTGTCACTCACTGATTCCTCCACAACATGGTGCTCAGTGAAGAGCAGAGCTTCTATAAGTTATGTATAGGACTCTGAAATGATTGAGATCAATTAAAAACAAACATTGATCTCTTCTAGATGGATGTATTGGAGCTCCTAAAACCGAAGAGTTCAGCCAATATAACCCTACCCCTAACTCCTCACCACAACCCTAAGCACCAGCCACATACCGCATAAAACGCCACACCATGCGCCACATGGCCACATCAACCGGGATCCACACTCCCACGTCTCATATCGAGCTTCGCGACAAGTTCATCCAGCACATGTTCATGCAAGGACTAAAAACAAGGGCAGACTCGCGCGGAGCTGTTCTCGTCTCTTTTCCCCTAACAGCATCCGTTTGTCGAATCGTGTTTAAATTTTCTGAGATTGCTCATAAGAGATGCCTTGAGACCAACCATGGATTTTGTACGTTGCTTCTTAGAGACCCTTTTCCTATCCGTGGCCCTTTTTATTTCGCGGGAGATGCTGCCCGATGTTGGAGCTGGTGCAGATTTAGCTTGTGAATGCCTTCCCCTCTGCCCAAGCTAACCCTGTCTGTCTAAAGTGGTCACGACTTCTTTCGTCTGCCGGTGTTTCGTCAGGGAGCTCCCGCAAAGATGTAGCAAAAGATCCTGCGAAAAGACTCCATCGGTTTGAAAAGGAGTATGGCCAACTGCTGGTAGGTTACCCCCCATCTAGAGGCGGTCGGCGTTTGGTGTGGACGAGAAATCGAGGAGGAGTCAAGTTGAAGGGGGGTGACGGACTGCCATGACCGGACCGTGACTTTGCCAAGACGACACAACAGCACTTTCTTCATACACACATGGGCATCGAGATATTGACGATTGATATATCCCTTTTCTTTCTCTGCCTCTTTAGCAAATATGGAGAAATTCCTCGAACCTGTCTCGTGACACGGACGCGGCCGAGAACATCGAGGTCCGATTGCAGCAACTTACTGATACCCTGAGCGATGAGAGCCGCCGACCATTCCCCCACCCGTGCATTCAGTTTTCCGCCGTAAAGCAAATATACGTACCGATTGCCAAAATTGCAACAACATCATATAACGAGTACATAATCAAGGAGGCCGTCCTGTTTTTCGCGACGCTGTTAGAGAGCGAAGAGGAGGCGTTTGTAGAGAATAGTGTGTTCTCGTCAAGCTTGACGAATCTACTGGTCCGGATCACGGGAGTCAACAGCGTACGGCTTGGACTGGAGACAGAGGCCCGGGTTGTCGAGCTGGCTTTCAACATTACCACAAAACTGCGGCTGTCTCCCGAGATCTTACCAGCCTGGTTCAGCAGCAGACACGAGGACGAAGGGACCGACACACGCCCAATTACTAGCAATGGAGCGTCCGCCTCTGAAGACACCACCGGCGGTGCCAGCGGGGAGCTATCGACGCGGGACAGTCGTGGCCGCGACCGGTTCGAGGGCCGCACGCTGAAGCAGGACTTCCCCTTGTTCTACATTCTCATGGATTATATCCACCACGAAGGCAAAGTGGGCGACTTTGCTCGGACAGGACTCTTGTACATCATCGAAGCTGCATCCAGCTCGGCTGATTTGGAACAGTGGATCGTCGAGAGCGACTTGTCGACACTCATGGCCACCGGACTGGGTGCCCTGTACAGCCAGCTGAGCCGGAAGCTGGTGGTGGATTACCAACCCCAGGAACTTCCCCCGGTTCTTGCGCTGTCAGACTATCAGCACCCGACGTCGAACTATGAGATTGTGACGTCGTGCTCGTTGGACTTTCAGGCTCACCTGGACACCTTCCTGTCCCATCTTCTGTTCTGGCAGGATGTGTTGAACCACTGCAAGTCCATCGAGATCAAGTCGACTCTTCTTGAACACTTCCAGGTCATTTTTCTGCAGCAGCTCTTGTAAGTTGGTGGGCGATTGTGGGAGTGTGTTGCTAAAGTGTTATTACCCCTCTTTGATACTAACAGCGGTTCTCTGGGGAAATAGATATCCGTCTCTCCTCGAGTCCTCCGATATTGATGGAGGCTCTTCGGTAGCCGTTCTGACTTATCTCCGGCGAATCCTCGAGTCTCTGGACCATCCCGATATGATCAATCTGATCCTGCACTACCTGCTAGCTCTCCCAGAGGGCAAGACCCCGAACTTGAGCCGGGAAAGCAGCACGATCAGCGCGGCGCGAAAGCGAAAGTCGATGGATCTCGCAACCATGATGGCGGCTCACAGTGATCACGCGGCGGCGACGCCTATCTTGTTCAATCTTGTCGACCTTATCTTGGCCTGCCTTCGGTCTCACAACCAGCAGACCATCCACGTCACCCTGCAACTGATGTCCGCGATTCTGCGGCGTCACCACCGCTACGCGACCGTTACTCTCCTGCGAACTGAGACGCTCGCTGGCGAGCCTCCGCATCGGACAATTGGCGCCCACGACCAGGAGGTTGAATTCTTCATGTCCCTTGCAGGGACAATTGGTGGCCAAGACAACTTTGACGAGATTTACGAAAGTGTGCTGAAAGACGCAACGCTACGGGTTGAAAGCCACCCGTGCTCGCTGCGGCTGGTGGCACCAAAGGTTTCAACCAACAACCACAATTTGCCCGATATTCCGGATACGTTGCCTGGAGCGCCACGCGATGTGCGCAACCACACGCTTCGCCCAGATGATCCCGTTCTGAATAGCGTATTGGATCTCCTGGAGACGTTCTTTATCAACCCCGTCGACACGAACCTCTCGCTTACGGAAACTGTCTCTGACATGGCAACGTGTGGCTATACCAATCTGGAGGGATGGCTGTTGCGGCACCCTCAGAAGTATGAGTACGACGATGCTGCTAATGGCCAAGGCGCAGGTGCTGGTGGTGACGACCATGATCCGTTCGTAACAAATGGAGGCGATGGCGACCTTGACGAGATCACCCCTGATATGCTGCTTATGATGGATAAATGCCGTCGACGACCGCGGTGGTCTCCGACCAGCCTGCCTAGGATCTTGGTGATTCTTGAGAACCTCAGCAAGCAAGTTTCCCAGTACCGGGAGTCGGTGCCTCGCTTTGACGAACTTTTGCAACAACGACGAGAGGCATTCCAGATGGCTGATGCCAGTGGCGTGATTCCACCGCAGTCACTCCGGTCGGCAGCCGCAGAGCGGGCTGCCAGTGTCGAGCACAGCCTCTCCCGTAACGCTTCGCCAGCGAGGCCGTCCGGGTTGGAGGGATTTGCGCAGCGGATTTTGTCGGAGTTTGGAACCCCTGCACGCACAGCGAGCCCGCGAGGCCGGAAGGATCCAAGCCGAAGCGCAGCGGCATCCCCGGCGCCTGGACTCAACGCGAAGCCAATGCCCATTCCACCAAAAGAATTCCCGATCAACTTTGACACCCTCTCGCGGAGTGCTGGCGGTAGCAGCGCGGCTGTTGCACGCAGCTATTCCCCCGGAAGTGCTGCCAGTGCATCGTCGTACGGTGGCAAGGGCGGCGACAGTGCAATTGCGAGCCAGATGGCCGCGTTTGCTGCGGTCGATCAGAGCATCCTCGCCAGACGTGTGTCGCTACCGGGCGTGATAAAGCCGATTCCCCTGCGGTTCGACAAGAAGCCGCCGTCACTATCCGGAACGACGGCAACTGGAGGACTGGCGTCGATCGCGACATCGCGGGATGGGGAGAGTGCGAGAGATAGCGGAGCCAACGCGGCCGCTTCCGAGCACGCGGAAGCTTTAGCGGAAAAAGACAGCGACGGCGACGCAGCGGCGGATTCGACCGAAGCCAGTGACCGGTTCACCGATAGCCACAGCGTTGGGGAGGATGACGGCGAGCTGGACGAGCCCAAATCAGTGACGGTGTCGCATCTCCTCACGAATGTGATCATCCTGCAGTCGTTCTTGTTTGAGCTAGCGAGTCTTACTCAAGTGCGTGGAAGTATCTTTGACGAAGTTCGGTTCGTTTGATACGGACAACGCGAGAGTTGTTGTTGTTTCTTCGTTCCGATTCCCCCCCACCACTATGTTCTTAATCTTTCTTCTTTGGACCCTTACATCCCCTTACATTCGTCTCTTCCTCTCCTAATTTTACATCATTTCCCGTCCCCCCCCCTTAACTTTTTCTCTTCTCTCACTATCTTGCTCTTTCTATATCTTCTTTTTCTCCTAGTATCAGCTGCATGTGGAACTTATGGGCCGGCATACAGTCAGCGATTCAGTATCTCGACATTTCATATCTTGGCGCAGGGCGGCTTCTCATTTCGTTTTCTTTTAGTTGAAGATCGATTCCCAATTTCTAGCCGTGTGTTCGTTTTCTGTCCTCTTTGTGTCTGATGATTGAATTACATATCCTGTCTATTCTGTGAATTGCTTTTTCTGGGCGGCTTCCGTTTTTTGCTTCGTAGTCTGATTGATTCTGTGCTGCTTCTGATACTCCAAGCTTTACGAGCCAACTAGCATAGATATTCTTCCATGTCTCTTGCCTTCCCAAGATGAATCTTCCACTGTGATAATCTCACGGTGAAACGTTCTGGTACGAGCATAGCCGAGATTCGTTCAGCTTAGAGTTCAGACAAAGAATTGGCGACTTAGGGCTGAACCCTAGACACCTTTTCCGGCTGAATATATTGCCCTTCATTTACGGAGAGTGAGTTCCGTTGCATTATCTATCATCGCCGACGCAGGTACCACGTCAATATATCTAGCAAAGACAGAGAACCCACCTTATATACATGCTTTTGGGTGCACAATGAGCCCGAATGACGGTCTGAGTATAAGTTTGTGCCCAAAGGACCCTGTCGAGCTCCAGTCGAGAAGCAGAAAACGATCATGCACTTTAAAAATAGAACAATGAAAGGCTGTATACCAACTCAAAGCGGAGCTGAGACGGAGCTGGTCTGTATTCTGAGTGGCGGCGATGGGGACTTCAGGGAAGGACATAAAGAGCAAGACTGAGACACTCGAGCAGTCCCAACCGAGACATTGGTCGGCGATGGTGCGACTGGAAACGGGCGTTTGGTTTCTTTCTTGGACCAGACTGTAAAAGAGATCGTCGTTTTTCTACCAATGTAATAGCAAGAACCAAAATTTCCTTTTGTCCCTATCAATCTCGAACACGCCATCGCACCTCCAGACTCGGTACGTCTACGCTCCCTTTGGCCTCCTGTCTCTGATATTCCGCACGATCCAGGTACTGACTGCACCAAAGCCATCTACAGAATATACACAGCAACCGGAACAGGGAGAACGAAGACAACGGCTGGAGAAGGGGCTTTGACTCTTTTACCCTTCTTGTGCTTCCCTGGATAACGGACGTTTCAACGGGAATGTGGCGGGCTTGAACGACATACACATCCCAAACACACAGAAATAGAGGTTGAGAGAGCTGAAAACAGACAGCGAGATAGACAACTTGTTCAGTGTGTATCTGGTCCGACCTCGATCTCATTTTCTCCTGAACTCTATTCAGGGTACCGGACGACACGATAGTCGGAGTCTGAGACACGACCGACTGAACAGCCAAGTCAAAAGTCTGAGTCATCTCGGAGACAACATAACAACAGCAGGAGAAGCCATAACCGAGAAGGAGAAGGGGATATCAGCAGAAGAGGAAACCAGGACCGCCCCTTAAACGAGGGAAAACTGCAAGAAGGAGAGACACCAACCGCCAAAAGGACTCGGGAACCTGATACGAGCAGAGCCATCCAAGGGGAAAGGACATTTCAGTCAAAGGTGAGTGCAGCCCAGCCTGATCTGATACTTATGGAAAGAGAGCAGGGAGAACGACAACAGGAAAGCGTGGCGATACAAAAGCCTGTGAACATTCCAGGTTTTGCTGAGAGACACTCAACCTAAGCTGACCATCTCTCCTTGGTGACGACTTTTTTTTCCACAGCAAACTCAAGCGCACAACTGTCCTTCGTTGTTCCTTTCTTGTTATCGTGAACGATTTCGCCAGCCGATAAGTTTCGTTGTTGATCACCTCACACCGAGCCAGTTCACAATGTTCTTTCGAACCCTCATTGTCACCGTCCTCTCGACGGCCCTCTTGGCCACTGCCCAGGAGGACGAGCCCCTCCGCTGCGGTCTCCGCATTGCCCCGTGCCCCGAGGGCCTCGAATGCCAATTCCCCAGCAGCTGCACAAGCAAATGGCGGTGCCTGGGCGTCTGCGGCCTCGAGACCGGCGGCCCGGACCCGGCGCCGATCATCGAGTCCCTCGAACCGACCGAGACGTGCACCCACGTGGCCACCAAGACCCTCACCAAGACGGTGACGGTATCGGCCACCCCGAAGCCCACCGAGCGGCCGGTGTACCAGTCGTGCGGCGGCATGCGTGTGATCCCGGAAGATTGCCCGCCCAGCTACGTGTGCATCGACGATCCGTTCCGCAACAGCTGCGGCATGGCGTGCGACGAACCCGGCATCTGCGTACCCAATACGATGTGCGGCGGATTCGCCGGCTTCCGTTGCCCTGAAGGCCGCATGTGTGTCGACGATCCGCGGGACGAATGCGATCCGCTCGCAGGCGGAGCGGACTGTGCCGGACTGTGCGTTTAGACGGACCGACTTCCTGTCCGAAAGATACTTGGAATTGCGGAATGTGTGTTCACAGGGGAGCATGGCATTGGTGGTGGAGTTGAAGACATTAGGGATTGACGATGGGGCATGTTATCGACACGAAGGAAAAGGGGCACAAGCATGATATTTACATTTGAATAATCGGGTTATTTATTGTTCTTCCACGCATCAGGGTGTGACACCGGAAGGGCGTCGAGTCCTGAAGCTACTCGGCCACTCATTTATCTATCGGGCAGAGAGACGTTATTTCCAAGTTGCATAATAAATCCGCGGAGAGCATCATGACTGATATTTTCATTTTCATCCTTCCTGACTTCGAATTTCGTGGGTTAGCAACAGTGCACCAACTTTTTATTCCTCTCTCCTCCGTCTGCAAGGAATTAAATCCGCTGCTATTTGGAATGCTGTGTGCCTGAGTGCTTGGATAGATGCAACAAAATGCTTGGCTCTCTGTCCGACTGCAATCATCGGATCTGAACACACCTTCAGTCTCGATTGAATCTCCGATCGGGATAACGCGGTACGTAGGCTGGGGTCGGGCCTCATACTCCATGGATAAGAGAAGTGAGCTATAGATTTACCCGGAGTCTTACACGGCTGCCCTTTCGGCGTTGTTCAGGCAATTGTCATGTACATACCGACCTATTCTACACAACGTATATATGATAAAGATGCGTCCGGAAGATATTGGAGATTAACCACAGCGGCCCCTGCGCAGAACATGCCTCACAGTGTGGTAACTTGCATATCTACCTACGGGCATTTCTTCTTGAAGAGTGGCAGCAATGGCATGTACCGCATCATTTTGTCACGACTCCAGAATAACAGGACTTCGATATATTACTGACAAATAACGGAGTCTATATCATATCCCGGACGGTGGACATTGAGCGTACAATGCCATATACCGGGTGATTTCCAACGCTTGGGCGGCATATAGTGCTCGGCAGAGAGGCTCTGTGCAGAGATCTGCCCGCATCAAAAGGAGCATCACCAATGTGGGATTCCCATCGGCGCCCATTGCTGGCCATGTACATATATGGCTGACTCTCTCGTCATCGTCCGCCGTCTCACTCCGTATTCTCTCCGCCGCACCGTTGGCCTCTAGTCCAGTCGACTGCACACTCCATTTGCGCGCTCAACGACCTCGAAAGACACTTTGCCGACTCCAGCCTCCAACGACCTCAACATGCCGTCGCCACTATCGCTTCTCTCCAGCGTTGCCGCGCTCGCGACCCTGGTTCACAGCCACGGCCTGGTCACGTCGCCCGCAACACGCGAGCCCGGCGCCGCCACCGCCGCCGTGTGCGGTCAGTCGATGGTCGACTTCTACAAGCAGGACAACACGTCGTACCCGGAAGCCCTGATCCGCGCCGGTGGCCTGCAAGACCCGGGCTACGCGCCGTCCAACTGCAACCTGTGGCTGTGCAAGGGCTTCCAGTTCGCCGACAACGTCAACCAGGTCATCGAGTACAGCGCCGGCGACGTCATCGACATGGACGTGTTCATCCGTATCCCGCACTTGGGATACGCAAATGTCAGCGTCGTCGATACCACCACCAACACCGTGCTCGGCGAGCCGCTCAAGGTCTGGGCCAGTGGGTACGCTGATGCGGCTGCGTTCCCGAACTTCCCTGTCGACCAGACCAAGTTCAGCGTGACTATGCCGGATGTTGCTGGAAAGTGCACCGAGCCGGGCGTCTGTGTAAGTTGCGCGTATTCTGACTCTCCCAGTTTCAGAGGAACTGAACTAGATACTGTGAAAACGAGTGCTGACCGGTTTGGTTCGCCGAATTGCAGGTTATCCAATGGTACTGGTTCGGACAGGGCCAGACCTACGAGTCATGCATTGACTTCACGCAGAAGACGGATGCTTGCCCACTCAAGACGCGGGAGGCCCGGGAATGGACGGCGTGAGAGATGTTGGGCGCGAGGTAGGGGTTTAAAGATGATTATATGGAAGAGAAGAGCGTACCTATCTTAGAGCTATGAATATTAACACATTGACGCTCTCCGGTTGCTCATTAGTTGATATGAGTGCCATATTCAGACTTCCGAGCTGGCGCCGTAGTCGAGCATCGCTGAAAAGGTTAGACACAGTAGAAGTATTGCGAATGATTTGGGATGGCGTGTATTGAGCAAAGAAATCAAATCAAATCAGTCGTCCCTCTCATCGAAATCTGGAAAAAGTCACATCGCAAAAGCAAACGCAAACTCGCACATCAAGACAGCAAAATTGGTCCAGCAACCAAACGCCATATCCACGCAAACAAACGCAAGCCCAAGGAACAAAAAGAACCAACGAAAGAAATACTAACAAGAGGCGTCGAGGGAAGAGAAGATAAAAAAATAGAAAACCACAAAAAATTAAAAAGAAATAAGACCGCAGCGCGCTCAAGGCTCACTATACGCCTGCAACCAACCCAAACTTACACGCTCGCTTACAACAACCAGAACACAGCCGCCATGACAGCCGCCATGGTAGCCGCCACTCCCACATTCCGCAGGGTAGTGGCATCGCTGCCAAGAACCGAGTTGGTGCCGGGAGTCAACGGGGTGCCGAGAGTCGACAGACTGCCCGGAGCAACGCCGAGCGACCGGTTGGTGCTCAGGCGGAACAGCGGGTCCAGGGTGAGCTGCGACCCATTCAGAGAGGAGGAAATACTGCCGGAGACGCAGAACTGCTGCGGGCTGGTCCAGGTGGCATCGACGGCGTGGCGCCACAGCGCCGTCGGATCGGCCCGCGACTGCGGCGTGAAAAACAGCCGGCAATTGGCCGCCTGGTACAGGAACTGCATCGGCGTCTGCGCGTCGTTGGGCGGGAATACATTCTTGCCGTTGACGGCACCGGCCTGCGTGGGCGTCGTCGCACGGCGCAGGGCATATCCCTCGGCAAGCACGCCGACGTTGCTGTTTAGCAGGTCGTCGCGGCGGGCGTCCGGGCTAAGCTGGATCGCAGCCTCGGCCATGCCCGTCAGCTCGTTGAAGTAGAACACCTGGCCGCCCTCAACGCCGCCGATCGCCTGCTGCGGGCCTAGGATCGGCCGGCCACCAACTGCCACCGTCTTGACGTTGAGAATCAGCATCATCAGGTAGGCGAAGAGCGTGCAGGTCGAGGCACACGTGCCGTCGGTAAGGAGGACAATGTCCTCAGGCCGGAAGACGGACGGCGCAGCCGGCGAGCGCGAGCCGGTTCCGGTGACGTTGAATCCGGGGGAGGTGTCGTTGAGCGGCGTGTGGATGTAGGCTGTGAACAGGTCGCTGTGCAGCGACACTGGCGAGATGATCTGGTCTAGGGTGTCGAACTCGCGGCCTTCGGGGGTGAACACGCTGCCGGGGAGGAAGTTTCCAATAATCGAGTTCTGGTCCAACAGCTGCAGAGCGGCAATCTGGGCTGGCGTGGTGGCGTTGAAGTTGTCGGGCACGGCGTTGATGATGCGTGCAATGCTGACCACACTCTCGGTGAGACGCATATTGTCCGCCTGAAAACGTTCCACATCGGGGAAAAGCTAGAGCAAGAAGGAGGGCAAGCGAATTAGTTACCGCACCGAGAATTTACGTGCTGAAAGGGGTGTTAGTTTAAATACCTGGGCAAACAGTTCATAGCCGGCTACAACGTAACCACCGCCATTGGCAAGGAGGTCAATCACGAGGCGCTTCTTGCCCTGGGCCTTGCATTCAGCAAGGAACTTCTCGACGGTCTGCTGGAAGTCAGTCAGATACGCAACCGCAGTCGGGCCACCCGAGAACGAAGACACAGCCAGCACGGCGGTATCTTCATATCCAGTGGCATTGAGGAAGTATCCGGAGGTGGTGTTGGATCCGTTATCGCGAATGATCGGGGCCGGATATCCCTGGATGGGGATGAGAGGATCGGCCAGTGCGGTTGGGGAGGACATTGCCGGAGCGGACGTAGACGCAGGAGACGCTTCCGCAGACGGAGGGTTGAGAATGGCCTCGGCCTTGGCGGGGTCGCAGAAGAAGTCGTAGTAGTCATTGCCGTTCGTGATATTGGCGAAGTCAGCGCCGGCGCGGAAGATGGCGAAGCTGGGCTCGCTGCGCGTGGAGCCGTTCGAGTAGGTCAGGACAACCTCTTCGCCCTGGAAGGCAAGCGAGGCGGCCACAATCAGGAACGCATCGGGCGACGCAAAGCTCTTGAACTGCGAGTTCCACTGCGAGTCGGGATCGTGGTACGAGATGAACTGCAGAACCGAGTCCTTGATCAGACCATCGGCAGTGTCGCCGTTGATCTTGGTGATGGAGGCGGCGCGTTCGATACCAACGCTGTTGAGGTCGGCTGAGGTTGGGAAAAGAACGGGTTAGAGGCCTCAGATCCGGCTGTTAGTTTCGGATCACCGATGACTCACCGATGTGGTAGAGCTTAGGAATCTCCTTGCCGTCTTTCGAGACGGACACAATATCCAGAGGCAAGTTGTTGCGGAATCCAAAAGCCTTGAAGACATCGCCACGGAAGACAAAGTGGCCATCGTGAGCTGAGGCAAAGGTCATGAAGATATCCAGCTGGAAGTCGTACTCGCTTTCGTAGCCGCCAGAAATAACCGTCTGTTCGATGGTGTCCAGAGTGCCCATGATGTCCGAGGGGGGCAGCAGGTAGTCGAGCGGCGGATCCTTGAGCCAGGCGAGCGAGCTCTGGATTTCAGCATAGGCCCGAAGGCTTCGCAGGAGGTCTCGTGCCGGCTGGACCCGGTTGGGCACCGTCCGCAGACAGTCGAAGGCCATCTTGGCCGAAACCGTCGCGGTTGCTGCAGAAGATTCAGTGTTAGCTTCCTGGCCGTCTTGTACAGGCGTATCTCAAAAGCTTACCCTGAGGGTCTCGGTCCAGGAGGGATCTCGTAGCCGGGTGGATGAGGCCGCAGGCGTTGGGATCAAGGGTCGGCGACGCTGTCGGAGCCGGGGCTTGCGGCTGGGGAGCGGCGCTGACACTGCCGATGAGGGCGGTGGCCAACAGAAATGCCTTGATGACAGCCCCCGATAGTCCAGCTATCCTACTATCACTCTTGCCAGAAGCCATGATGAATGAAGTTTTGTGGAATGTTTCTGTTCTCGCGGAGACACACAAACACACACTCTCTGACCGGGGCAGAGGGGCAACGAATGAATAGTGCCGTGACTGGTGACGACGGCGTGAAGGAGGGAGGGACGGAGAGAGAGAGAGAGAGAGAGAGAGAGAGAGAGAGAGGGTATAGGGAAATCCGGCCCTACAACGTGGAGGTGTGCGTGTGCGTGTCTCGTCTCGTAGAAGTCTCTCTGCCTCTCTTTCCTTCATCCCAGAATTTCTTTTCTCAAGTTTGTCTTGTCCATGATGAAATCCCCGGGACAGGACCTATATGAGGAAAAGGAAAGACAAGACGAGCTCTGGAAAATCGGCTTGGCATGTCGTTTGGACACCAAATGGCACAATCCGCATAAACCGAGTGTTCCTGATCGCCGTGCAGGTGTGAAACACGGTTTGAGGCGGCCAGAGACTTCTGAGGGTGAAGAAGTTGTTCCTCCACGCCACACACATCAGATAAAGATGTATTATAAGCTCCCGGCCCAGAGCCAGCCAAACCCTAAAAAAAGAACGGATTTGCCTGTTCCTGTGTGAACCAGAAAAAAGGGCATACATACACAGAAGGCTGATACACTGAGCGTAGGAACTCGGCTCCTAGTGCGCAGTTTCCGCCCGGCCAAAGCTTCTGGATGGATCTTTTGGCTCGTTGGAAGCTTTAGGGGGGGGACTGCAACCCAAAGCAAAAGACTGGTTCAATGTGACGGTGATTTTAGAATTCTGACGATTCTGACACAGGTTCTCACGTCCCGATGTGTGTCTGTGGGTTGTAGATTCGTGGGATAAGATTGCCGAACTTACTGTGCACTTAGTCCTATAAGAACAAACTCGCAGGCATCCGGCCACGGCACAATGGCACAACGGCCATATAACATCAACCATCCTACGCGTGCCTCTTTTGTCAGACGGAGATCAGGGCTTTGTTACCCAAACCGATCGCCGGTGGGCTGGACTCCGTGTAGGGGGAAGAGACGAACCTGACGCTCTATACACAGGTACAAGAGCGGACGGCCGTCGGATAGGAGAGCTTGCTGTACCTATATCAGATATACAATACCCTCCTTCCGGAGCAGAGGATAGCCACCAGTTTGGTGCATCCCTCCGTTATCTCGGAACGGCGCCCAGCCGGAAGCTGGGGGTTTGACGAGCATTTCGCCCTTTTCTTCGGCTTATCTCAAGATGTGTAGGCTGTAGTGGCCAACTGCGTCACATTGTTCCGGGTTTGGATTATCGTGAAGAGTGGCGTCGGAGCTTATATCCGTACTTCTGCCATCACCTATCAAACAAATGGTTTGCTACGGAAGTTGATGGACGGAGTCCTCAGAGAATTGGCTAATAGGCAGTGAGTGATTCGGCCAGGGCGAGCTATATCTCGTCGAGAGTCGCGGGGGTCACTACGTATCGCCAGAATTTCGTTGATTTGTTGATAAGGAAGTGCAAACGGAGTCGCTGCGTGAAGGGAAGATGTGTGATCGCCGTGTGTTTCAGACATTCAGGGCAGAGGGTGAAAGCAAGAAATAGAGAAAGCTGCTGAAGGGAAGCTAAGACAGAGTTTCCATCCTGACTCAGAATCAAGATGCTGGAATCGACAGAATTCCCTTGATAAAAAAAGGAATTACCGTCAAATTAAACTTTCGAGGTAGTTGAGGCCGTTCGCATTGGAAATAAGGAAATAAGCTAGAAGTCAATGCAAGAACTCCAGAAACACCAGTGCGCGCCTAAAGTAAGCGTCTAAATGATGTCACGGTTGACTAAATGTCGAAAAACTGCGCCCCTGTAAACGCGACGCGCTTGACTCTCTCCTTGCACCTTCCCAACTTCAACCAGCTTGAAGAATTGAAATATCACTCCTCTGTGGCTACGAGTCTTCTACTTCCGCAGGCTCAATCTGATTCCATCCTTTTCGTTTTTTGCTGCTGCTCCTTCACGCCGTCCTCGCCGCCGCCTCCTGCGTTGCGCTTCCAGATCTCGCAGCATCCTGAAACCCACAACGTGAGAGAAGCAGGGCAAACGGACTGTGGGATCTCCGAGAAACCCAAAGGCGACAACAATGGCACGGCCCAGCTCTCCGTCTGTGCCGACTTTCCCGGAAAGCTTTGTTTTACCATGGACTGATGTTCTGGTTGCCAACCAAAGCGTCCAAAAGCGAACCGCCTTCCCCACCTACCACACCGGCGATCCGAAGGCCGCTCTGGTAACGCAATGCCGGCCGATTTCTCTCACCACCGGCACCGGAGCCAGTATCTTTGAGTCGACCTTGCTACCGGCCCTCGATTCTGCAAAGAGCGAGGTCATCTTCGTCACCTGCTTCTGGGCCGCCTCCCCGTCATTGACGGCTTTCCGTCAAACGCTGGAACACCTCGCCCGGCGCCGTGCGGCGACCCCGAGCCAGTCTACCTCGGCTCTTAAAATTCGTATCTGTCTGTCGTCATTTGGCCTGTTCCAGAAGCTATTCCATACCTCCAACCCTAAAGGCTATATCTACCCGGAGTCCGCCTTCAAGAGCCTTGGCCTTCCTGACCCGGCGTTGCTCCACAGCGGTGCTATTGATCTACAGGTCAAAAGCCTATTTTTCCGTCCGTTTGGAATTGTACACCCGAAGTTCGTCATCATCGACCGCACCCGGGCGTGGATGCCAAGCTGTAATGTCAGCTGGGAGGCGTGGTTTGAGATTTGCCTTGAGTTCGACGGACCTGCTGTCGACACGCTCTACGATTTCTACCATAACACATGGGCGTTTGACGAAGCCGCCGTTAGCAAACAAACAGTCTTAGATGCCGCAAACGCACAGCACATTGACGAACCTTCCACAGTAACCAGAACCACCGAAGAGTCGAGGTCTCTTCCACCTCCCCCAGTTGCGAACTCTGCCTCTACCCGGTTCACTTTCGATGCAGACACCCAGGCCGCCGCTGTTCTGCTTCCGTCATCCCACCACTGGAACCCGCGATTCCAGATCCTGCCGTTTGCTCGCCACCCTGACCCACCACCAACACCCCTGAATACGGCTCTGCTGACGCTGTTCGCGAATGCCCAGAGAGACATCGAAATCCTCACCCCGAATCTGACGAGCCACGCAGCATCCGCCGCGCTTCTCGATGCCCTGTCGCGCGGTGCCAATGTCTGCATCCGCACCAGCCGGAATATGATGCTTGTCGAGCAGCTGGTTACCTCGGGCACTGTAACTGCCTGGTGTCTCCAGACCATGATTTCCGAGTACAAGCAGCTCCTGGACTCGCGCGCGAAGGCTCAGAGCGAGGACCCCGAAGCGGCGCTGCGTCCAGTGGGAAAGTTCTCCGTGCTATACTACCAAGCCGACCGAAGCAACATCGGCCAGCGGCCAGCCGACCACTCCGCCGATGAGCCGGTCCTTGCTCACGCAAAGGTTGTGCTCGTCGACAACGAATACCTGGTGCTGGGGTCGGGAAATATGGATCGCGCCAGTTGGTTTACCAGCCAGGAGCTGGGAATTCTCCTGCATGTCCCTGGATTTTCTTGCGATGTTTGGAAGAAGCCGCTTTCTACCCGGCAGGTTGTTGTGTTCTCCAGCGACGGCGTGTGAATGCGGGTCTGACGATAACAGTGCATGAAACTGTGTATCAAAGACTGTGCTGATATCATCCGGAGAGGGGCATGTTCTAAGGTTCTCTTTCTCTGGATCACGGTACCAAGATCGCGATTTACATGCAACCACTGCCTCTTAATATATATACCATGGAATCCTGTCAAGTTCTTGTTTTCAGTAAGACTGAAGGGTACCGACATGAGTCTATCCCTGCCGGTGTGGCAGCCCTGGAGAAAATAGCCGCGGCATCTTCGGGACAAATATCGGTGATAGCCACCGAGGCCGACTCCGCAATCACGCCCGAATCGCTCTCTCGTTTCTCCGTGATTGTCCTCCTTCAAACATCCGGAGAGTTTCTTGATCCTGCACAGCTTGCCGCGCTGCAGGCGTTTGTTCGCAACGGCGGCGGCGTGGTCGGCGTGCACTGTGCATCCTGCGCCATATTCAGCTCGCCGTGGTACTGTGCGCTCATCGGCGCCCACTTCGACCACCACCCGGAACCGCAGGCCGGCAGACTGCGCATCGTGGATCCCGCGCACTTCACCTCGCGCGGCTGGCTCCGTGCTGCCACAATCCAGCCGCCCAACTCGAACCCAACCGAGCCCGCCCCGCTGTCGACTTCCCCTATCCCTGCTGCCCACTCGACTACCGGGCAGATCGTGCCGTTGGAAGTGGACTTTTTCGACGAGTGGTACAACTACCGCGCGCCGCCGACCTCGAACGTGCACGTGCTCATGACCGTGGACGAGACGTCGTACGTGGGGGGCACCGTCGGGCCCGACGCGCCGCACCCTGTGGCGTGGTGCCAGGAGTTTGAGGGCGGGCGGTCGTTCTACACGGCCCTCGGCCATTTTGACAGCGCGTACGACGATGTGCGGTTCCTGGCGCAGCTGCGCGATGCCATTCTGTGGGTGGCACGACGGGACGGTGGTACGGCGTAAGAGAGCTGCACATCGCTCGATCAGCTGAGGAGTGGGTTGGAAAGGATCGTGCCCATCCCCGTCCTCCGTTGGCTGTTCATTCCCACTCACACCTTGCTTTGGATGGCCGGGGCTGGCCGATGCGGGCGGTGGGATTTGGAACTTATGTGCATCTGTTGCCGGACGGCTATTCTGGATATGGTATGGCTGCTGGCGTATGAACTCTGGGAGACTTGTTGCTTGCATCGCAGGGGACCACCTGCAGCAGATGGTGTAAACGGCTAGATCAAGGAACGTTTTGAACTCTAGCTGAGGCCGATAACGAAAATGGTTGACTGCTCAGTTTCTCATATCCTTCTCTTGGTTCACTGTGAAACGATGAGTCTACTCCACTCCGTCCTGGCTGGCCTGGCACTCTCTTTGTCAAAGAGTTATTGTGGCGGCCGATATAGCTACTCTAATGGTATACGTGGTGGAGGCGTGACAACAACATAATTTCGCATTATTTTCTTACTGTACACGGTAACACAGTTGGGAGTTGGACATGATGGCTTGAATGTTATACCGGTGATATCCTGAGGCTTCGTTCGTTCATCCTCGCACATATGACATTTGGAAGTTGTATTTGGGATACGGCTGTAAACTATTTCCTCCGGGGGACACATGCATCCGGGGCATCGACGCATCTGTGGCATCAACTGGTATTCTACGGGACGCACGATACGCCTCGCGTCGTTACCTCCAGGTTTGGAGTGGCGGCACGGCTTGAGTGCCCCGGACAACTATTCTCCTGGGCTTGGTTTCTAGAAGGATTCACGGACACTGGGACGAGGACGCAACACTGCGGACTTCGTACCCCCCCATGCGCGAGCAGCCGGGAAGTTCAGTGCCACAGATGGCCACGCCAACACAGGTATAGTGTTCTCCGTGGCAGTATAAGGAGGGGGCGTGCACATCGTTCGGGAATAGTCTAGAATATGGATGGATCGTATCATGACCGCTACAGAGGCTGTTGTGGTGATGCTACCCTCCGAGATACAAGCGATAGTTGTGGCGTGTGCTGTGTAAGTGCCGCTTCTAAGACTGCCACTTCCAGCCTTATCGGGCGATGCAACCGGAACGGGGGTCCTGGCCGGAGCCGAAGTGAGTTCCGGACCTGAACACGCCTTCTCCGGATTACAATGAGATAGACCTAGAGAGCCAGCACTCCCGACGGAAGACTCGTACAGCGGGGTGGACCTCGAACTGATAGTAGTCCGCTAGCGATACCATTGCCGAATGAGGGTACCACAGTCTCGTACATGGTGGACACGGTCTCGCATAACTGCCATTACACTCATTACCTTTCCTCTTTCTTATGCTTCTGCCCACGATTATTCTGGCATTTTCCCATTAGATCGGCAGTTTAGCAGCCGAAAGCCATGGCTCCAGGTCCAGCAAAAAAACCCACTAGATCAGACCATCAAGCACACACCCCTCCCCGGCTTGCTCTTACTTTAGTCCCCCACGCAAATCTCCTGGGCTATTAACGCACACTAGAGGCCACCGTCTTATCGATGGAGGTCAGGAACTCAACCAATCAACTTACAGCATGACGTAGCTGGATAACGTGTGTGAAACTTCACAGAATTAGGGTTGCTAACGCCGATACCACGGCGGAGCTGGAGTGGCTGGCGTGATCGGGACGGCCTTCAGTGGCGACCGGAGTCTTTCATCGGGGCATTTCTCGTTGGCTTCAAGTCCGTTTCAAGAGGTAGGCTATTTACTACTTATATAGAAACTATCTGGGAATGCTGTGCGTACCGCGCGGCATCTTCAAATTGGGCTGGATTGAGGGGAAATAGTTTGCACACAATGTTGCAAGCCGCCCGGAGTTGACGGTAGTCAAACACTGACCTGACGATAGCCAAGATATAACACGCCATCTGCAGTTTTGTGTCTATAAAGCTAAAGCTTGGGGCATCGTCAGTTCGAATGCTAGACGATGAGTGTCTTGTTAGGTGGTGGACTATATACGTATAAGAGATTTCACCCTAAGCATCCAGTCGATATTCGAAACGGAGAAGACCAAAATGCTCGCAAGTCTGACAGAAACAACACCCACACGCGAACCTACAAACCATGTCTGAGATTCTCGCCACTTCCCGCGCCTGGCACCGAACAGTCCCCCCCGGTCGCCATCACGCAGACCACCAACGAAGTGCCGGCGGTCTCCTCCCTCGCGCCGAACGACGTGCTGCTGCGCATCCACGCCGCCTCGCTCAACTACCGCGACATCGCGCAGCTGGGCGACTTCTACTCGGGAAACAACTTGGCGTCGGGCGTTGTAGCCCTCGGACTGCGGCGCCGAAATCGTTGCCGTCGGTGCGGGTCACCCCGCGCCGCAGTTCCGTGTCGGCCAGCGCGTCACTGGGGCTTTCTTCCTGGATAACCGGGTTTCGGGTGACTTCATTCCGGCTAAGCCGGTCGGTGGCGAGGTGGACGGCGCGCTGCGCGAGTACGCCGTGTTCAAGGAGAGCATGGTCGAGGCGTTTCCGGACTACTTGACGTATGAATAAGTCAGTGGAGGAAAATCTCGACCCTCGCGATCTTTAAATTCAGAGTCCCTCTCTGGAATATGGGGTACAATTGGGAAGTGACACTGACATGCTGTGCTACTTCAATCTACAGGCGTCGATGGTCGCCAGCGCCGTAGTTACGGCGTGGAACACCGTTAAGGGGCTCAAGACCTTGACCACCAAGTCCATTGTCATGCTTGAAGGTATGCCGTCCACCACATGACCCAAAGTCCCACCCGGAGCCCCGGAACCCCACGCCTCGTCTAACCTTAATCCTGCCACCCACCCACCCACACGGACAGGTACCGGCGGTGTGTCCGTGTTCTGCCTGGTACTCCTGGGCGCAATAGGCATCCGCTGCATGATCACGTCGTCTTCCGACGCCAAGATCGCCGCCATGAAGGACCTCCTGCCGGCCGAGAAACGCGACCTTGTGTCCGGGGTCAACCACAAGGACCTCCCGGATCCGACCGCCGAGGTGCTCCGGCCGACTGACGGCCACGGCGCCGACCTGCTGCTCAACAACACCGGCATCGTGTCGCTCCCGCACAACATAACGTTCGGTCGCGTACGGCGGCGAGACCGTCATCGTCGGCTTCCTCGAGGGCATGCAGGCCGAGTGGCCCCATGTGCGCTGCTGTTCACTCTTGCGGTCAAGCGCCACACCATGCGGTATCTGGTAGATCTTCCCGGTTATATGCCCGTTACACGACCAGCCTCTTCTGAAACATAGGTTGTGCGTGCTGCTGATACTGTTCCTCGCTTCGATTGCAGTGAAGTGGCAGTCGGGTCCAACGAGGATCTGCGCGATCGGCTGGCGGACCTGGACACCAACATGATCGGCCTGAAGCCGCTGCCCAGCAAGGAGTTTGAGTTCAGCGAGGCCAAGGAGGCCGTTCGAGTTTCTCAAAGCCGGAAAGCACATTGGCAAGGTCATCGTCAAGGTGTAAGTGACTCAGCCTAGGGCGTGCGTGTGCTCGGAGTGGTGTATGAGCCCGCCTTGTTCAGACACCACGGTGTGATCAGTTGGTGATGCCGACCGAGCTAGATTCCTACCACACTCGCTGGGTGAGGTCTGCTGTGACGTGATTTGCTCCGTCTAGGCGGCGTTGGCTCCCTGCGATATTCTGCTTCGCCGCTGGGGCTTTCCAGAAGCCCAAGAGAGGGCGTGTCCGAAGTCGAGAGGCGTGCAAGTTAGTTCTGTCTCGCAAGTACCCTCGAAGTACCTTTGAAGTACCTCTGTTCCTCTGCCAAAGGCACCACCACCTCTAGACCACAGGAACGACTAGTTTTCCAGCTTGTTTCAATGCTACCACCCTCAACCCAGACGCGGCCTAGCCTCGCTGGAGCAAATTTTAATTGACCATTTTCGACGCAAAAGTCAAGCATATGCCAACTGGGGCGTTGCAGAAGCTGCAGCCCGTGACAGGATGGCACAGATCAACAGGAGAAATTGACAATAGGAGAAAACAAGGGCACAGCAGCACTGTCTGCGTGCGTAAGGGGGCAGTAGTCTCCGGCGGCAAGACATGAGCCAAAAGGTTTCAAACAGGGCTTATCGGAGTTGGCACAACACAAGATCAACAAGCAAGCGGTGCCGGAATCTGGCGGGATACCTGCGCATGCCATAACCCCAGGCCAAAATGCGTGGTTCTGGACCTGCGTGGCAATCTCATGTGTACAGTACGTGTACAACGATTACGGTCATCGAAGAGGCTATACCTGTGCTCAACCACGGCTCAGTCCAGGTGGACTGTGAATAGTGGTCGAATCGGCACCGAATGGTGTTTCGGGGTGGAGGCAAGCCCCCGAAAATCGAACCACAAGCTGGTAGAGGCGCCAGTCCGGCCATGAAAACAAGCCGGTTTGCAGGCCCAGGAGGGAAAGAAACATAGCGGGACAGCTCCTCATAATACTTCTTACGGATACTCTTGACCAAAAAGACGGGGCAGATAAGAGAAGACAGCCAAAATAAAAAATAAAAATAAAATGACCTAAAAAAACGCGTTACTACTTGGAGCCGCACCAACATGGATCCACGAAGCGAAATTCCGTTCCTAGTTTTCCTTGCTTTCCTTTTTCTTCCTCTGCCGAAATGACGTAGATCCTTCTGGAAGCCGAGACCTTTCGAGAACCCTTCCTCTCAACCCGATTCTAGGGAGTCTCTGTTGTTCCATTCAGCAAGAAGGGAAAGATCATCCAGCCTGCTCCTGCCGCTCGATTTCAAGACCCTCAACCGCGATCGAGATATGCTCTCCTTATACTGTCCTGTACAAAACTGTACAGTACTGTAGTCAGAAGAACAGTCGTCGCGATGGCCGTTTCGGCCAAGTTCATCCAGAATCCGACCATTTCCCGGCTATGCCACATACGGTTTAGCGGGAGCCATAGACTTTCCCCCCAGTCGGTTTCTTATCTCTGGGCTATTACTGAAGTGACTTACATTCGGGATTTCAAAACCCCCCACTTCTTGGCCATTAGATACACCCCCCCTTTTCCCGTTTGATCCTGGCAACCCGAATCTTCCCTCCTGCGGTGGGCCATCTGAGCGTGTTGAGATGTGGAAGAGACTGCCACCTACCACTTATCGCTCGGGATTTGGCTCCGTATGGGATGGATTTCACGGAGTCATTGTTGAACTCACCACAAGAAGAACGAAAGAGAAAAACATTCATCTGGAGTCGTATGCAGTTCTCTCAGAGGCGCCCAACTCTGGCGAATCCAACACCAGAGCGACACCACAACCACCGGCTCCTATCTTTTTATGCACGCCGATAAACGATCGCGAAGGCCCCGGTGTTCGTGTGTTTGCTCGTTGGTCTTCTGCCGTGCGAGAACCAACCCTGGCGGTTCATTCGATTTTGTCCGTCGTTCCGCCTGGTCTTGCATTAGTTCAACCGCCCGAAGATAATCTGTGACCGCCTCCCCTCGCTAGCGCTGCACCAGAAGACGTTAGACAAAAAGCACAAGGTAAAAGAAACAGAGTGAGTGAGTGTCTCATGAAACCTATTCACGCTACTACGAACGAGAACGCTGCGATTACAGATGCACACGCCCCGCTGCGTTCATGGCCGCCATCTTGTCTCTTTCGTTCGCTAGCCTCGCTTCTCTGAGAGATGGCATCATCCCGTGTGTCTTCTTTTGCCTCGTTCGTAATTTCGTCCTTTTAGCCTGCTGGGGAGGGAGGAGGAGCATGCAGAAGCTGGAAGGGACCCTTGCTCAGTAAAATAAAAAAGGGTTTGGGGGGGGGGTTTTCGGTCGGGGGGCCGTGGTCTATTTCGTCGAACCACATCACGAATCGTTATCTCTGACGTTTTGAAGCTGGAAAGCCTTCCCCGTCGGCCAAGTGCAGAAAAAAAATTACTAGAACTTATAACGCCAAAATTCTAGGTCAGACATAATGCAAAAATGTTGCATCTCGGCGACGCCAGCATCTTGGCCTGTCGTCTAAGGCCTACCACCGCCGACGGTGAGTGGTTGACTGGAAGAACATTGATAATCTTAGCGCACCTGGTGTATGAGTGTGTTGTTCAGGTGTGGTTGTGTCCGTGGATATCGCACTTCACTCGTTAAGACTGGCTGTGCGCCGTGCTTCAATGCTCGTGCCCTGGTGTGACCCTCTCTCCCCTCTCTCCGCTCGGATAAGCGTTGTGGTCGCCGTTTGTCTTTGCGGTTTTTCAGCCGCCTGGTCATGCCTAACTGAACATGGGGGGTGGGTGTGTGCGTGAGACCTGGACGTATCATGAACATACAGTAGACGGGCCCAAGCACCCCGCCCGCATTCGTCCCTTCGTTCTCGTTTATAACTGAATTCAGCTTGGCGCGCTCTTCAGGATGTGTTCATTCCTATCTCTCCCCCTCTTCCTAGTCGCTAACCCATCAACTGGCCGACAGCCATGAACCATGAATGGAAACAAAAAAAAAACGAAAATGGCGATGTCGGAGACTCTTCAGTCCGCCCCTCCACTTCACGCTCGGGGTCTCCGACCTTCTGCACCCAGGTTGTGGATAGCAAAGCGTGTGCCAATGAATGTGTTATCTGTCTGATGCAAAAGTGTTGTACAACACATCTAGCTCGCCCCGGAAATCCATGGGATCCGACCCGTGCTCGAAGGGGCTGGTGGGAACACAACCCGGGGCTGAGTGCGGCGGAGGAGGAGAAGCTTCGTAAGACAGTGTGTAAAGAGAGCCTGAGCTCTCAGGACGGAACAGCCATGACGGGCGAGGCGGTGTGTACTGTAGTTGTGTTGGGCAGTCGAGTTGGGATACGACTACGACAGAGTCTGGATCGGGGATGCACGGGTGGATGTGTGTCTGGTGAGTGTCGAGGGGGAGGAAGACATGGTCGTGGAAGGACTCGGTGGTGAGGGGATAATGACAGTCGAGTCGAGTGGGAAGGCACTTGCATGCCCCAGTAGAGTGAACGCCTACAGCACGCAGAGTGAGCGAATACTCGCCGTGCTCAGCCAGCCATCTTCGCCCACTCATCCCGTGATGGTCGTCAACACAAGATTCTCTCTGCCTCTGTCCAGCTTCACATCCATCCAACACCACGGCACGAAAATCCGGGGAACCGCTAATGCTTTATAGACGGCCGCCAGCTACGTTAATACCGCAAATATACATACACCGCCTCTGGAAGAGCCGGCCGACCGTTCGAGACAAGATGTCAATCGCGAAGGCACAATAAAATAAAAAAGCCCGCACAGAAAACAAAGAAAACAGGAACCCATCACCAAATATAGCTGCAGTTGCGCCCGCAAAGCCTTACGTCTGCCGCTCGCAGCGCCCGCAAGCACGTTTTCTGACTGGTGTGTGCGTGCGTGCCCTTTATTTTTTTGTTTTGCTTTCGGGGTGCTTGCTGGTCTGGCAGGCCCTGACAGCGGACGGGAACAGGGCGTTGCGCCCGCTGAGAAGCAGGTCTTCCGGCCGGTTTCTGGGGTTGGTTCTGTCGGTGGGGGTTTCGTTCGACCACGCCGTCTGTATGATCCTCGTGTCTTTGGAATCTTTGGAGGTTTCTCGTTGCTTTTTATTATCTCGCAATAGAACGTCTATGGAAGACTTTCTTCGATTGCTAATCGACTATAGTCTTCACCGGTAGTTAGTAGCATACATACCCTCTCGACGAGAAGAAAGAACAGCATCGGCGAGTCCGAGAAGTGGGCAACTGAATTCGCCTCCTGCGGCCTTTCCACCTCCCACCTCCCACAACCCCCATCCCACGCTTCCCGCTCCGTTCACTTTCCCTTTCCTGTCTTTCCCACGGAGAAGAGACAACCCCCC
>LNGL01000003.1:122645-246274 GCA_001510565.1 Knoxdaviesia proteae
TAGTATTGGGTTCTGGAACCTATGCCTGCATGCGGCTTCCAGATGCAGATACGTGGCACAACGAAGGGGACGCAGTAAGCTCGCTGCTCGTCCGTAGTTCTTCTGGAACACGGTGATTGGGAGCATGCACGCCCCTATTCACGACCACCGACGTAGGCGAGAGAAGCTGAGCAGAAACAGCCGTGTGAAAGAAAAAAGTTCCTCGTCACATCCTTCCAGTGCGGCACAAGCACGGGATGTCTAGAACGAACGTCAACCACATCCAACATCCCCAAACATCACCGGCCAATGCAAGCACCGGACGAAGCATACGCAACCCGTAGACGAGACGAAATTATTCGGTTCTTTCCATCACCATCATGGGGGGCCGCGATGTGGATCGTGCACCACAAGTAGGAATTACTACTGTAGTGTTCAAAGCAGGCAATCGGCCTGAGACTGCGGGCAGACAAGCCAAGGGATGTCCCCGAAAGTCCGCGGGGTGTGGGAGTGGGAAGAGGAAGACGAAGAAGAAGGATGGCGGTCTCCTTCCTCCACGATGCAAAGACCACGAACCAATCGCCGAAGCCACTTAGGCCTTTATCTCCAGTTCGCGTTCTCCGTGCACATACTTACTACACATAGGTACACATCTGGCCTGTTCACTTTTCCTTCGAATTGTCTGTCCAATACCACCCCTCCTATTTTCAGCTCAAGCTCGTGCCCTGCCCAGTTCCCCCCACTGAGTCAGACCTGAGCCAATGGCACAACCGGTGGTTTTTAATTCGCCCTCGAGGTCCAGAAGACTTGCTGACTGACCGTCACGAACTTCGACTTATCCCGAACCCCCCCTCAGAACCACAGCGGGTTTATCGTGCCATAAGCCCTCCAAACACCTTTGCTATTCTCGGCCGAGATTCTCTCCAAGATACAGATACCATCCTCTCCAAAGTAACTCGTAATGACAACCCCCAGCCTACCCTCCAGCAGGCTCCCCAGGCCGTGCGGCAGGCGACCCGCTGAACATCGTCCACGCGCGCCAGCCTCACACCCAGACCCTTATTCTCCTACACGGCCTAGGGTTCAACAGCCCCAAATGCGGCTACATATCGGGATGTGCAGCTTCGTCACGAAGGAAAATGACCTTTGGAGAGCCGTGGAAGAGGGTGATGCCAGTGACAGCGACAACAACCCGTTTTCAGACTCGACGGGCGAGTCTCTGGACCACGGCCCCGGCGCGGGAGTCAGTCTTGCTGCCACGGCCCAGACATTCCAGCGGGACACTCCTCAATCTGGCCCCCTTAGACACCAGCAACAGCCCGTCCGAACTCACGACAGCGGCTCAGACGCCCGTGGTCCCACGGCCACGGCGATGCAGATGAGAAGGTGCGCTGCGCCCCGAGCAAAAGAGCGCCGCCTAGGTTATGGAGAGCGCGGGGTCCCGCGTCGACTGGCACTGCTACGAGAGCCAGGGCCACTGGTACAAGATCCCCGATGAAAACGACGATATCTGCGCCTTCATCGCCTGTAAGGTCGGCTGGGACCTGGCCGACCTAGCTCCCTGAGTCCATCTCTGAGTAAGGAAGCCAATGCAAAATACCTACTCCATCAATACAGAAACACATCGTCTGAGGTCCCACATTGTGAAAATGCAGGGTTCCAGAATCTTGGCCACATTCTTGCGTCCATTCCCACTTCCCGGCTCTGGCCGTAATAAAGCCTTTCGGCATTCCCAGGACCTTTGACGATCGAAACGAACACACAACCTACCCCCGCCAGGCGGTCCCCATTAATATTTTCCCAGGATGGCCTGCTATATTGTCCCAATCAAGGTTAGCATAGCTTAGTTCCGTTAGTCCAAGCGTTTCGATTGCTCAACTATCTCTGATTCGCCAGCCGGTGCACAAGCCGTCGCGCTCCGTTCGGTGCTTGGCGTGTTTTTTTTCTTCTTCTTTTTCTTCTTTACACGAATCGATTATGGTGTGGAAACTTACACCAGAACGAATCATATCGGAACAGCACACGGACTACGGAGGAACAGATCAAAAGACATTTGGAAAAGTGGTATCAAATTAGGGACTGACCATCTGTGAAAGATGCCCCTGGTATAAAAAACTGTATACAAAAAAGGTGTAATTAAAAGAAGATTCCATTCGCAAGATCCATCCTAATCAACCCTCGCAAAAGAATCAATCTAGCAGACACGCAGAAAACAGCATTTGGAGCGTTTGAAAGGAGGCCAGGCTATATGCAAAAAGTAAAGTGGCGAAAACGAAAGGATTCCGAGTAGATAAATTTTATATTTGACATTTCCTAGGAAGTTGCTCCGTTTAAACAAGCTTCTCAGGGGTCGAGCTGACCGACTCGGTGGGGATGCCAGTGATCTGGCGGGTCACCTCAACGTAGTCGTAGGCGAACTCTCCGATCTGGGTGTCATCGATACCGAGCTCCTCATCCTCAGCAGACACGCGGAGGGACAGGCCGGGGATCAGGTTGAGGACGAACAGGATGATGCAGGTGACAACGAAAGCCCATCCGAAAATGGCGCACGAGCCAGCAAGCTGGTAGCCGAGCTGGACCCAGTGGTGGTCAATCCAACCACCGTCGATGCCCGAGCCACCGTCAAGAGCAGCGATGTACGAAGCGGCGAAGAGACCAGTGAGGATGTTGCCGACGAAACCGCCAATGCCGTGGACAGCGAACACATCGAGAGCATCATCGACACCGATCAGGAACTTGACCTTGGTGCCGAAGTTGCAGGCAATGGTGCCGACAAGTCCAATGACGAAGGCACCCCAGGGGGTGACGAAACCGGCAGCAGGGGTGATGGCAACGAGACCAGAGATGGCACCCGAGGCGAAACCGACAGCAGACCACTTCTTCTCCAGGCGGAGATCGAGCAGGGTCCAGGTAATGGCTCCGGTGGCAGCAGCCAGGTTAGTGACGTAGCAGGCCATGGCAGCGCGGAGGTTGGAGGCGAGGGCGGAGCCACCGTTGAAGCCGAACCAACCGACCCAGAGGAGGACGGCGCCGAGAACGACGTGGGTGACGTTGTGGGGGCGGTAGGGGAGACCGGCAACCTTGGTGTAGCCGGTGCGGCGGCCGAGCATCAGGGAGTAGGCAAGGGCAGCAGTACCCGAGGACATGTGGACGGGGCCACCTCCGGCGAAATCGAGCGAGCCGAGATTGAACAGCCAGCCGTTTCCGTTCCAGGTCCAGTATGCGATGGGGTCATAGACGATAGTGCACCAGATGAAGGTGAACACGAGGGCGGGGAGAACGCGGCCACGGTCGACGATGGCACCAATAGCGAGGGCAGGGCTAGAGAGGCGGGGCGCGATTGAGTCGTTGGTTAGTGATGCTTCCCTCGATAATGGCAGTCAACGCAAATTGCTTCGAAAAAAAAAAAGCAGTGTACTCACGTAATGGCAGCGAACATGCCCTGGTACAGAGCGAACAGGATATCGGGGACAGCCGACGAGCCGACGGAAGGCTGGGCAACAACCTTCATGAAGCCGAAGTTGGACATGTCACCGATGAAGACCGAACCGGTGTGGGAGAAGGTGAGGGTGTAGCCCCAGAAGAACCACTGGAACATTCCCACGCACGCCGTCATCATCACCATAAACAAGAGCGACAGCGCGGACTTGCGGCGGGCGAGACCGGCGTAGAAGAAGCCGACACCGGGAATCATGAGCAGCACGAGGGCCGAGCTGACCATGATCCAGGTCAGGTCACCCGACTCGTACCACACATTCATGTTGGCGACGCCGGCCGAGTAGCCGGCATCAGCGCCGTCCGTAGTACCATTGTACTCCACCGTGTAAAGACCGGCAGACATGTTGGGCTTCTTGGTAGATTTCTCTCTTTCTCGAAAATAAAAATAAAAGAAACTCTTATTAGGAAAAGGGGGGCTGAGAGTTACTGACGATAAATCTCAAGCACAGCTTTTGAAAGACCGTCGCAAGCTCTATTCTCAAGAGACAGAGAATGATGAGGCGAGGAGAAAGTAGGAAGAAGGGAGGGGGAGGAGGAAAAGGAAAGACGGTGAGGGATGGAGATTAAAAAAAGAGAGAAGGGAAGAAGAAGAGAGAGAGAAGAAACTGAAATGGAGACGGGGATCGGCAGCATATAAATATTATATTAACAGGAGGGGAACCAGAGAAAGAGAGACAGGGTGGTCAAGGGGTGGGTGGGTGTTAAAAACGACAGAGCTGGGAATTGGAGAGAAGCGACGACCCAGAGAGAGAGAGAGTGTGAGAGAGAGAGATAGAGAGACCTTCGAAGGCAAGCAGGCACGGCCGACTCATTGGGATAGATACGAAGAAGGAGAGCTTCTCGCCTTGTCTCTGTTATTTATTTTAGGACGGCCATTTTAGTTCGGGCCCAGGGTGTGGGGGGAAGAGGAATTGGCAACAACAACCAAAGATACAAGATGGGAAGGGGGGATTGGGGGGTGTGGAAAGAGGATGGGAGGAGTCTCAGACCTGCAGAACTTCAGTGAATTTCCCTCCCTCGTGGGCAGTGTCTGCCTGTCCCCTCTGCATAGTGCAGATCGCTAGCCCACCGTGAGATTATGAAGCCCACCCATGTAATGAACGATCAGGTTCGCCAGAGTACTGTAGAAGCAGCATTATGCAGACCTTCGCTCAACCTTCTGTACCGGGGTAATGTGAACAAGCAACACATAACAGGGTCACAAGAATGGGTGAGGCGACGGCTTTTCAGTGCAGGGGACAGCGTGGGTAGAGAGTGGGAGTGGCCGTATCAACCGAGCCAGGGGGGTGGGGAGGAAGACGAAGAAGAGGAAATCAAGAGGTGGCACACTAAAATTTCGTACCAACAGCAAGCTTGTTCATTCTGTTGTCTGCGCTAGTCCAATTTTGCGAATCATGGTGGAGAAATGGGGGCGCACACCAAATTGGATGAAGTGGAAAGGAAGACTGAGAGAAGGGGGGGGTGTGGATTGTACTCTCACGTTGTAGCAACGGACGGCCGGCGTGGGGCGTGGACGTGGGAAGAGGATGTATCAGTCGAAGTATCAGTGTGTACCACCACGGCACAGAGAGCAAAAAAGCCAAGGCTGCGCATTTCGGTCTTTCGTTCCATTCGCAAGTTGTGGCGCGGGATTCCAGATGCGATTTCCAAAAGTTGATGGAGGGAGAGAGAGAGAAAGAAAAGGGGCCTTCTCCCCATACTGTGTCTGCGTAGTGTACTGACTGTATGTGTGTGTATGTGTGTGTATGTGTGTGTATGTGTGTGTGGACTGTCTGGTGCTATGCGACCTTCCAGAAATTCAGCCACGCACACACTCACACGACTCATGACCGTGACTTTCCTCTTCAATATTCTTCCGAGCAGGTTATCTTTTACGGAGTCCGTCCCCAGTATAAAAAACCCCCCAGGTCAATAAAAAAAAAGAGGAAAAGAGGAGCCTACAGAAATCAAGCACTCAATAGTGTCGTTCCTCTGCACTTATTGGCCTCTTGTCTGTCTGTCTCTCGTTCCTTCCTTGTACCTCAAGGGCAGGGGAATGGGCCTGCCCTGATAAGTTTTCTTTTTGGTTTAGACCCTCAAACGCAAATACAGACATCTAACAAAACCTCCGATATCTCTCCACCCGGCTTATCGTCGCGCCTGATTGGTGAGCTCGGCTGGCGCTCATGCGTTGTGATTGGACCGTCAGTTGTTGGTAGGTAATCACCATCATCTAAAAGGCGTGTGCAGAGGCCGATAGATATCAGATTCCACCAACCGGTGTTGGTTGGTTTTTGCAGGCACTGTAATATACAGTACGTATTGTTCTTATTTCATAGTGCGAGGTTTGCCTTGCCTCTTTGCCGCTTCCCCCTCCAGTCACGGTTCGTATGTGCTCCGGTAACGGAACTCGACCGTCAACCTCTTCCTACAGCCCGAACAAACATGTTAGCCATGGCTGCATATTGAGTCCCCCCGAGTACACAAATCCATATGCGAGCGGGTTTTGCCTGAAGTTCCAACCGCACATTGTCTGACTCTGACAGTTCATTTTGGACTTCCTTACAGCAAACACACACATGGCGGCTGTGAACTACTATATCCAGAACATGATCCAAATATACAGGGGACTGGACCCTTCACAGGAAGTATTAAAGAAGAATGAGACGGTAAATCTTTCCATTAAGGGCTAAAAACAAGGCTTTTGATGTACCGTCCCAACGTCCCGGTACACCATGTTGTTTGTTCGTCGCTCTTCGCTCTCATGGGGCAGAAAGAGCATCCTCAACAGCAGCATCAGCCAATTCTCCCGCCCATGATCCAACCGAGGAGACTTTCGAACGCCCGCTTTCTTACAGAACCTACAACCCGCTGACTCAACAGCTCCAAGGGCGTAAGACTACAAGCAGACCAGACAGGATTATGAGAGCGACACACGTTCCAAGCAGAATCCCAGACCCCGGAACTCCTGCCGTAAGGAGGCCAGCCGGCCGTTGGCCAATATGTCTGACGGCCTCACGCGCTCTCACCGGAAGGATCAGCCTGCTGGCCTAGACCCATCCTTCTGCTCACTTAGCCAACTAATGAGTGAGTTCAGGGCATTGCCCACCAGAACCAGCCAGTCTTACGTGTATGATCGTACCTCGTCTTTCGTTCAAGGAGCAAACACCGAACCAAAGACAACCCCCAATCGCTATACTCGCGCGTTGGAGATACAGGTGAGTTTGGCTCGTATCAAAGCCGCAGGTTCGGGATCAATGCCCCGTTCAGGAAATTTACAAAATAAACGTAGTCACGCACTCACCGCACTGTTACTATTGCCGTCCTGCTCCGAACTCACGATTTTCTTCGGCGAAGGGGGGGGGGGAGGGAGAACTTGACCGACGGAGACTTTTGTCGCCCCCACTGAAACTTGCAACAAAACCACAGTTTGGTCTCCGGGTTTATGAAGAAAATAAAAAGGGCAGTGAGCCTCGATTTGTCAAATCCCCAGTTGCTTTTACCTCTTTTTTCTTTCAGGTAGTCCATAAGTCCGAATCTTGCACGGTGGTTGGTAGGCACGCCAACAAACTAAAAAAAAAAAAAAAAAACGTGGTAACTCCGCTGTTTTGACTATCGTTTCGCAAGCACGCGCAAAACTGCCGGTCGTGGAACAACATCCAAATACATGGGACCGTTCATACTTGAGTTTATATGCGTACGTAGAGCCTGGTGTCAGCCAGCCAAGTCAAGCTCATCATGAAGAAGAAGAAGAAGAAGAGTCAAGACAGCGAGCGGAAATACTTGCTGGCAAATCCAGACACGCTCCGTCAAGTGTACTGTAGTGAGCAGCCTGGCTGTCATCCCGTCTAGGGTGCGTGAAATTTTCAAGGGTTATTCTTACCCAGCCACACACACTCATCGCAGTAGAGTGCTTACAGGTTACAAGTTGTGTGTCCGAGAAAGCGCGTGTTCACGGACCTTCGAGCGAGAATGTCGTCACCACTGGGCCATGGTTCACCCGTAATCGGCGCGCATGTCTGTGAGGTTTTTGAGATGTATCGACGAGATAGATGCAGGGTGGTGGGGCTAGAAGAAAGAGCCGTTGAGTACCAGATTATAAGAATAGCTAGTATTCTATACATTGAAGAAGGAATGGAAAAACGAGTTTACCGGTGACCAGCTCTGACATTCAACACTACCTATAGTATTACGTTCTATCTGAACTCTAGAATTGGGGCCAGCACCACCAGAAATTGTTGGATGCACTCATCTCATTGATCATCGGAACTGGGAATTCTACACAACTTACTTGCGTCTTTCACTCCGATCAAAAATTCCACCTCTGTTTTGTGTATAACTTCATATATATCCACTAACATGCTCTTTTGTCTTGGCTTTGGCTGCAGAGACATCAATACCGACAGAGCCGGGAAGGGATCAAGTCCCGAGCCCGGGCCTTCGGAGACAGTTTCCCTGGGTATACTGTAGATACATAGGATTTTACGTCATGTCTTGCAAAGAACATACTGTAGAGATACGACACAGATTAGACCGCAATCCAGTGGGAACCGCACCCAAGAAGGAAACATCGTCCCGTATCTAAGATAGGCACAGTCGTCTCCGAGAGCCCCGCCAGAACGAAAAGTTTTGCCCAGGGCCAGATAGCAAGCAATCTTTCAACAGAAAAGAAACCCCCCCAGAAGTCAACCGCATTAGAAACCCCGATTTGCTCGTCTTCCTCTCTATTCATTAGCCGTGAGACCTCCCGGGATTCCCGCCAAGATGGGCGGCCCCAGAGACTATGAAGAACCGCGTAACGGCTCAGATTACAGGAGGAGAGAAAAATCAGTGGGAACAACTTCGGTGTGCATGTCAGTACGAGTAGATGCAGGAGGCTTTTGAGTATAAGACTATCGATTTCTGGATCACGAAAATACTGTAGACGGGGACGGGGCACAAGGTGGATAAAGCCAAACCTTGGCTGTGGGATTAACGGGCATTTCTTATTATTGCAGGAAGCATCTCCACTTGTTGAAGAGGAGCCCCCTAGAGTTCCGAAGCCTTGATTTGAGCGTGTGCAGAAACTCTTGCTCTCTCTCTCGTGCAGAGCCCCATCAAAACTCGCAAATCGAATGGGGATGTGCCCTACTCATGGACCGGCTCTCTCAGCCTTGATCTGCACATCAACCAAGTTCCGTCGGTTCTCTTTTTTAGTCACCTTTTTACACTTAAACTTAAACCTGGCAACTTCCTTCAGCCACCGCAGCCCCGGCGACCGATTACGCGAAAGCATTTTGGGAGAGTTTCTCAAGCCCATGCCAAGTCGGATGGCGATAGGAGGGGTGTTCTCGTAAACGACGAGAGAATCCATATTCCACCCAATAGTGCTTGCTCATCTCGATCAATGATTAAAGGAAGACAGGCCTTATCGATTTATCACAACCGGACAGATTACATCAATCGAATGCAAGTGAACAAGGGGCTCTAGAACAACCCAATTAGCTCGGGGTAGTCCTTCTGCAGGCAGTCCTTAAACATAAGCCAAATGAAGCTTCATGGTTTCCTGCCGCATTGAACACAACATCATGAGGAACGTGCAATCAAAATTAGAGTTGTGAAGCACAGAGTGTAGGAGCTGAAGGAGAAAAGGACGAAGGAGGGGTGAGCCGCAGCGTCGCCGGATACACTCTGTCAGCTCCCGAGCATATCTACCACACTTGTTCCTCTTTGGTGAACTTCAGGCGGCCGGGGCTTGTTTGTTTACGAGACCACAGCTCACGAACACCAAACAAATCAAGGGTTCAGGATCCATTAACGAAGGATCTCAGAGATGTCCCCCAAGGCGGAAAACAGAAAAGGAAGAGCAAGAGAGAGTAAGATCCTCCCCGAGAAAGAAAGCGTCTCGCCTTATCTGACTTCCATGAAAACCCATTTCGGTCCTCTCCATTCCTCGCGAATATGGCACTTTGCAGTTTACACCATACACCACCGCCGCATGTTTGTTGCGACTTTCCAATGCGGTGATCGACAGCACCCTCAAACTCTAATCCCGATGGTAAGCCGCGGGCGTGTACTGTACACTGCACATACAGTCATCACAGACCTTGGGGTCCCATGGGGTGTCAGCCATAAACAGAGTTTATGGACTGGGCTTCTTCTCCCTCCGCGTTGCTAAGTCAAGCTGAGGCGGCGGCGCGCTGGTATTCCGCTTCACACACCCGGATGGCGTTTCACAAAGTCCTCGCCGACTCTTTTTTTGGCCGTCGAACGCCCGCACTACTCGGTCTGACATGTATGAGAAGCAGGAGAAACAGAGACGAAGATGAAGGAAAAAGACTTTTAACTTCCCGCTGATGATTACAGGATCATCGCCAGACTTCAACATCAGATGGTGGAGCCAAACCCGACAGTCAACCCCCTCCCCCCCCCCCTTTTTATTTTTATTTTTATTTTTTTTTTTTTCGTGTGCCTTTGTCTCTCTCCGGCGGCACTGCTTGGAAACAAATGAATCCAAAGGCGGCGTGTCCCAAGGTTGCAGGACACAAATCAAAATTACGAGGGTCCCCACCCCGTCTCCCATGCTGCTCTGCTCTATCGACACTCGACACACATTCTGATCAGGAGCAGGAAACTTGTCCCATATGTCCTGAGATTGAACCCCTACCCTGGCCACAACCCTGCCAGAAACAAGCACCAGGATCCGATGCTGTGCTGCGATATCCCACTCGTTGACAACGGCAGAAGAGGCCAGGCCGCCCTCAGCCCGGTCACAGCTATTCTGGTTTTTTGTTTTTTTTGGCCAAGGCATCCCAGTCGCGCCTGGATGTCGTCTGCCACGTCTTCCTAGGTCTTGGTGTCTGTCACTCCCGCCCAAGCAACTCTCTTTTCCATTCAGTACAGTACATCCAGTATGTAAGACCAGTGGGATGAAAATCATCGGACCTGGTGCGGTCGGCGAAGACACCACCAAACACCTCCAAACGCAGCCTCGCCTGATCGCCCACCCATCCACACTCGAATCCGCCTCCTCCCAAGAAACCCCCCCAAAGGGCCCGTTAGATAGTGCGAGGAATGAAAAGCAGAAAAAAAAAGCCCCCAGTCCTCCATCCGGTAAGCAACCATCACCCACGATAACTCCAGGACGCCCCAATGTATACATACTTCCGGTCCGATTTGTGTGTGTGACATGTCAGGCTTTTGTGGCAATGCTCGTCTATCATTGGTCGGTGGTAAGCTTATCTCTTGGCACAAACATCTAAAATTTGGGTGTTTTTTTTCTTCCTTCGGCTTCCGAGCTACCGTGGCTTGGCAAAAAAAAAAAAAGCACTCCTTCGCACACCCAGATTTTTTGCGCCTCTGTTTCATTGGTCGGCCACACTCTCTGCACTAACCCTAAGATATGCGACTAACCCTTTGATTTGGCTGGGTGTGGTCATCGTGAGGGTTGAGATAGCGAGCCTTGTGTCGAAGGAGGACTGGCTTTTGTTTTCTTTTCCTCAGATGGGTTGGAGCAGGCTAAATTCTCCAATCCTGGACGGTGGTCACTCACACATCATTCTGCTGAGGTGCCCTGCTTTGGTCGTGTTCCGTGCCACTTCATCCCACCAAGAGGCGGCGACCTGGTGATATTCCAAGAACCACTATCGCCAACTTCAGCCCAGTATCGGCGATGATAAGTCTCCCGCACAGTTCTCTCCAATCACCGTCCACAAATCCCCAGTTTTGACGCACACGTACTCCACGGGCCTCAGCCGCTAGGGACTTGGAACGCAGAGGTCACGGAGCCGTTTTCTCCGATAACGTCTTATCTGACTGGCCTTTGACAGCTATTTCTCTTGGCTTCATGACTGTGTCCACGGTGTAAAAACATATCCAAGAAGAAAAAAAGGAGGCCACGGTGAGATCCGACCGTTGGATATGGACCTGAGTCATGGGACGCTCTTTTTCAGGTGGACCGCTGGTTCGCTTCTTCTGTCACCAACAGTGCACCCATCCGTACGTAGGTAGACCATCTATGTCCTCTAGGAACCTATATCCGCTCGTTGTCGCGTGAGAGTAAACGAGCCCGGGTAGTCTCGACCTGTGTAAGTCCACTCTGATAACAGCATAACAGCCGGTAGCAGAGTCGTCGACATGATATTCGTAAAAGGCGTGAATGATCACAGCCAAGCACTGGGCGAACAGCCTCGTGTTAGTCGCACCTCCGCCAATACCACCAACTCCGATGTATTCTCCTAGTGTCCAACGTGATTTGCACTTCCGCCCAATCACTACTGGATCCGGCTGCCACTTGTTTCCCCTTCTTCACCCCCAGCATCTAATATCGCTTACTAGACAGCCTACAGAACCTCAAATTACACCAGGACGAAACTATGCCAAAAGAATCCGGGAGGGCCAATCTACCGTGGCTAGGCTTTCCCGTTTGTAGTTCGAATAACATCACCTTATATCCCCCATATCACCGATTGCATTAAGCCCCTACTCGGTTTGGTTACACCCCTCACCTCTCAAGGTCCCCCTATTCCGCATCCAGCCACGCTTCGATGCCGGTATATGAGACTTCTGAAAAGTGCCTGCATCTGGATGGAGTGTCATATGCGAGCCGCCCAGGGAAATGAGGGCCCTGTCCTGCCCAGCTGGCGTTACAACTCCTTCGTGTAGTGCCAGCCCCGGAATGCTCAGCTGTGCATCGACGGCAAAGCCTTCGACGTGTCATCTGGGTATCTTATCCAACTTCGGGGCCAAGTGCATCGTCTGCACGGAGTCCGGCTTCTCCGGTCGAGCATATTGGTTCCCTCGCTCACCAAGGTCCAACACGACGCCTGTCGCAGTGAGAGCTCCCATTCGGTCACTGCCGTACACCGCTCGGGACTCACCAAGAATAGGTTGGCGAATAAGGGGATGGCCTGCTTATTTAGTTGGCGAATTTTGTTAATAATGGTGACTGGTATCAGAGTATGGGTTGAATGAGTGTGATGGGCGCCAGGGGGACAGTCTTGGGCAGCTAGCACTCTGCCTCCTACACCCCACGTAGACGATGCAACCCCCCCGATGGAACTGGCTGCACCTCGCGTTTGTCCTGCAGCAGAGTCATATATCTATTGTCGTTTCACAGACGGGAGCTATGGTATGCGTCTTTGCTTTTCAACTTGGTATTAAGGCCTCTCTGCAACGGCATCCAGGGACACCGGTTCCATCCATGGGCATTCCGGTCTGCAGGATGTAATTTGAGGTGTCCAGGAATCTAATCCTATACTCCGACATATGTGCAGTCTATCATACACCGGCCACCCCGGTGGTTATTCAATACAATTCGTAACTCTCTATCTCCGTATCGTGAGTCTGTCTTAGCTTCCGCTGCACCTCCCACGTCTGTCAGGGGCTCTTCACAACCGATATGATCGCTCAGCGCGGCCCCTGAGTCCAACAGCCAAGCGAGATCTTCTACTCAGCTTCCATGCATCTTGAAGTCAACCTCCTGCGGGGTGGACATCTCCGATCAGTCCCCTATGAAGCCCGTATTGGCAATTTGCAAGATGCAGTTCAACAGCCCATGCAACACGGGCTTTCCAATCGGCCATCCGGCCAGCCTTCATGACTCTCATTTTGGTCGTGCTTTCTCCTGTGTTGTATCATTATCACGGCCTAGTGCATCTCCAGAATTCCCAATAGCAAAATCTCACATCCCGTTTGTAGGACTGCTCCCACCCGTACACCAGCGGTCACTCCTCGGTGAGTCTGCCCATTCACTTCTCCATACCTCGCAACCCACAGCGTCGAGCCGAGCGTGCCCATCGAAATAACCGCATTTCCATCTTTTTCCACGCAAACATATCCTAACACTAAGCCTGTGGCACCGACTCGTCATGCATTGTAACACAAAGATTCTGGCAGGTGGTGTCTAGCCAAAACAACAAACGGATGCGAACAAGCCCCCTCCTCCTCCCAACGGAAAGTATTACGCCTCATGGGATATAAATAGCTGGAAACCCGATACACAAGACGCAGAAATCGGATCTCATGGGGCACTACAAAGGACGCATGGCTGGATTACACCCGAATAATTATGGCCATGTGGTCTCCCCTCACTCTCGCTGGAAGAGTTGCTCTGTGCGTACCGTCGACATTCTCTCTCCATAGCATTGCCATTTAGTTGTATAGCCTGCTTTCTGACCCTAAGATCCTCGTTGCTGTCATGTTAGATAATGGCTGTTGATTTCCTAAAGCCTATGGCAGCCAGATCACTGTAGTCCCTCGGATCATCACATCTCCCTTCATCGCAAGATTCCCATCACCAGGGCACATATGCACGCTCTGTTGGCCAAATAAACCTCCAAACCCCATGAGTGCCTCCTTTTCACGGTCTGTTTGCACCCGTTTCAAACAAAATACACCTCTGCCGCTACCCGAGCCATTGCGCCCGTGTAACTCACGTACATCTCAAGCCGGTGGCTATTTATAAAGGAATAAATGGTGTGGATCTTTCGGGTAGAATTGAAGCCGTACGTTGCACAAATTTTAAATATCAAAACACAAGCCTGTGGTCCAGATATGTCTTTCACACTGGTTAGTGCAGGTGTCGGAGTAATCCGTTAAGAAGCTGGCAATACAGTCTGCGGGAACTGACTCTACTAGAGTGGTTAGAGATACCAGAGAAAGCATTCGACAACAAGAGAAGCATGCTTACCATGACAGGAAGCCTACTACAAACGTTTGAAGCAAACCGTCGGAGAGTTGAGTATGTCCCCTCGGGGCAGATGTCTGGTGCATACCAACCCTAACCCTATCTCACTCAATCTTCCATGGCGGACTGGCGGCCACATTCGCATGCCATGAGCACAACGGAATCCTGTCAATCTGGAAAACGGGACACTAGACATTTACTATGTAGACATATGCCAATACCCGAACATGCCGTGATTCACGTTCGGAAGCATAGGTTGTTGCAGGATACATGTCAAACAAGACAGATGCATAAAACAAGACATGGATTTAGACGATAGTTCAATTGAGATAAGAGATATTGCTAAACAGAAAGGAATAGTTCATATTGGGCTGATATAGGCAGATAAAAACAGTTGTGAGAAGGAAAGCAGAAAAGGCGTAAGCAACTTGAAGGCGTGTCCGTGTCATAATCATCATACAACCGGTGTACCCATTGGAACAATAGGCACACCGACATAAACGCAAAGTAATCGTGGACAGAGGAGTGGGGAAAAAAAAGGAAATTAAAAGTAATGTAGCATGTTTGCTGCTCCTGCAGGACTTCTGGAACACGTCGGTCGCCTCACGGCGTGATGCACCAGGCCCCGACGAGAAGATAGGAGTCCAACCAGAACCTCGGAAACACTCCACCAGCTCTTAGATACCACCGGTACCGAAAAGCTCCAGCAAAATCCGACCAGAGTCAACACCCCGTGCAGTCAAGCCGCTGCGCACAGCAACCATCCACACAGGCGGTCCGCATACGAAATAGCGAGTGGCCGGATCCTCCAGGAACAGGCCGCCCGGGCCGGACCGGGTCGCCACAAAGTCAAGGTCAAGATGACCAACAGCGTCGTAGTCGCGCCCGTCCACACTTGCCTCGTCGACAGCGTTGACAAACACCGTGACGCCGACGTTGGGGTGGGCATCAGCCACGGCCCGGACGTGCTCCTGGAAGATGGCGGAGGCGGGGTTGCGTGCCGTGCAGATCCAGCTCACGGGGCGCCTGGCAGCGGCAGGGTTCGAAGCAGTGAGAATGGAGTCAAGAATCGACACCACGGGGGTGGCACCGACGCCGGCAGACAGGAGCACGACGGGGGCAGTCGCAGACTCGGATTTAGCGGAGGCGCTGACATCGAGGTAGAACTGTCCCTGAGGAGGGCTCAACTCAACCTCGTCACCCACGTTATACGTCTTGTGGAGCATGTTGGACACCAGACCGGGAACCTTGCCCTCAGCAAGCTCCTCGACGGATGCACCCTCGATGGTCTCCTCCCGTTTGACACTCACGCGGTACACCCGGCCGTCCTCAAAACCTGGCGCATGGCTCAGACTGAACTGGCGACTCTGGAACAGCCCGCCGAGCTCCGGCACAGGCACCTGCAGACTGACGTACTGGCCGGGCAGGAAGTCCGGCAGCTGACGGCCGTCCTTGGGCTCGAGATAGAAGCTGGTGATAGTTTCTGTAAGCGGCTCCTTGCGGGAGATGACGAATTTCCGCCACGACGACCACTCGCCGGCACCGGCGTACAGCTCCTTCTCGGCGTTGATGAACACGTTGGCCAGGACGGTGTAGGCGGCGATCCACGCGTCCTTGACCACATCTGTGACCACGTCGGCTCCGAGAACCTCGATGAAGGCACCGACCAGGAACTCTCCAACAATCGCGTAGTGCTCGGGCTGGACGAACAAGCTGGCGTGCTTGCTGGCGATATGATTCACGGCCGACTGCAGCACGGCAACGTTATCGATATAGGTGGCGTACGCCAGCACAGCACTCGCGAGTGCAGCCTGTTGAGCGCCGGTCTGTTGATTCCGCAACGAGAAGTAGTTCTTCAAGTTTGGGTGCGCTGTCAACATGTTCTGGTAGAAGGTCGTGGTGATAGTTTTGCCGTGTTCGCGCAGGAGAGGCGCAGTCGACTTGACAATGGCGACCTGCTCTGGTGTGATCTCCATGGTGACGGCCATTTCTGATGTGATGAATGTGGGATGTTATTAGAAAGGGAATGGAGCTCTGAGCAACAAATTAGAGAGGTAGTAGGCCGCGGAATGTTTCTGTTGTGTGATGGTGTGGACTTTGCAGTCTTTGATAGAAGGACAAATATGGGGAGTTGCGATCGCTGCAACGGGTGAAATTGAGAGGAAAGTGCAGATAAATCAGCGATATAAAAATAGATGGCGAGGAAGGAGTCTTGATAGTAAAACAGGGAAAGTCTGAGGAAGGAATACCAAGAAGAACAATTCTGGAAAAGTAAGGGGAAGTCTTGCTGGGCGATTCATACACTTGTATACCTGACTTATGTATGTGAGAGTAACTTCGTGAATGGGGGACCGGAAAAGGGAACCACACGGCTCCTCTTATATCGCCTTACCTTTTGGGTTTAACAAGAAAACAAAAATCCAGGATGACTGGGTCCTTTATTCTTGAGACCTTTCTCTCCACACCCCAAATTTGCCGTTTTCTGGGAGTGCAGTCATCCTTCGGGAAGCCCTGCGAAACTCGCCGAGAAGGGATGTCTGATTGTAGCACTTCAGGCCGAACGTATCAAAAGAAGCGACCCATATCACCCCCCAACGTGATTGAAACGGATGCGTTGGAGAATGCAATGCGAATGCAGTATCGTCGAGATCCTTCTCCCAAAGCCCAATTGAGGAAAGTGGATGAGAAAAACACCTCATCACTTGGGAATTGACGACTGTGCTTTTGCCGTTATCCTGTATCAGGAAAGGCAGGCTTCAGGTCACCGAAACCAATAATGCACCAGGAGGGGAAAGACAATCCAGCTTTGGGAAAGGCGTTCGTGGAGTTGCTTTTGCCAGTTCCGCGCCAGCACAAAAACACATCACACATATACCGTCCCCTATCGCTTGACCCCCCCACCCCCATTGAACTCCCCCCCTCTTCATCCGTCCATCATGGTGGCCTGTTCTATTTCCAATCACACCCTTTGCTGCACAGATTTGGTGATCCAGCCGTGGACTCGAGCTTGGGATGCGAGTGGAGACTTGGACCCTGGCTCTGCAACCCGGGATGGCCGGTTGGAAAGGTTGTAAAGGAATTCGTCCCCTGCTGTATGGCGGGATTGAAGAAGGAGAGAACAGAGGAGCAAAAATTCCGATAACGCTGGAATATTCCATACGTGGGGGGACTTTCAAATACGGGATCGCCGAGTGCTTCCCAAGCTCTTAGCACACACATCTGCTATGAGGGTGCAATGCCCCGTATCTGCTTGAAGATCCTGCAGTTAGCTTTGCTCTCACTTTCGTTTCTCTCCTTCCATACTCAGCTTCCTTCGTAAACCCTCTCAACTCTGATGGCTCTCCACACAGGGATTCTCGTTCGACTATTCCGCCCTATTGCTTCCTCCTAGTAGGCTAATGGCCCAAACCTGTCAAAACCTAATGCTCAGGTAGTGTGAAGGAAGCGGAGTAAAGTCCATGTTTCCGCACAGGGCGTAGGAGAACCCACAGTAAGGGAAGAGGAGAAAAAGGTGCTTTGATACCCACAACAAACTGATGACCGCGGCGGTTGAAGAAAAGCCCCCCCAAGGCGTCACACAATCTGCATGTTGGTATACAACCTCCGACTTTACACCCATCTCCGCGGCGGATTTTACCGAACCCTGACCCCCGGGTGGCCCGGCTGGACTCGGAATGGATCTTGTCCGTCCCCGTTGCGGACGTAACAGACCATATTGAATTGCGATATTATTCATTCATTTTCTGCGGATCCTGCTGGAAATTCGTTTTTTTATGTCAGCATCGTACCATAACCTTTGGGATTTCCACTTGCGATATGACATTAGGGTGAAGGAAGACAGGTTGGTACCAGACAAAAATTTTCCCATTAATTTTTTTTGGGTAATAGTGAGCGTGAAGTGAGTCGAATGAGGCATTTGGCATAGATTATGTCTAATACTCCAGACGTATACCAAGTTTCTTCGCAATTCGAGATCACTTGCTGTTTCGTGTGAGGCATTCATCTTATCCCCGAGTTCTTCTAATGTTCAACGTTATGCTTGGAAAAAGAGAATCATTTCTCCGTCGTGATAGGGCCATCGGTGCTTACCAGACCTTGTGTCTGCATCGCGGAAATCTGTTTATTCAACGTTCCACGCATCAATTGCGATATCCTCATTTTCTCATCGAAGATGCTTCAACCTGCGGCTCATGGCCACCCATCTTGGTTCATACGAAAAAGATCAGGGATAAGAAAACACAGTTACTCACATACCACTTTGGAAACCATTATCCCCTTCTGTAACAGCATATCGAAGCCCCCTCGTTTTTTGCCACATGTTTTGCGGCAGTATATGGCACTCTCACGGGAGCACGGTCACGTGACATGACGTGCTCGAGTCAGGTGATGAGCATGCGGTGTTTATCTAGGACTCCGCCCAGCTACTCACCGCTAGTTAGATATATAGAAGAATCAACACATGATTAGATGCCACATGTTTCTCGAATTTCCAGGGTCCTGGGCTGATTTTTTTGCACCTGCATTCAATGACACCACTAACCGCTCGCTTGGGTCTTCCATCCCGATCGGCTCCGCTGTCATCCGCGTTCTTCTGTCAGATGTGGTGTTTTTTTTTCTTTCTGCTTCGCCTCCAAAGTTGGAGTGCCCGCGGATATATATTCGAGAGAAAAATGCATTTCCCAGGCTTACAAGGTATCTGCCCCGGCCCTCGTCTTGCTCTTCTCGGTCTCTGACTGGCTGGAACCTTAAAGAAAGTTGGGCAAACCCCATGCGTGTCTCTGAGGGCCAGCTGAGGTTGGGTTTTATATCTCCGGATTTCCGCCAGCACAGATCATCACGACATGGTAACCCGGAGAAAGCATCCACGCCGAGCGCCCCAATAACACCTCCAAGCCATCTGGTTAGCTATTTGCCTTCTATCTAATAGGTCAATGGCAGTTACATCCTCATGAGTGGGGCAATACAGTGTTTTCCGAGGACGGCATCATCACCGCCACTATTATGCACTCGATGTAACGGCCAGCCACTCCATCCCGCTGCCCTGCCTGCCCTACACCACATCCGGGGCAACTTAGATCTCCGCGGCCCCCCTTATATCTTATATCGTCCCTTCCGAACGGCAGGATTTCGAGTTCCCGATCCTCGTATATTAACTGGAGACGTCTCTGTACTGCAGACTCGGTAAATATCCGTGGCCACTAACACGTCTTCAACAGGCATCCCGTGAAGGACCTATTGGAAGAAGGAACCGTGTAAGGAACTACTTACTAACCGGTGATTACCTTTTCTCTTGCCTCAATCATGGCCATGATGATAGCCCAAATTCATCCTGCTGGTGGATGACATCAGTACTTGAACCTGATTCAGGGCGGCGGCAGTGACGAGAAAGTGGTACCGGCCTAAGATATCAAATGCCCTGACTTGATTGAATTCCCTCTTCCTTCCCACAGGACATATTTTTTCTCGCCGTCGAGCACTTGTTTTCAGACACGAGAGAGAGAGAGAGAGAGAGAGAGAGAGAGAGAGAGAGAGAGAGAGCGAGAGAGAGTCCGTGGCAAGCATCTTTCTGCTGCTAGGTTGGCCCCGGCTGTTCAAACCACTACTCGCATTGACAAGAGTGAAGCAGAGAAAATGATCGTTCGCCGAGCTACAACACTATGATGAGGATAACAGCGACAAGGTAACCACTCTGACAACAACATCTGAACCGATATGAGCTCAATGGCAGGCCTTGGCGATGTGTCGATGTTGGTGCTGGACAACCAGCTTTGAGAGCATCCGTGCCATGTTCAAGCATCTATCTCACCGGCGGGCTTTGAGACATGGGCCTCGGGAATCAATGAGCCAAGATGAAATCCGAGATGTCCAACCCCCTCCACGCCTTGTCATGAGAAAGCTACTCGCCGGGTGGGCCCCGGGGCTAGATACCAGGGCCGCATCCAAGATTGGCCAACCCTTGTCATTGAACTCGGCGCAACACAGACCAACTATGCCATCGCTGCGCATTAAGGCCATGCGGTTCGCAGCATCAGACTCCTGTGTAAAGGTCATCATACTGGTGAACCCTTTCCCAGTAGCCCACTCGATAAAAATTGAGAAATAGATTGCAGATCTATAACAACCATCTGCACGGTTGACATCGACACCACTGGATAACTGTTTGCTAGCAGATTTTCGTGTAGACGGAGGTCGCTTGGCTCTACGCTTTGAAGACTTCATGGAACGCCAGCCAGATGCCGACGCGGGCGAGCACGGCATTCTAGATTTGGAGGCGGATCTGGCTGTGCATATATAGGACTGTGCCTAAACCAAGGCCAGAAGGACAAGATTGACCAGTCATAGGTGTAACCAGAGTCATGCTGTCTAGCTGCAAAGAACATAGATCCTGGCTTCCCGAGCTCTAGAGACGGCACCACGGATATTATATCTCACCAGATGAAATCTTGATTTTATTGTAATACAACTTCTACTACCTGCAGATGTATCTAGAGGTAACGCATCCTTGGGCCGAGGGGGGTGCGTACATATGGGTTAGACAGTGGGCTGGGTTATACCCTAAATACTACCTAGGGCCAAAACTATCGCCGCGCTGGTGCATTTCGGTCTTTTTTTGTTCTGACAACTTGAACACAGCCAAACTTCATATCTTGAACCATTCGTTTCAGATGGCGCACCGAAGTCCTTCGAACATCATTTCAATATCAGAGTACAGCTATGAGGTTTCTTCTTCTCAGTCTTGGGAATCCAGCCCCATATAGCGACTCATTCCATTCTGCAGGCCATGTTGCCCTCGCCGCGCTTCGAAATCTTCTCGGCGCCTCGCAACCACCGTTTGCACGCGCGCGATTTGGTGGGAAGAAAGCACTTGGCTCCATCGGGCCCAAGTACGCCATGATCCAAAGCCCGACCCTGATGAACATCTCCGGACCGTGGGTGTCTAAAGTGTGGAGAGAGTTCCACGCCACCAGCAAGCCCGCCCGCGACCCATCACCAGCTAGAGAGGATTCGGACTCGGCTCTATCAGAACCAGACGCAGAGCCGCTTGCGATGTTTGTCCTACACGACGACCTGGAAGAATCACTGGGCGTGACGACACTCCGGAAGTGGTCGCGCAGCCCGCGCGGCCATAACGGGCTCAAGAGCATCAACGCGTCGTTGCGCCATGATGACTTCGCGGCCTCCCCCTGGGCTAAGATATCCATTGGGATTGGCCGGCCCGACGCACGCGACAAGGCAACCGTCGCGGATTTTGTCCTTGCCCCGATGTCGGCCGATCAGAAACTAGTGCTTGCCTCGGTGTCCGCGCCGTCGATTCTGGAGATTCTAGCAAAGTTCGAGAAGGACTACAAGGCCGGACTGAGTGTTCACCATTCACATTCTCCCCCGTCTTCACCACCGGCCTCTCCATGAACACTCTGTGTCTAACGCCTGCCACAAACAGGTTGTTCGATGAGATGTCAATCTGTATCTGTATTTGTATCATTAATCACTCATGTACTCTCACATCACAACCTTCACCACAACGACGATGCAAACTTCTCCCCTTCCTCTCCTATATTCTCCGTTGATCTGGCCCAGCCTATCGATTTCATATTTTCTTCTTAAACTGTTTGGCCACCCGAGCTTGGAACGAATAGTGTTTTTCAGGTGCTCGAACGAACACCTTCATAACAATGACATCGTTACTGTCGCTTCCATACTCAAGCGCCGCAGCCTGGATTGCTAAGTGCCCGTACTTCACTGCGCGCTTGACGTATCCCAGGTTGTTGTAGTTCAGCGCCACGAGCTGGTACGCATCGGCCATTTTCGACTGGAGCCCCTCGTCCTTGTGCAGCTTGATGTACCGTTCCAGCATCTTCGCCGTGATCTTGCTCTCCTGGTCTACCAGCATCTTGCGGATAGCCTCGATCTCCTCGATGGCGTTATCGGACTTCTGGATCTCGTTAAGCTTGCCGTGTCCGAGACAATGCGAGCACGTGCAGGCCTTCCCCCAGAGTCTCTCGGTGATATTTTGGCGGTCCTTGCGCGGAAGCACCGGGTTGATATACGAGATGGTCAGCTCCTCGCCCGGCTTCGTCTTGCGCATGACTGTCAGCCGCAATCGCAGGTTATCAGCGATGAATGCGGCAGAGTTCGGCCGGCAATTGTGTCGAAACGCCGATGCCTCGGGGTAATTGAGGAAGTGCAGACCACCGCCAGATCCGTCGGGCTGGGCACCCAGACTGGCCTCAAATGGGTGAAGGTGCAAAATGTGCCGGATGCTGGGCTGGCCAGCTTCGCCGTCAGCTCCATGAATGATATCACTCTTGCTGGCCTGCTTGAAAAATGCCTTGCGTGTCTCTTCGGGTAATAGGCCAACAGCCAGCTTCAGGAACTTTTCCTGTGTGTCAAATGGTGCGTGTTTGAGGAAGTCTGTGTGGATGAATAGGACCGGCGTCGTTGCCATGACGAGAGGCGTTGCTCGCTTCAGCGCCTTCAGCCCAATCACGCTGCGGCCCTTCTCCGGGTCCTCCAGGACCTCGTACACATCACTTGCAGCCGATACAGCACCCTCCGCGTCGGCGGCATCTGCGGCGTCCGCGGCCATGGCTGCAGCGATACCCGCTTCGATGGTCTTCAGCTTCTCCAAATTCGGGATCGACGTGATGGCAGCCATACCGCGGCCGTTAGCCATCCGGGCATTTGCATACACGCAGAACTCGCCGAAACACACCCCCGGGTCGAACCAGCCGAGCTTGACCGCCGCCGTGGCGTTCTCGGCCATGATTTTCACGTCGAGGACATTCTGCGCGCTGCCCCCGCCGTTCAGGGTGTCGATTGACTCTTGGACGAGGTGAGCATTGTGGGCGTCGTTCGAGTCGGCCGCTTTGTCTGGGCTCCCATCGGCTGTTACGTGGGGGCTGTAGATGCCCAGGAGAAGATATAGTAAAAAGCTTCTGGTGAGTGACCGCGTCATTCTAGTGAACTTCAGATTGAAAGTGATACAAAATAGAAAAGTTTATAGGGTTAGAGTCATAGAACAAAAAGTAACGCTGAAGATACGAAGCTGAGCAGTCGAAGATGTTCTCAAGCGTGCACAGGCATTATATTACCAGCACATGCAAGAGCATAGCATTGCTTCAATCTCGTGTGCAATGCATTGGGAAACGTGTTCAAATCCTTCATTTCGTTGGAGGTTTGGCCTTCTTGCCTGCTATTAATCAATAACGACAGCATATACCGGGGACAGCAATATGGATATTGAAGCAGAATCAGACTTTAACCGCGTACTGATGTACTGATATCTCTGGTCGGTGTTATTGAGTGGGAAGCCCACTTCGGGCATTTATCCCCCCGGCCAATCGAGGACTGCGCAATATATCTCATACATCTCCGCCTGTGACAGCAGAGAGATATGCCGCAGAACTTCAGAGGCTATAGGATCCATGGCCATTACATAGTGATCACCAAATGTATATGCTAAAAAAGTGACAGTTTTTACTGTCCTCTCGTTGCATTGGGGCCAGCTCCGGTACAAACGGAGTGCGTGGGGATGTGACGCCCCACTACCACATAAACGAAACATCTGCTTGGGAATTAGATCACAGACATCAGGCCAGTTGGGCAACAACAATACAAAACGAAATCACCGACAGCATATCTGAAAAGCTCAATGATGTTGGCCTGAACCTCCGTGATTCAGCAGTCCAAGGATGAAGTTGTTCCCGACTGCCACCTGCTGCCAGACGGCTACAGCTGTCAGCGGGAGATGACGAAGTTGTCGTGGCGCATGACTTCCGCACCGCCCCATTTTTGCCGCCAAACACAGCACACTGACGTCGTTTGAGCCACACCACACACGATACAAGCAAAGAAAGCTAGGGTACGATGTTTGCAGTTGCTCAACAGCTGGAAGGAAAAAAAGACATCACCTCTTTTCCTCCATTCTCGCCATCCCTTCAGCAATCCCATTCCGTCTGAATCTCTCGTCTTATCTCCAGTCGAAGAAATCATCACTTTTTGTTTTTGCATATTAGCTTTTTTATCTTATTATTGCGCCGTGTTCCTTCCATAGCAGTTTTTTCTCTTTTGCAATACGAGCCCCTCGATTTCTTTTTATTTGACGCGCGTTACTTGCCGATTCGGATTTCACACGAAGAACTCATCCCACCCGAAACCAAGCCGCAACCGCTAAAATGTCGTGGGCAGGTCAGGACACAGCGCCGTATTCGATAATACATGTACTTGTCGGAGTCTTTACTGACCGGAGTATTTTCACAATGCAGGCTTCAAGAAGAATGTCAACCGGGCCACCACCCAGGTGATGATGAAGACAGGTTCGTCATGCCGCTATTTCCATAGCTTGGCACGACTGCGGGGCTAACGGCAGCATCTACAGGTCATGTTGAGAAGACAAACGATAGAGACTATGAGGTTGAAGAAAGGTAAGGACCACTGGTCCATAATGTTTCCCAGCTCCGGCTTAGGTTTCATTCCATTTTCCGGCCGCGGCAGATCCAGGGTCCTCGCCGTCATCCCGGCGGAGGCTGTGCGGCCTCATTCCGAAAGCCACCTAACACAATATTTCTCTTCAACCCAGACGGTTTCGCACCATGGAGGCCGCGGCCAACCGGTTACAAAAGGAGGCCCGTGGCTATCTCGACTCCCTACGAGCTATGACTGCGTCCCAGATGCGAATCGCCGAAACGATAGATGCTTTCTACGGCGAGTCCGGAGCGAATGATGGCGTCAGTCGGAGTTACAAGCAGGCAGTCGAAGATCTCGATGCCGAAACCATCAAGGCCCTTGATGGCCCCTACAGGTACAGTCAAGTCTGAGCGTCATGGTTGCACCCACGCCTATGCTCGTTTTCTAACCCTCACGGCCTCTCTTCTCGCAGAACAACTGTCCTGGACCCTATCACGCGGTTCTGTTCATACTTCCCCGATATCAACGAATGTTAGTAGTCTCCCGCTCTACCACGATCCGCTAGGTTACTTCCAGCTCCGATACAGCCCGTCTAACACACAATTTCTTTTTAATCATTCTTTTCACAGGTATCAAGAAGCGCGGACACAAGATGCTCGACTACGACTCGCTAAGAGCGAAAGTGAAGAAGCTCGCCGAGAAGCCCGACAAGGACGTCACGAAGCTCCCGCGCGCCGAGAAGGAGATGGAGATGGCCAAGGCGGCCTACGAGCAGCTCAACGAGCAACTGAGCACCGAGCTGCCGCAGCTTATCGACCTCCGCGTGCCATACCTCGACCCCAGCTTCGAAGCCCTCGTGAAAATCCAACTGCGCTTCTGCGCCGAAGCCTACTCGCGCATGGCCCAGGTGCAACAGTACCTCGACGCAGACACGAGAGACCAGTACGCCCAGGGTCTTCTGGATACACGTGTGGAGCAAGTGTTGCAAGAGATCCGCGAGTTGAGTATCAGCGGTACTGTATAACCCCAGATCTCGTCCAATTTTGAGACTGACTGGGCTAGGTCAGCGGCAAATGATTTGGGATTGGGCGTGTAATGTTTCTGGAGTTTTGATTTTTTTTCTCTTCTTCTTTTCGTCCATGTCCTTTCGTTCGGTTATCAATGGTCCCTTCGTTCTTGTCTAGAAATATCCTTCATCTATTGCAATTGCCTGCTTAACACCCTCCTAGTCTGAAAGGTCATGTACGTGTGTATGTATGTGTGTGCGCTGTAATCTGGTAATATTGATATCGGCTATCACCATGGAGCCATCTATCTACTGGAACATACGTTGTTAAGTTCACATTTGACAGGAATCATTTGATGAATATCATTCAAATCTGGTATATAAGGATTAAGGAAACATAATTGATATCGGCTTCTTCTATTGCATTCTGGAAGAGTGTAGGAGCCCCTAGTGCCAGACTGGAAAAATAGAGCGAATGAGGCATGTGGAAGTCATAATGGTCGTTAATCGCAACGAAAAGAACCACGGTAATGGATAAGAACAAGGAAACACCAGGAGCAGCAGAAAGGAGGAGAAAGATGATGAAGGGGACAGCACATGATGTGGAGTTAGGAACATGGCTGTGGAGGAAAAGAAAACTCAAGCAAAAGGCGCGGGCACCGAAAAAGAAGAACAATCAATCACTGTTGTTTAGCAAAGAGATCAGCCACGTTCAACTGGCGGCCCTGGGTGGGTTCACTACCAGAAGTGTTCAGGGCTCCATGCTGGTGCTGGTGGTGCTGGTGGTGGCCGTGGCCACCGTGGCCGCCGTTGAAAGCTGCATCAGCTTCAGACGCAAGCCGCTCCTCGTCCTGGGCCTTGTAGTCCCGAGTAGCGTCCATGACCTGAACCCAGCACCGCCGAACAAGCTCCATGGACAGCTTGCGCAGCTCCTCACTCGGAGCATGAATCCACAGGCCAATGACCTCCTTGCCGCTCAGCGCCGCCGGGAGCCCAGCACCGGAGCCTGCAGCCTGTGTTCTAGACGAGACTGCAACGCCATCCACAACCAGGATCAGGAATTCTTCGGTCACCTCGACATCGAACAGGTCAGCCAGGTCCAGCTGGACATTCTGCAGACCCTTGCGGCTGAGAACAAAGATGCTCATGCGCGGCACGCCGGTGGCGGGATCGGGCGAGCGGTTGGCAACAAAGAGAGTGCCATCGATGCCCGTCTTCATCCACTCGGTCTGCTCAGCAGCAAAGGTGTAAACCACGGCATTCGACACCACGCTCGTGATCCCGGTAATGTCAGGGATGTAGCGTCTCAGCACGGCCATGTTCAGGTCGGTGTTCGTGCGCGTTTGCAGCTGCGCATTCGGAGGCGGCGGGTGCGACTCCATGTAGGCGGCGGCGTCGGATTCATAATCGGAGGTGGCAACGGCTCGCGGGCCCGATGGGTGGCGGTTGTGCTTCTTGTTTCTGCGGGGGGTTGTGTGGCTCATAGCCGAAAACTTTAACGCTGGAAACCGATGAAGAGGACGTGGTTGATAAGCTAATATGAAATATGCGGCGGGCTCGGTAGGAGGAGGCAGGAGCACGATTGACGAGACAATAGTTAAGGTGACGAGCTAAGTGGGTTACATGCGTATCGAAGAAAAAGAAAAGCGTTGACCTTGGACCTGACGAAAGATCATGAACGAGCTGCGAGGAAGATATGAGGGGAGCAGGAAAAGAAAAAAGGGTTTGGACCAACGCGCTTAGGGTATGTATGGGGACGGCTAATTAAGGGCTCAACTTTTTGCTACAGCGCCTTCTAGAATCTCCCGCCAGAAATAACCCCGCTAACCCTAACTCTAATTTCAATTTTCGCCAGCTGTCTCAGAAGATCCGAAGAACCCCATTTATCGTGTCGATCATATCGTACACTCCTCATTCACCCAGCATGGATGTTTATAAACGGAAACCCCACGCAGGTTTCACAGCAGATTTTACACCAGAAAGCAAATGAAACAACATTATACTTAGCCTTTTTTAACTTCCGGTAGCGGACGGATCAGTGCATGGATGAACAGACAGGCAGGTGAGCCTGCGAACAAGTGATTCTGAACCCAATGCATCTTGACTGCCTTGGGGACCACCCGTATATGTGCGAGCCTCCGAAGGCGCACGACCTTGGCTATACGACACACATCCAATAATGGTTGATAGTGAGCGCCCGTTAAAGCTCAATGCCAGAACGCGCGTCCACCGATATAATAACGGCATTCATGCACCTATTTTGCTCCGATATATCCGGATTGATTCGTATGCGGCGGGGGATATTGAGTCCCTCAAGACCCCCAAGGAAACCCTGCCATGGTGGGTGAACGTTACAGAAGTAGCTGCAGTGTGTTAGAACTGAGGAAATCTCAAGAAGCTGTACACTACAACGACAGACACCGTTGCCATTCACGTCTCAAGCATCTCAAACATCTTTCGCTCGTTGCTGGGAGTCACTGCGTTTAGTGGACCTCTCCAGCACGTTCGGTGGTGACGTAGTTTTCAACAGGTCCCTGCAGCCCTGTAAAAGATCAATCTCCGCTCTGACATGGGGGGCTTTTTTTTTTGCCTGATGCAACTTCTTCAGCCACATCTGAGGGAGGCAACCTCGTTTTTTTCCGTCTCAACTTTTGGCGAGGGAAGGAACCAGCTCGCAGATCCTTTTCCATTGCTCCTTCCTTGTTCTCCCCAATCATCCATACCTTCAGTCAGTTGATGCCGTCACCAGAATGGAACATGGCATGTCCTAAACTTATTCCATGAATGCTTTATATCCGTCCGATCAACAACATCAGCTTTTTCTGTTCTCCTTCGCTTTCGCCTCATTCCCTATCCTCTCCCTCCATACTCTCCCACCTTATTGCCTCCCCCCACTACCGAACCCTAGGAAATCCTCCCACACTTGCTTCTCTTCCGGCTTTCTGCTATTACTTACCCAAGTCAGGGTCTCAAGTTTGCACCTCTTATTTTTTTTTCCTTTTTTCTTCTTCCCGATTTGAATCTCTCGCGTGTTCACCAATAATCATCCAGAGTCTTGCTTTCGTCGTCCCCTCTTTATCGCCCCAGTGAACCAAGAACTTGGTCGCCGAGCTTCCCGTCCGTCCTAGTCCGTCACTTCACGTTCAGGTGGTGTGGATGGAAGCTAGCACATTCTTGCCCGCTCGCAATCGCCATGGTTCAACCGTTTCTTTCATGAACGCCTCTGGTGATCCTGGTTCTATGAAGACATAATCTCACTTGTCCATGTCGTCTTTCATCTCTGACAGTTACAACCGGCCCCCATTCAATTCTCCCACCTGCTTTCCACGCCTTTCTGCAGGGCTCTCCTCTCCATCTTGCTCTACCCAGGCCACACACTTCTCACTGTAAACGCCAACTCAATATATCCTCCGTCTCGACATGTCCTCTAATCCTCCGTCCCGGCCGGCCTCCCCGGCCGGCTCCAACGCTCCCACCTCCGTCGACGACAACGCGACCACTGCTCCCCTCACGCTTACCCGCGCGGTATACGCCCGAAGATCTGAATATGTCGACCGGCACCGCATCCGTATAAAGATTGGCACGTGGAACGTTGCTGCTATTCCTGGCACCGACTACGATCTCCGGTCGTGGTTTTCCGATGACGACGACGCCATGAACCAGGTAATGCGCAAACTGAGTCTCTCGCACACAGACTACAGCGACGATACTGTCTCAATACCGTCAGTTGCTGCGACCGCGACGACCACCACAACTTCAGGCCGGCCCGTTAGAATTGTTGGCGGCTCAAGTATTGGCTTATACGTTCTCGGTCTGCAGGAGGTTATCGACCTGAACCTTGTGGGCCGGGTTATGAATGACACCACCGCTTCCGAGAAATGGAAGCTGGCCGTCCAGTCATCCGTTCCTGAGGGATATGTCCAAATTGTCGCAGAGCAAATGTCCGGCGTCATGTTGCTCATCTACGCCTCGCCCGACGTTGCTGCCATGATCAGTGACGTCAGCACTGTGCAGGTTGGCACAGGTCTTCTCGGATATATGGGAAACAAAGGTGCTGTTTCTTCCCGTATTGTCCTTGGAGAAACCACACGCCTCGTGTTTGTCAACTGCCATCTCGCTAGTGGCGTCGAGCAGGCATATCTCGAGCGGCGCTTCTGGGATATCGGCCAGATCATGTCGCGGACAGTCTTTACCCCACTGTCTCGCCCAGGTCTGGACGAAACAATGCCCGAGACCATTGGCGAAGAGGACTTTACCTTCTTCTTCGGTGATCTCAACTTCCGCCTTGACGGGCTTCCCGGCGACGATATCCGGCGTCTGCTGACGCTACATGCACAGGGTGAATATGACGTCTTCGGCGGAAAATCCCAGAGCTATCAGCCGGGTCATCTGGCCGGAGGCGAGGTCCTGGTAGTACGGTCGTCTGATAGTGACGACGGCGTTGAAGCCGTCAGCCAACCTCCAAGTCAAAACTCCGATGACGTTTTCAATAACGGTCAATCCAGTCCGCTTCCCGACCCTGATGACTTCCTTCCAAATCCCGGTGATGATCCCGCCTCCCTTCAAGCTACACTTGACTCGCTGATGCCCCATGACCAATTGCATGTTGCGATCAAGAAAAAGAAGGTGTTTTACGATGGTTGGCGCGAGGGCCAGATCACCTTTTTGCCGACCTATAAGTACGATATTGGCACGGTTGGCCTTTTCGACTCCAGCGAAAAGCAGCGAGCGCCTAGTTGGTGCGACCGAATCCTCTACCGCACGCGCAAAGATCTGGATCAATATACGCAGAAAGTCAAAAATGCTGAACAAGCTCGCATCCGGGACGAAGAGATGCAGGCCCAGGGAATTGCTGATGCCGCCAGCGACGAAGATGTGCTCTTCAGCTATGACCCTGATGCCGATGTGCAGATTACTCCGAGCTGGGATTACAACGATGACGAGGTGGAGCTCAATGAAACCAGCGACGACGTAATGACCAAGGAAGGGTTCACCGACCACATAAGCATGGATGTGTATACATCCCGTCAGGATATCACATCTTCTGACCATAAACCGGTGGTGGCCATGTTCACCATTGACTATGATGCTGTCGTGCCTGAGCTCAAGGCCATCGTTCAAGCTGAAGTTGCGCGCGAGTTTGACCGCTCCGAAAATGAAGGACGGCCGGACATCACCATTGTTGTTGATTCTGGTGCCACATCCCCATCCAAGCTGAACTCTTCAAATGGCCGCGATGTGGTTAGTCTTGGGGATGTCATTTTCCTGATGCCGTACAATGGTGCTCTCACCATGGCGAACACCAGCCGCGTACCCGCCACATTTTACTTTGTCGAGAGTCCCTCCGCCGAACAGGGCGGTGCTCATGCCGGCTCCTTGCCTTCTTGGCTCTCAATCTGGCTCCTCAATTCTGAAACCGGGGAGAAAGAACCGCTGGCGTTTGGGAACAAGATGACGCTAGAACCCGGCGAGACTCTGAGCGTCCTTGTCGACGGTACCATCGACAATGTCGAACACGTTCAACGGCTCAATAATGGGTTGGACAGTCTCGACGAGATTCTTCTGCTGCGTGTCGAAGACGGTCGCGACTTTTTTATCCCAATCCACGGAACCTGGCAGCCGACATGCGTTGGGCGATCGGTTGATGAACTCATCCGCATCCCGGAGGGAAAGGGTGGACTACGGGGTCTCTGTGAAGATAAGCACATCACCGGGCCAATCCCGTCTTCTTTTGATGTCCAGTTTGCCACCCCCCGCGAACTGATTCGACTTACCGAAGCCATCGAGGCTCTCACTGAGCGGGTTGTTGCCGATGAGACCATGATTGACGATGCCAAGGTGCCAGGCGATATCGGTTGGCCTTTTGATCCAACAGCGTGGAAGTTTTTAACAAAGAGTGACACGGAAAAGCGGCAGTTGATGAAGGCACGCCTGATTGATTCGCTGGATACGGAGCGGCCGCTGTTGGAGGTTTTCGATGCGGAGATTTCGTCGCGCGATAGACTGGAGGTTCTTGCTGAAGTTTCGCTTCTCTTCCTGCGCAGCCTGTCTGATGGCCTCATCACATCCGAGCTATGGACACAGATCCAAACTGCAATTCCCCAGCTTGTGTCGGGGGCTATTCTGCAAGGCCCTATGAGCGAGGTGGAAGACACCAAATCCGCCGTGCTCGACGTGCTCCTCATGTCCCCGCACCACAACATCTCGTTCGTATTCCTCACAGCCATCATCGCCAAAGTCTGCGCCGAGCTCTCGCCGTACAAGGCCCCGCCTGCGCCACCCCCAACCCCCGCCGCGGAGCTTGCCGACATCACAGATCTGCCGCCCACCCCAGGCGGCACCAAGCGCCAGTCTGCGCTAAGCGTGGCGTTTGGCGCAGGCCGGCGCTCGTTCTCGCTGCGCCGTCGCTCTGCAGCGGCCAGTTTGTCGGATGTTGGCGATGCGGCGGCGCTTGCACGGCGGCGGGCGCGCCAGCGGCGGTACGGCGAGGTGTTTGCGGAGGCTGTGTGCCGGATGGATGTGGCGCCGACCGCCAAAGACCGCGAGCGCAAGGCGGTGCTGAGTCGGCAAACGACGCTGTTGGAGGTGTTCCTGCGGCGGGATGATTGACGAGGCGAGGTGTTTGGGCTTGAGATGTGTGTATGACTTGGTTTTAGGTGGGCTAGAATGCACTCCTAGGTTTGGGGTTTTATGTGTGAGAATTCTCTTTGGCGTTTGGGCAGATGAAATAAATAGACATTTTATGGAATGAAACTGGGGAGGCAAACGAACCACGTCCGTGTTTTGTTTTGTATTAGAATCTTGAATTATCGTTGGTTAAACCGCCCTCCAATTATGAAAGGGTTAGGGTTAGTCTTTTAAATAACTGTTCTTCAAAATCTGTATCAACTGTCTTGAGCACTACGTCATAGAGTGCCTTCCCATGAAGGACGAGACGACGTGACACTAGGGTTAAGCTTGATGTTTGATCATTTACAGTCAGCTTTTCGTGATTCAAGGATTGCTCGCAAATTTGACTTTAGTAAGGAAAACCGGCATCAGAAGGTGACAAGATTCTTGCAGTCATTCTACACCTTCAACCAATTCCCCAAGCAATCCCAAATCGTTTTAAAACAGAAATTCAGGTTGTGCATGCACTTTACAACCTTGCCTTCAAGATGGGATTCATACTGATAGTGCTATTAAATCAAGCTTAAGAGAGTGGACCCCTGGGGAATGGATCGGGCGGTTGCGCAAATCTAGTGCTTTGTAGATCAGTTTCCGCTATCGCTGGCATGGGGAAGCTTATAAGCTGACTCTTCTTCCTTCATTTCAACATCTCACGATTTGGCGATCGGATTCCTGTGTCTTTCACGGCATCAACGGCATTGCGCGATGTATAATCCGACCGCGGCGAATGTGCTCGGCACATTGGGAGCGGTAAGTGAAGACAAGCACGTCGAAGAAAATCTCGAAAACAGTCATTCTAATAGTCGTTCGTGAATATAGGTGTGCTGGTCCATCCAGGTATTGCAGTGCCATCAAATTTGCTCTTGCAATTGAATTTAGAATGGCATGGAAACTGATATGGAATGAATTTCTGTTTCTAGCTGATCCCCCAGATTGCTATCAACTATCGCCGGCACAATGCCACGGGCCTTCAGCCCGCCATGATGATGTTGTGGGCGTGGGCCGGAGTGCCGCTCGGCGTGTACAACATTGTTGAGGAGTTCAACATTGCTTTGAGAATCCAGCCACAGATCCTGACGCTCTTGAGCTTGATAACCTGGGCTCAATGCTACTACTACGAAAAGGTAAACTGGACTATACTCGGGCCTGATAACTTCGTCGTGTACCGATCCTGCCTCTCTGCCACACACGGACGGATGGGCCATAGGGCGAGGAAAGACTTGTTCAGGTGAGCTGACATACTCAATCTGCAACCCGTTTACTAGAACCTCGGAATTCTCCGTGCTTTGTGCCTGGTGGTCCCTATCGTTGCCCTGATGGGTGGAATCCAGGCTGGCCTGATCGTGGGCTTGCGGATCGCCAAGAATGACCACGGCGTCGAATGGCCGATGACCGCAATGGCAGTGATATCAGCAGTACTCCTCGCAGCAGGTGTGCTGTCGCATTACTGGGATATCTGGGTGCACCGGACCGTGCGCGGCATCTCGTTCCTGTTCGTGTTCATCGATGCCGCGGGCGACGTGTTCTCTCTGGCGTCCATCTTCTTCCAGCACGAGATTGACGTGCTCGGTATCGTCATCTACGGCACCGAGTTCGTTCTTTGGTGCGGTATCTTCGCGTGCGGCGGGTACTATAACCTGCGTCCGTGGCTGCACCAGAAGATGTCCTTGTGGCGGGCTACGCGCGAGCTCCGACAGGACCCCCAGATCCAGGAGGCAGAAGGGGAAAACAGTATCGATCTGGGTGCGGCGGGGACTTCGAGTGCAGTTGCGGCCGGCGTTGCCCTGTATGATCTCGGGTCGTCGACGTCTGTGTTTCAGACTCCCGGGTCGGCTATGGTGGCGCGGACACGCTCGAGGAGGTCGGTGGAATCCCAGATCGGTGCATGATCTGAGATTCGTGGATATAGGTGGAGTGAAATGAAACGAAACGATATCTTTCCATGGAAACTACACTAGCGACAGCAGCTTACTATTTCCCGGAAACCTCTGGACTGTCAGATCACGAATAGCTGAATCTCGTTACTAGTTGGTGCTTCTTTACCCCTGAGTCAGGATTGGCCGGCTGCAGGCTGTCACAGAAAACTCTCTCGACCACCAACGCGAATGCCACCTGGCTCCGTGGACGTCCTAGGAGTTACTGACGTCGATCTAACGGGCGAGCATGTATTTGTATCTAGTAAGGAAGAGAGCCCCCGACCTCCCTCTCTGAAATCAATTAATCAAATGACTTTAGATATGGCTCCTGGCGGCTGCATTTTCAAAGAAGAGTCGAGCACAACGAATCAAGCACTGACCATGAAACATGTGCACACAGCAGGAATAAAAGAAACTCGAAGTGCCGAAAAATCGAACTCATCATCGTTGAGCGTTCGTTGGCAGTTGCGGGCGCAGTTGCTGGACGGGTGGTGCTGTGTGGCTCGCCCAACTGGGACACCTGGATGAAGCAGCCGCTCCCTATATAGTGGAATACCATGATGGCTTCACTACAGACAAACAGAACAGAGTCCCACGGACCAAGAACCTGCCTGCTGGCCGGTGGGCTACGAAAAAGGGGCTACACGTGACGCTATACACATGTGCGACCGAGGACAACATATAGCCCCCAACAACACACCATGTTTTCACCAGTCAAAGCACCTCATTTGGCATGTTGTGTATGGTCCTCGCACGCATAAGCTCTCAAGAGTGTGCCAAATACCGCGGTGGGCGCCCACCGCGGTTAAGGTACATGATGACAGTCTGCTGAAGCGTTGTAGGCTGCAGTGCCGGAGGGGCCTGCAGCTGGGTACGTCCGGGGGCAACTGACCATACACAAACGGTGGAACGCAGATTAAAGAAATATCCCCACTATAAACGGTGCTGCGCATCTGATCTTCTAACACATCATCAGAGAAGCCGGGGGACGCGCGGTTCACCACCAGAGGGTGGGAATAGGGCGTTGAAGTGTTCTTTTTTTGTGCCTATATGCTCCGAATATTATATGAAGATGTCTATTGCAGCGTGCGCATATCTTGGTAGCTGCAGGTCTACTCGATAATTCTCTTTTCAACGTTACCGTGTTGTAATGGACAGATCTTGACGATTGCGTGGTGAGACTGGAGATGTTGGCGGTGATCGTGATGGAGGTGGTGATCCTCTGGAACCACTGGAGCAACTGCACGATAGGGGATGCTACCCACTGAGGAAACCGTGAAGCCAGTTCGAATCTTGTTGTGGCCGGTACATGTAAATTCTTTTGTGAAATTTTTTTTTGGATGTAGCTTTGCCGTCGTCTTGTTTGTTTTGAGTGGTGAGCGTTGGGCGGGAAGCATCACCACCCCAAAGAACGACGGTGACTCCCTTGTAGATAGAGGCAATCTTGTGTGCTAAATGTGCTACGTTGATGCGGTGAGCTGTTCAAATCGCTATGTTGTCGGTACTTCTGAAGTCCGATTTCTTTTGGAGGTATAATTGCCGCCCCTTTTTCATGATGCCGAAGTATGCCCAACGGCTCTCGGGACCCCGTCTCCGTGCTGGCCGAAATCAATTGTTGAAACATCATGGAGGCCATTCATCTCATAGTATGGACACAGTTCAATACCAAATATTTTGATAGCAGAAACCGAGAATGCGTTATGAACGCAGACATATCTCTTCCAGCTGAAGCCCGAACAGACGTTGGTGATCGACATTTAGCGACGATGTTAATGATTGGCGCCGCGGAAGCCGCGTCTACTAACTATAACCGCGCCTCTGCATACAGCCGCAGAAAACAAAACGCACAGAAGGTGCAAACCACAGCGTCTGGGTCCCAAGGTTGCACCTTACCCGCCCCCCCAAGTTTCGTGGTGCCTGCCTGAGAAAAAACACGGGCAACCCCCGGAAGAAAAAAAAAAAAAAACCCCCCCCCGCGACTATCAGTCATCTTCGAGATATTCTTTTTTCCACACAAGAATACGAGATTTTGAGCTTCAACGCCAAACGACATATAAAAAATGCTTCCTCGATAAGTTTTGCTCCCTTGAACGTCCTGTTTCGGTTCTTGTCTCTTTTTTTTTTTTGCCTGCTTATCGCTAATTCAACGTCTCACCACTGATCTAAACTTGCTTCTCTAGTTTGATTAAGGACCCTAGACAAAAATAAACACATATCCCAGCTCCTGATTTTTTTCGCCTACCCTCCCTCCCTCCCTGTATCTCTTTTTGCCCTCCCTTTGCTTCGGGCCTGTTCGCTTGAGCTTCGAGTAAACTTTTCTTCTTGAATTCTATGTACATAACGCAATGAACGACAGATAGTACACAAGAAGAGCAGAAAATACAACGCCTCCTTTTTTTCTCCGTCTTCTCCTGACCCAACTCCGACTTCAATTAACCCTCAGTCACGGGCTTGGAGATCGTCTTATATGTGTTCTGGTGAGTACTTTTGGGGTCTTCTCCTCCATATCCTCTTTGTTCCTCGTTCTGTTTTAGTTCCCGCCTTTCGTTCCCCCTGATTGCTGATCTGCTTCCTGCATATTCAAGATCTGTCCTATCATATCTGTCCGACACGCACTATCTAGATTGCTTTGCTACGCCATTTTTTGTGTGTGTGGTTTTTTTAATTAGCCCTCTCCTGCTCGTGCTCTTTTCGGCCTTCGGTCTCTGTCTCATCGTCTCGGTGGTTTTCTGTTGCCTGCTCAATATTATACCTCTCACATTTCGGTTTCTACACGCCTTCTTGGCGTTTCGATGGCCCCTTTAACCTCCGCGATTTCTCGTTGACCCTCATTTTCTTGTTTTTCGTCTGCTGCCAATCTCGATCGGCCTAGGCCGCCTTGTTCCACTCCCGCCTCCATGACTTTCCCCTGATTCGACCTTGATTGCCCAACGATTCGATCCGATTCTCGGCCTTGTGTGCAACCCGCGACATTCCTGTTGCTGTGATATATATAGGATTTTTGTTCTTCCCTATAGATTTACTGGATTTCTTGCCTTACTTTTTCTTTCTCAACTCTACCTGCCGCCTTTATCCATATCCCGGTCCCGGTATCACTGAGGCGGACGAGAACCCGATACTGGAAGAAGCCGACGCGAATCTTCTGGAAAGCTTCCCACCGTTGCTCTCCTCGCACGAATAACTGCGACACACGAACATACCCTCGCACGAGCTCTCACACAAGCCCGTCTTGGTGTCTCCCAATCCCGATACGCAGTTCCGTCTCCCCGTCCATGCTCCACCGTGCGCAATTCCAACCCGAGGAATGACGGAATGACAACGTCACGCTCCTCGTCACACTCTCCCTTCCCCACCTTCGACGAAACGGGTGCCGATGCAAACAACTTTGAGGATATAGGTCTTGACGATGCTTCCACCTCGTCTGGCGCCAACCATGCGTCACAACCGGATCCACGGACTGCCTCGGCAAGGCCAACGCTGGCCGCTGACATGCGGGCTGCCTCTTTAACCAACGGCTCCGGTACTCTTCTCACGTCGTCCGCCTCCATGACATCCCTGTCGTCGGTCGGACGCCAGCTCACTGCGACCTCTGCCAAATTCAATCATGCCCATCACGGCCGCCAGTATGCTCCTCCTCCGCTGACCAGAGGAAACTCCGAAACTCTACACACACGACCGCACCTCCGGTCGTCAAACCTCACCGCCAACTTCAGAAGCACGAGCACCGTCGGTCTTTCGGAGCTCGTCACCCAGCCGTCGCTCCATTCCCAATCGAACCGCCGCCACACGAGCCACTCCTCTGCCCTCCCAGTTCCTGGCAGCTTTAGCAGCGGACGCCGCCATCGGAGTCCGACCGGGGGCCATTTGGGAATTCTGACCGCCACCCCCACGACGACTTCCTCTTCCGCAGGGATGAGCGCCATGACTCTGAACCCGCGGGATCCCAACCAGATCATTCGCCCACGACGCAAGAGCTGGCAGTCGACGCGCGAGCGGAAGTCTGCAAGCGATCTTGAGCGCGAATGTGACGACGACAACGATGAGGACGACATCCCCGATTATCTAGTGCTTGACAATGTTCCTATATCCCCACGTCCGTTCCGAGAACGTCCCACGAGCCGCGCCCCATCATTGTCTCCATCACCAAGCCGGGGACGTAGAAGCGTAGGAAACGGTACGCCCGCCACGGCGGCAGCCCAGGGCAGTTTGCGGTCACCGTCGTGGAAGTCCGATACCTCGGGGGAGCGGACTCCTGGAGCGTCGGATGCAGGCGGCTCATCCGGCGACAAGACGCCGATTCCGTTGAAGACAAGAGCAAAGAGCTGGAACATGGCCATGGCAGGACTAAGTGCCGAGGCCAGAGCCCTTACTGAGAAGCTGGAAGAACACGAAGACTCCCAGTCACAATCAGCACGACCGGAGCGACCGGTGACATGGGGCTCATCGCGGAAGTCTCTTGATAATATGATGCTGGAGCGCCAACGGAGCCGGTCACCGCTCCCCGAACTTCCGCCGGTCAAACGGCCAAATGCCATGATTGACCCCTTACCGATATCGAAGGAGAAGGAAGCGGTTCTCAGTCGGACCCGGCCGTCATGGCTTCCACCCAAGGACCCGGCTGAAGAACGCCGCCACCTCCGCGAGTACCAGAAGATGATGCAGTTGAGCGCCGAGGCAGATCGTCGTAGGGAGGCAGCCAAGAGCGCCCAGCAGCACCGGCGTGATTCCATGGCTGATAGCCTGATGCGGATATGGGAGGACGATATTCTTCCTCGGTGGAATGACGCTATCCGGGAACGGCGCACGCGGGAGCTCTGGTGGCGTGGAATTGCGCCGCGCAGTCGTGGAGCGGTGTGGTCACGAGCCATCGGCAACGAGCTGGGCCTGTCGACGACGTCGTTTGAAGCCGCGCTGAACCGGGCTCGTGAGACTGAGGCGCGTGTGCGTGATGGAAAAGGCGATTCCGAGGATACGCGCCGGGCCTCTTGGTTCACTGCCATTCGGACGGATGTGCAAAACAGCACGTGGCGTGAGTTGAAGATCTTCCAGATGGGCGGGCCGCTCCATGAAAATGTCATCAATGTGCTCATGGCGTATGCCATGTACCGTGGAGACATTGGCTATGTGTCTGGATCTAATGTAAGTGATGAGTCTCTCCCCCCTTGTATTGCAAGCTGAGTTCTGATACTAACCGACCGCATCCAGACCATTGCCGGCCTTCTCCTCCTCAACCTCCCAAACACGGTCGATGCCTTTATTGCTCTCGCCAACATCCTCAACCGCCCGCTCCCGTTGAGCTTCTGCTCGAACGATCTCGGCGCGAAATCCTCAGCATACAACCTTGTGCTGCAGATGCTGCGCGAGAAGTCGCCGCCGCTCAGCGAGCATTTCCAAACAGGGATCCCCGACTTCGACCCGGAGCTCGTGCTCGGCGACGCCTTCACCACCGCGCTGACGGGCTCGCTCGCCATCGACGAAGCCGCCCGTCTGTGGGATGTGTATGTGTTCGAGGGCGACAGCGTGCTGGTGCGCGGCGTCGTCGCGCTGCTGGCCACGCATGAAATGGCCCTCCTCGGCGCGCGGTCTGTAGAAGACGTACGGTTCGTGCTCTACGGCGATGGTGCCGATGATGAGGGCACGAACGGTGCCACCACCCCCGCGGGCAGCCGGCCGATCTCGCTTGCGGGGTCAGAGGCCAGCGAGCCGGCGGCGGCAGGCGTCATGTCTCCAGATGGAAGCCGGAGCGGGGCTGCACGAGCAGAGTGGCGGGCGCGGCGGCGCACGGTGGCCGAGGCCGGAGCAGAGGATCGGTGGATGGAGGCTGTTAGGGAAGTGGGCAAGGCGTGACGTTCCCTGCGTTGCCCGTTTGTCTTTCTGTCTTCAGGTCTTTTGAGACTCCGGTTGGGTTGGCTCGCACATATATGCTCGCAACATACCATCTCTCTGGGCACCATATGGCGATATCTCTTTGCAATGTTCAATTCCTTCGCCATGGTTACCGAAACCTAGCCTACACAGCAACCTTGTTTTTCCTGCCCCTCTCTCCCCCATCAAAAGACATTCCCTGTCGGTGTTACGATACACTCGCTTGTTCTTGTCTCATTTTTTCTTCTTCTCGGAAGCCATGCGTTTGCCTTCCTGGCCTCTTAATGTGTTCTTCTTCTTCTTCTTTTGCCTTCTGCCCAACCACTCGCTGCCGCACTGGCCTTTCCTGTATCCTCTGCATGCTCCCGGACCAAAGTCTCACTCTCCGACCGGCACGGGAGCATGTGCAAACGGGAAAGATGTCTATGCATATGGGTATGGCTGGTGGACTGGCCCGTTTCTTCTTCTTTTTTTTTTCTCTCTCTTCAAGATCTTGCTTCCTACTATTCACGGAACTATCTTGTAGGACCACGTTTGTTTCCCCCTTCTGATTTCTTTAGGGGGTAATCAAGTGATTTTCTCGTTGCTGGAATCATCAATGGCCTCTTTCTTCTTTTTTGACGATATATTTTGCACTTCTGGTGGAACTTCCGTAGAGACGTCTTTCTTCTATTTTAGCATGGAGTATACACACACCTTTTTTTCTTTAGACAAAACGAATACCGCACGTTGGAAATTCTGTGCGGTGATATCGGGGGATAAGAGAGTGACGGGGGAGCACTGAATACTTATGAATACGACCTTTTGTTTTTTAGCTTTCATATATGAGGAGCACGTATTTTAAAAGAAATATATCGCTGGTTACCATCTTACTCGTTCGATCCGTTTCTCATGGAGTGGGAAGATGTTCACATGCACCATGATGATATATACATATATATATATATCCATCGCGTGGAGAGCTCACGCATATATTTAGACTGAGCCTTGGAACTGGGTGCGATATATCCCATCTAGGTATACTAAAGGGGTAGGTAGGGTAGGGTAGGTGAAAGGTGCCATGATTCAATGCTTTATTTTCTTCATTTCCCAGCATCGCACACACTGGCGATCTGATTTTAAGTTTTTTTCTTCTTCCAAGGTTTTCGTGGGTATATTACAGAGTCGATAAAAACTACCAGTAAACCAAAGCCCGCAAGAAAAGGCGCCCCTCAAGAGGGAGAGAACCCTTTCCATCCCCTCACATCACTATCTAATGCCGTTCACGCGCTCTCGGGGCCGCACGAATGATATCGTCAACCCGGAGGAGAAGCTCAGCAGCCTCGCTGGCCGACGACACGACCGCCTTCTTCAGCTTGTAGCTCTCCACGACGCCCAGATCCCGCATGTCGGCGATGCCGCCGCCGGGCGTCATCAGGTCCAGGCCGTACGAGGTCATGCCGTCGTACATGGCTTTGCGGAGCCGCGACAGCAGCTCGCCCGAGTCCAGACCGGCGTTGTCCGCCAGGATGGTCGGCAGCTGGCGCAGCGCCACCGCAAAGCTGGCCACCGCCATCTGGCGCTTGCCCTCGACGCGCGTGGCCGCGGCCTCGACAGCCTTAGCCATCAGCATCTCGGCGCAGCCGCCGCCCAGCGTGGTGCGCGGCTCCTTAACAGTCTGCGAGAGCACGGCCAGCGCGTCGTGCAGCGACCGCTCAGCCTCGTCAAGCAGCTGGTTGGTGGCACCACGCAGGACAACAGTGCACGCCTCGCCGGCGGCAACACCGGAGAACTTGATCAGGGTGTCCTCGCCAATGATGATCTCTTCGATCAAATCGCACTGGCCCAGCTTGACCTGTTCAGGGTGGTCGAACGTCGAGGCAATCTCACCGCCAGTCACCAGCGCCAGCCGCTCGATACCGTCAAAGTCGGCGTGCTCGATCGACATGATGCCGGCATCGGTGAACAGCTGCTCGGGCCAGTTGTAGATCAGCTGGCGGTTGATGAAGCAATTGATGCCGTGGGCCTTGATCTTCTCGACCTTGGCCTTCATCTTGTCCTTCTCGGCCTTCTCGAGCTCGGCCAGCTTGCCGGTCGAGGTGACCTTGACGCGGGCGCCGAAGATCTTGATCTTGTCAGTGTCCATGGAGGTGTTGGCGATCAGGATCTTGGCCTTTTCTAGCCGCTTGGGCTGGTTGACACCAATCTTCTTGTCAAGAATGAAGCCCTCGTCGAGATACGAGTCGCTCAGCTTGCCACCGGCCTTCTTGATGATCTGGATGTGGCTAAGATCTCCCGACTGCTTGAGCCGCAGCACGGCATCAACAGCGAGGCGCGAGAAGTGGTCACGGTCCTGGGCAAGGACCTTGGACGAGAGGGTGGTGCGGGCAATGGCGAGGAGGTCGTTGCGGAAGGCCTTGGGGTCTTTGCTGTGGTCGACGGCCGACTCCTCCAGCGCCTTGAGAGCGGCTTGACTAGCTATTCTGTAACCTTCGATGATGGTCTGCGGATGGATCTTCTTGTCGACAAGCTTCTCGGCCTCACGGAGCAGTTCGGCGGCGAGCACGGCGACGGAGGTGGTGCCGTCACCGACTTCATCGTCTTGCACTTTGGAGATGTTGACCAGAACTTTCGCGGCGGCGTTGTCGAGGGCAATAGCTTTCAAGATAGTGGCTCCGTCGTTGGTGACCATGATTTCACCGGTCGATCTAGATAGAGAGAGGGGGGTCAGGCGGGTGTTAGTTAGTGAACCTGAGTACACGATGAAGGGGTCTTCATCCGGCACGGGCTGGAGTTGGAACATACGCTGATTGCAGAATCTTATCCATCCCCTTGGGTCCCAGTGTGCTCTTCACCAAGTCGCCAACGGCAATGGCGCCAACAAACGCCGACAACCGCGCATTCTCCCCCTTCTCCTCTGTGGTTCCCTCGCCGAAGATCTGTGTAGGACTAAACGAAGCCTGGGGAAGAAGCAAACGGTGGTAGATGTTAGTTAGCTGAGCATAAGATCCCCTAAGAAGCTCAATTGGGGCGAATTCCCCTATACGTTCCTCGCTAGAATGGGTGAGTATGGGAGAGATAAACGAACCATGGTGGGCGAATGTGACTATGTGGTGATGGATTATCAATTCAAACACAACTCAAGCCGAAGACCGAAGGATGATGCCGCTTGAAGAAAATGCAAAAGATTCCAGGTGAGAATAAAAGTTCCAGAAGGAGGGGAAAATCTGGGAAGATGAAGAGTTGTCGTCGTCGATTTTGCGGGCGTGACAAATTCCATATAAAATTTCGGTTGCCTGAAAGTAAGGGGAAAAACCACCAGCCAAAAAAATCATATGTGAAGCTTCTCTGAACTCCCCGCCTTCCTTCCCTACAGCAAATTTGGGAGGGAAGTCAAAACCTATGGATAGTTCCAGATGATTTGCAGATGAGCCGATGTTTAAGCGCAGAACCCCGCCAACCCTTCACAGTGCAATCAGCCACAGTAAATACAGTGTCGCGAACTGTACGCCACAGCCGGGGGCCCTAAGGCCATAAATGTGCTGACATAAGAAAAACACCCCGCCCACAAGCTTTTTTTTTCGTTCTTTTTTTTACTGGGCGTGAAAAAATAAAATAGGAAACAGATGTTCAGCACCTTACCACCCAATCACGGTTTTTGTGTGCTATTTGTGTGTGTATCTTCAGTAACAAAGTTAGTAGCTGTCCAGTCCAGAGTAGTGGGCCATAGCAAAAAATAACCCCCCCAAAATTCCTCCGTCAACTTCGTGATAATTGTTATTGTTGATCTCCAAACCACACCAATTTTTCAACCTCCACACCGATTTTTCTCCCCTATTGTCATCGACCGGTGTTTTCTTCTCCACTGCACCTTCGGATTCTGTTTCTTTTGGACAATCCTTCCTCCGTTGAACCTCCGAAATCCAGCAGTGTCTCACCACCTTCAGCGACCCTGCACCGATCGAAATCCTTGTGCCCCGCGCATATTCATTCTCTATTGATCCCGTCTTCCGCCATCGATTCCCGATCGAACCCGAAGATATTCACCCCGGGCCGAGACTACGAAGCAGTCACGGCCGTGATCATCGAGAATTGCCATCATGGCGCCCCCGTCGTTTGATACCCTCCGCGAGGCGGACCTGGATGAAGAGGAGTTCGATGAGGATGATATTGATATTTCCGATCTCCGCGAGAGATTCGAGGTTCAGCTCGAGCAGGGCTACGATAGCTTCGTGGTCGTTGACGGCCTTCCCCCTGTCAACGAGGAGCAGAAGCCCAAGCTCGTCAAGTTCTTGTTGAAGAAGATGAACACCGCCGGAACTGTGCGGGAAGATTCGATCTTCATGCCCATGGGCGAGGATGGTATTTCTCTCAGGTAAGCATCTCGATGGTTGTTGTGTTTGGGGGAGATTATGGAACACTTCCATCTGCGAGTAGCGGGATACTACTTCTTGTTTCCCCAAGGTACCCCCAGATAGAAACTAACTTTTGACTTGTCGCTACCAGATTCGCCTTCGCCGAATACGAAACCCCCCAAGAGGCTGCCAACGCCATCAGACAGCTCGACACGGTCCATCTCGATCGCAAGCACATTCTCCACGTTAACAAGCTGACAGACATTGACCGCTACGGTCGCGAGGGTCGGATAAACGACCAGTATGTCCCGCCCGAGCTGCCTCCGTTTGAGCAGCAGGAGCACCTCCGGTCGTTTCTCAGCGACCCCAGCGGCCGTGGCCGCGACCAGTTTGTGCTCTCTCACGGCGACCACGTCGGAGTGTTCTGGAACAACGAGAAGGACCCCGCCGAGAACATTATTGACCGCGTAGGCTGGACCGACAGCTTTGTGCAGTGGTCTCCCCTGGGAACGTACCTGACTTCGGTGCACCAACCGGGTGTGCAGCTGTGGGGTGGAGCGTCGTGGAACCGCCTTCACCGTTTCCCCCACCCGAACGTCACCATGCTTGCATTTTCGCCCACCGAAAAGTACATGATCACCTTCTCGGTCCGCCCCATCGAAGTTACCGAGAACCACCCCGCCCTGACTCTGGACGACCATGGCAGAAACTTTGTCATCTGGGATATTGAGACCGCGAAACCCATACGCTCGTTTGCCAGCCTGGACGTTCCTGGCGAGGAGCCCCTTGGTCCTCCCGGCAAGGGCCAACAGCAGATGCCGCGCAAGTTCCCGTGGCCTGTGTTCAAGTGGTCGGCCGACGACAAGTACGTGGCTCGGTTGGCCCAGGGCCAGGCGATTTACGTGTATGACCTGCCCTCGATGAACCTTCTGGACAGGTCGACGATCAAGGTTGATGGAGTGATGGACTTTGAGTGGTCGCCCGCCACCGTTCAGCGTGAGGGCGTCAAGACCTACGAGCAACTGCTGTGCTTCTGGACTCCGGAAATGGGCAGCACCCCGGCCAAGGTTGCGCTGATGAGCATTCCCTCCAAAGAGATTGTGCGTCAGCTGCCGCTGTTCAACGTGACCGACACTAAGCTGCACTGGCAGTCGGAGGGCGCCTACCTTTGCGTCAAGGTTGACCGTCACTCCAAGTCGAAGAAGTTCCAGGAGGCCACTCTGGAGATCTTCCGTGTCAAGGAGAAGGGAGTTCCGGTCGAGGTGGTCGACACCATCAAGGATACCGTGATCAACTTTGCCTGGGAGCCCAAGGGTGACCGGTTCATCATCATTACCACCTCGGAGCCGGCCGGCCCGACCGGCGTGCCGCCCAAGACGGCGGTGGCGTTCTTCTGCCCGGAGAAGGCCAAGGGACCCACCGTCGGCAACTTCAAGCACCTGCGGACACTGGAGAAGAAGAACAGCAACGCCATCTACTGGTCGCCGCGCGGCCGGTTCGTGGTGGTGGCCACGGTGCGCAACCCGCAGAGCTCGGATCTGGATTTCTACGACCTGGACTTTGAGGGCGAGAAGCCTGCTGCCGAGAAGGATCTGACGGCGAACCTGCAGTTGATGAGCACGGCCGACCATTACGGTCTGACCGATGTGGACTGGGATCCCTCGGGCCGCTTTGTGGCGTCGTGGGTGTCGCAGTGGAAGGCAGTTGTAAGTGCCGCTTTCTTTCTTGCTTCCCTTGACACACAGATTTTTTGAACCGTGAAATGCTAACATTTAACCTCAACCAACAGTCCGAATTCGGCTTCCACATCTACGACTTCCGTGGCGAGCTCCTCCGCGAAGAGCACATGGAGAAGTTCAAGCAATTCTTGTGGCGACCGCGGCCGGCATCGCTGCTCAGCAAGGAGGAGCAGAAGCAGATCCGCAAGAACCTGCGCGAGTACTCGCGGGTGTTCGAGCAGGAGGACGCCGACCGCGGCGCGTCGGCAGACAAGGCGGTGGTCGAGGCGCGGCGGCAGATGCTGTCGGAGTGGTTCGCGTGGCGCGCGGAGGTCGAGGCCGAGGCCAACGGCGAGCGTGTGGACCGGGGCCTGCCTATCGATCCGGTGGCCGAGCTGCTGGAGCGCAAGACGGCCGAGCTGGGGCTTACCGACGGCGATCTGAGTGAGCAGGTGGTGGAGGAGATCATGGAGGATGTGCTGGAGGAGTCGGAGGAGATCGTTGCGTAAAATCGGGGTAGTTCTAGATTAGAAGCGCTTTTTTTCTCTTTTTCTTTATTCTTCCCCTCCCCTATCCCTCCTCGTCTCTCCCAGTTGATGGCCACCCTCACTCACTCTCTCTTCCTTTACCGAGGCCATCATATGTTTCATTCCTTCAGGTTTCCCCGGTCTTTTCCTTTTCCCTTTCTCCCATTCTCCGGGTCTGGTTCAGGTAGTTTTCCTTTTCCTTTGCTTTTACATTTTGCTTTCACATTGCTTCCATAGTCGTTATCATGGCCTTTTTGAGTGTTCAAAAGTCCAATGCAAAAAATGAGTTGTTTCTTCATGTCATGAGTCCATCCATCAGCTATCGGTGTGCTACAGATGAGTTAGATGGTGACGAGTGTGGCCGTGGTCATCTAAACTTTCCTCTCATAAAAGGCTTTCTTTGTCTCGGCCGAGACACACGCCCGGAGGGGAGCGGTAAGTGTGGGCGGGTGGACGGGTCCTACATAGCACGAGATCTCTCCCGAGATTGATGCACCGGGAGAGATGCCCTCATCGTGATTGCACCTTGTTCAGACGCTATAGAAGCCCGTTTCCGGCTGTATCCACCAGCATCTCCGGCACCCATTCAGTGTGTAGTTTATCGAGGAGATATGAGCCGATGCCCACAAACACACATATCAGCGGTATAGCGACGTGTACACTGCCAACGGGAATAGACACACGACCATGCAGCATCGGACAGCGTGCTGGACGACCAAGGCCAGCACCCCGTCTCTCCCTCCCACCCTTACTCAAAAGACCCCGAACCTCACTATCACCGCCAGCACAGAAAACAGCCAACAAGACACTGTCCCCAGACCAGCGAGACAAGCAGGAATTCGAGTGAATGGGGTGACCTGCGGGAGGATCGATCATGGAAGGATTGACTGCTGGCCGATATCCCCCCTTTTCCCTCCCGTCCTCCCTCTCCGGACCAGCCGACCGCGAGCCAATGCCGAAAAGATCCAACAAGTCAATGAAAGAGAGGGAACTACCCCCCCCCCCCCCCCCCCCCCCCCCCCCNCCCCCCCCAAGGATGGGCAGGCGTTCGTCCGCCGCTATCTCAGAGCCTGCGGGCGGGGTGAATGGTGGGAACGCCAAACACACTCGGACGAAGACCGGCCATTATCAGGGTGCCGCTGGTGCCAGCCCAGGCCGCCGTCCGGCGAAGAAGCGAGGAGATCGGCACTGACACACGCACACCACAACCGCCCGCCCGCCCGCACACACACACACACACACACGATCACAGGCCAAAAACACCCCTACATACATGCACCATCTCACATTTCCGCTCCAAATTCGAGTCTTGATCCTCGGGACGAAACGCGCGTGAGAGATAGCGACACACACCAGTTTTCCGCACGCTGGGCTGTGTTCGCCAGTACAGTATATACAACCTCCACCACCACCTCAGGTTGGGTATAGGTTGACACACGTATAAGTGCAGGGCAAGCGAGGAATACGTGCAGTCCCGTATGTCCGATAAAGTTTCACTTTTTTTCAACCTCTCTGCCCCCCCCCCCCCCCCTTCGGATCCGCCCTGGCACGCTTTCCTTAGTGGGCATGGCAGGGGGGGCGTGGTCTGCAAGCCTGCTTTGTTGGGGAAGAATAATAAAAATAAAAAGCCTTTGGATCTTCGGTCGGACCCAAGAAATACAACCACCACCACCACCACCACCAACCTGTGCCAAAAAAAGCCGCTCTGCATGGCACACGCACACACACAAAAACTTTAAACAACTGAACACTACACAGTGTACCTTAAGATTCTGACTAAAGTTACTTCTGGGGCCAGGGGAACGCCCCCAACGGGGAAAAAAAGAGGATTATCAAGTAACGGGTAAAAAGGAAGGAAAAAACTAAGCCATGGGATTAATCAATAATTTTTTTTGTTGAGGATTGGGAGGGGGAGGGCCAAAAGCACATGCTTTTTTTCGTCTCGATTTTCTCGATTCCGGCTAGACAATGGCTTCCAGGCGACTTTCGCTGTTCTGCTCGCTGTATTTCCAGAGATCCGGTCGCTGAATTGTACGGTCTTCAGTTCACCACGGATGGTATTTATTCTCAATGGTAGTTCAACTGAAAGAATAGACCTCTTCCACTGGTGGCTGGCTCATCACTGTGACTTCGATGGCGATCTCCAGCCCGCGGAGGGCAAAAGCCGCACCCGCCGTGTCCAAGCTTCCTCTTCCAAGCTCTTTCCCCACCCGTCCGGGAGAATCAAAGCTTACAGTCTTCAGTTACCTTTCAGCTCCTCCTTCAAACACTCACTGGAGGTACCTATACCAAGCACACGTAAAATGGCGGTGAACGCAACAACCAGATACGCGGCCAACAACACCACCATCTTCACACAGACGGCACCAGTTGCCCTTCCCGCATCCGCAACCACGGTCGAACGATGTTCCCAGCGACATCTCCAGCATGACATACGAGTTTCACAAACAATCGGAATACCCTCATCAAATCCTCTCTTGTTTTTTGCTCCTCCTAGGCTTTGTTGAACAGCTCAACTTCGTGTTGATTGCGTCAACCCCAGAGGGCCCACGACCCGATATCAGAAAACCTGCCTAGGCCAGACCACCCAAAGCAAAGAAAAAAAACGTGGAGACAAGCATGCAGAACAAGTGGATAAAAACCCTCCTCAGCCTTTTTCTTTCTGATACGCCGTTCACTCAACACGGGCCTGCTGTCCGTTCCAGCCCCCCCCCCCCCGGCGTTTGCTGTCAGGATCCGCCTAAATGGCCGTGTTACGCTTCAGTTTCTTTTTTTCTCTCCGTTCCTTTTCTTGGACAAGAGCGCAAAAGAAAAGAGAAGCTCTATCCCCTGCTGTCAAATCAGAGCCCTAGAATTGGTCATGAAGTGGTCCGTCCTTTGTAGCTGTTGATGGTTGTAAGTTTTTCTGACAACTCTGTTCCTCTTATACGTATGTAATGAAGTGTCGTTGATTCTGAGTCAATGCACAAAAAAAGCCCTGAACGCTTTTAAAAATGGTTACCAAAAGGAAGGTGCAGGCGGAAGACAGGACAGAACGTTGGAAGGCGGTGAGTTTAATTATGGTGGTAGTGGTGGTGGTCTTTTCAGGCAGGAACAAAAACCAAGTCCAATCCCACATGTCAAACCTCGAAAAATCCAACATCGCACAACCCTTTTTTTTTATCCAGTGTTAAAGATTTCTCGGGATTGGTTTTCCCAACAAAAAAAAAGCAAAAGAGCAGGTCAAGCAAACGACCGCCCACCACCACTGCCCAACCTTCCCATCTGGTTTTTTTTCTAGCTCTCTTCACTCTTGTTGCCGCGCCCTCCTTCCTCTTGCTTTCCCGCCCATCCGCCGCGCCTTCCTAATTCCCGCCCGCACCCCCCTACTAAGAACAGATAATACGCCCAGTAAAATTCAGTTCTCTTGAGAACAAACCACCTACGAGTATACCAACAGCGGATAGGTAGTGAAGAGTAGAGAAGAGTACAACTTGGCCCATTAAGTTCTCACTAAGCCTCCCGCTATATCGATCCAGGCTACACAAAAGAGAAAAAGTCGTTCTTTCTAGAAGGCGGCCAAAGTCAAGAGCACCGGTGTAGGCTGGGCTACCCAACTAAAACAAAAGCTAAACCGCCCACCACGACGGACACAAAATCTAGGAGTTCCCAAAAAGAAAAGAGCCAATCGATGAAGTTGGGCGTTCCGTTATTTGCCCCTGAAGAGATACCATCTGATGCATGCTCTATCATCTTTCCTTTTCCTTTTTTAAACTTCCAACGTGGCTACAGGCTAGGCCTCTCCGAGCCCGCCCGTTTCGTTCCTGTACCTGGCTCTTCTTCTTGCTGTTCTCCTGCGTTTCTTGCCTCAGGTCGTCGTGGTCATCTCCTGATTTGAGTGGCGGCTGTTCGCCTCCTCTCTGAAATCCATGGATAGTCAGGACCAGGTCTAGCCTTGTCGTTGGTTGTGGAGTCTAGAAATCCTGGAGAGTCAGTTGTTTGTACATGCATCCAACCTACTCGTCGTGGCAGGTCTCCTCGGGGCGGAATGTCCAATGTCCAGCACAAATCCCCCTATAAATCACCTCCCGAATGTGCTGTTGATCCGCTCCCCCACGTTGATTTGCACTGTTCTGCCTTCCTCGCTTGTGTGGTCTGTTGGTCTCCTTCCATGCTCCTTCTGGACTTCTTATTAAGCCCTCCCAGTCTCCCCTTCTTCCGTCTTTCATTTATCTTCTCTCTCCTCTTCCCTTCCCTTTCTTCTGAGATTTGATCCTTCTCTCTATTCCCCTCCGCTCTCCATTCATCTTATCTGGAGACCATACAGTGCATCCTTTCTTGTATCTGCAAGCCCTCCATTTGTGTGTTTGGCTGTGCGTGTAAGTGATAACAAAACCTAAAAAGCTTCATTTTCATCAATCCTTCTTCAGTCCTTCATCCCAGTATTCCCCTCCCTCTCCCTCCTGTTTTTCTTCCTATTGTTGCTTCCAGTTCTTCAGAGACGATTGTTTCATGACCGCTAGGAAGTGTACGATTATATAAGAAGGCCATTTTTGTTCACTGTCCCCATCCGTCTGTCTTCGTTGAAAAATAATATCTGAATCATACATGCCCCCGCGCTTGCCCTTGCTGAGCGAGCATTTTCTGACTTAGACGCATCTCCTTTTTTAGGCTTGTTCTCCTCTTTCTTCTCTTTTCTTTCTCCTCCCCGTTCATTCTTTTTTTCTTCCGATTTTATTTGCCTCTGTTTTTTCCCTCCATTTCCAGTCGTGCTTTCTGGTTGTGTTTCCGGTCTTTCCTTTTTTGTTCTTCTCCCCCCTTCCCGTCCTGCTCCTTCCTTTGCAGAACGTTCCCTCATCGTTGACTCCTTCCTCACCATGGCTCCGGCTGTTTCCTCCGCGGTTCCCACCCCGCGGACCACCCGCCGCGCGGCTGCTGCGGCTGCTGCTTCCTCGACCGAGGACTTCTCTTCGCCGTCGACCGCCGAAGTGTCTCCGTCCGAGTCCCCCCGGCCGTCGTCCCCGTCGACCTCGCTCTCGTCGCTGGCCTCCGACGCAGACGAGGACGACCTTGACCTGAAGAAGACGTCGACCGCCGCCACCTCGTCCTACGGCGACCTGGTCGACACCTACGGCAACAGCTTCGAGGTGCCCAACTTCACCATCAAGGACATCCGCGATGCCATCCCCAAGCACTGCTTCGAGCGCTCTGCGCTCCGCGGCTACGGGTACATCCTGCGCGACCTCACCGTGATTGTCTCCATGTTCTACCTCTGCCACACCTTCGTCACCCCGGAGACCATCCCGTCCATGCCGCTGCGCGCCGCCCTGTGGACACTGTACACCGTCGTCCAGGGACTGTTCGGCACCGGCCTCTGGGTCATCGCCCACGAGTGCGGCCACGGCGCCTTCTCGGACTCGCCGTTTATCAACGACCTGACCGGCTGGGTGCTGCACAGCTCCCTGCTGGTGCCGTACTTCAGCTGGCAGATCTCGCACGCCAAGCACCACAAGGCTACCGGCAACATCGAGCGCGACATGGTGTTCATCCCGCGCACCCGCGAACAGCACGCCACCCGCATGGGCCGCCTCGTGCACGAACTCGCCGAGCTCACCGAGGAGACCCCCATGTACACCTTCATCATGCTCCTCGGCCAGCAGCTCTTCGGCTGGCCCTACTACCTCCTCGCCAACGTCACCGGCCACAACAACCACGAGCGCCAGCGCGAGGGCCGCGGCAAGGGCAAGTACAACGGCATCGGCGGCGGCGTCAACCACTTCGACCCGTCCAGCCCGCTGTACGAGGCCCGTGACGCCCACCTGATCATCTACAGCGACATCGGCCTCGCCATCACCATCTCCGCCCTCGTCTACGTCGGCAAGACCTTCGGCTGGCTCAACCTGCTCGTCTGGTACGTCATCCCCTACCTGTGGGTCCACCACTGGCTCGTCGCTATCACCTTCCTGCAGCACACCGACCCCAGCCTGCCGCACTACACCGCCGACAGCTGGAATTTCGTCCGCGGCGCTGCCGCCACCATCGACCGCGAGATGGGCTTCATCGGCCGCCACATCCTGCACGGCATCGTCGAGACCCACGTCCTGCACCACTACGTCAGCAGCATCCCCTTCTACAACGCCGACGAGGCCTCCGAGGCCATCAAGCCCGTCATGGGCCGCCACTACCGCGCCGACACCAAGGACGGTCCCGTCGGCTTCATCCGCGCCATGTGGACCTCCGCCCGCATGTGCCAGTGGGTTGAGCCCAGCGCCGGTGCCACCGGTGCCGGTAAGGGTGTTCTGTTCTACCGCAACCACAACGGCCTGGGCGAAAAGCCTCTGGGCCGTGAGCACTTCGGAGTCAAGGCATAGAGTCACTTCTGCCGTCCTTGAGTTTTGTGGTACGTTGTTTGTTTTGAAGTCCGGACCGGGCCGCCTTTGGGAGTGGAGAGGAGGACGATGTGCTACTGTAAAGGGTTTGGAAAGTATCGTTTGGTATCGAGACAAAAAAAGGAGAGACCATTTTGTGTGCTCAAGAAGGATCATCCCCACCGCTGTTTAGACCCTCACTCATCCTCCACCCACTGGAGCCATGACATGTTGACTCTCCCTCTCCACTTACACCTGAGTCGAAATGTCTCAAAGAAAAAAAAATCACGTTTGTGTTTCTCTCGCACTCATTTCTGCTCTCCTCTCTCTGTTACTCGTTATACATCTTCATGTAATGACTGTTTGGAAATCTCCGTGCCTTTTCTATGGCTTGGCTATCTTTGTTTTTTCTTCTCGTTCTGTCTCTTTTGTCCCTTTTGTTGTTTCTTGCAGTCGGCGGTCTCATCCCATTCTTGTTGGTTGGTGTGGATGCTGCACATCCATTGGTCCGTCTGGACACGCAAACTACTACACTTCTCACGGGCTCCGTATCGGACCCCGTATCCGGCCGCATTATACGTGGTTTCGGCGAACTGACCTCGCCGGAGCCGACATCCTAAAATAGACCAAGCTCTTTTTTTCTCTTGCTTTATGTTGTCTTCGACAGATCAAGCCATCTATTCAACCAGTTAGAGTATCTAAATATACAGGATCCGATGTGCTGTTTGTTCCTTGACACAATGCAACTCTCTGGTGAAGTCTAAACAGGTCTGATGTTACGGTTCATGAATCTGGCGGAGGAAGAAAAGTAGATATAGCGCTGAAAAGAAGCATATGCATAAGATAGAGCGTATAAAAATCGCTAGCTGGAGAAAACAAGTCCCTCCAGCTTACAAGATGAATATCTATATCTATATATCGCTTTGAAAAGAAACCCCGGCGACCCGAAAATACCAAAATACATGTAAACGAAAGAATCCCCCTTATACGGAAAGCCACCAACGCTAACATTTTTCCCACACTTCCTTATAGCCCCATCCCACGATATTCAAGAAATAGAGTATCCTAAAAGCCAAAAGCAAAACTCAAGTAGGAATCAACCCATTTGGTTCGTAGTATTCCTTGAAACGGTCGTTTCCGTGCCACCCCAGCATGTACACCACATCCCAGCACACCAGCAACAGCTTCGGAAACCGCGCCGTCCAGAAATTCAGATACCCCTCCGGCAACGATCCGACTGTGCGTTTCAACGAGTCCGGCATGTCCTCGTAGTGATTCTTCTTGTTCCGAAGCGCCCGCAGGAGGTCCAGCATTCGTGAGCCCGTGTACTTCCGCTGCTTTCCCAGCGAATCCACAAAGTCGCGCGGGAGAACACGCAGGAAATCACCCTTAATCACATCCGGTGCGTGCCGCTCCAGCTCCTGCAGGGCCTCCGACGGCGGATCGCGCTGTTCTTTCTCAAAAGAGTCACTGACGTCCACCAGGAACGCCAGCCGCTTCTTCGGTGCCCAGAAGAAAGGGTGGGACATGACTTCTATCGCCGTCGGCCGTTGCTTCGGGTCTGCGCTAAGCATCATGCTAATGAGATCGCGGGCCTCGTGCTTATATTCTCCAAGCACGTTGAGGGGATCCAGGTTGTAATTCGCTTTACGAATGTTGACTTCTCGCATGTACCGGTCCCCGCAGTCAAACGGATGCGATCCGTTGGTGAGCACGTAGAAGAACACGAGCCCCAGGCTGAAGATATCGATCGATCTTGTTGCTCGCCGGGACACGAGCCCGTCATTGACCATCACAGAGCCCGATCCACTGTACGTCGATGTGTCCAGGGTGCCATGGATGTTGGACTCACGCGCATCGTCATCCAGAAGGAGCTCAGGAGCCCGCCAACCCGACGTACCGGCAGCCCGGCCCGTAGTAGCTCCAAACGATGACTGTCCACCGTCAAGTTTCTTGCACAGGCCAAAATCCGACACGACCAGCCGCGGCCGGCCATCCTTGCCCATGTTCACCAGAATGTTTTGCGGCTTCAGGTCACGGTGAACAATGCGCAGTGCGTGTAGATGACTGAGCCCGTTGGCAATCTGGTAGAGCACGGCAGGCATGTCTTTGCGTCCAGCCACGGCCAGCTCCTGATAAGCAGATGGCCTTTCAACAACATCCGCCAACGACGCCACACACCGTTCCAAGGCGATGTACAAAAAGCCATTGCTGGTGTGTTGTGTGTAGTACCGGATGACATTGGGATGGTCGTCACTCTCCTTCAACAGCTTCGTTTCCTGGGATGCAATGTCGTAGAATTGGACCAACATTCGTTTCACCGCAACATCGCGGCCATCAAACTTTCCGGCAAACACGAGTGTTCCGTTGCTACCAGTGCCCAGCTGATTCTCCATGTCGACCTCCAAATTCTGGATGATTATAACAGGGCTCGTAATGGCCTGGGGGTTGTCGATATATGATTGGACATCCGGCTCGACTGGATGCTGTTGGTTGGTGATCTTGATGGCCCCCTTGACTGCATTCTCCACAGATTGCGCAGCAGACTCATCGGGGGACTGCGAACTGTCACGCTTCTTGCCCTTCTTATGCTTGACACCGCCCCGACGACCTCGATGCGCCTTGCGCTTTTCTTTGGTGCCATCGCCAGTTTCGGCCTCGTCTGGGGTTTTCTTTCTGCCGCTAGACACGCTGTCACTCTGCTCGCCATCTTTGTCTGACAGATCATCCCCAGACCCAGGAGAAGGGCTCTGAGACAGCCTGTCCGGCGTCTGCGATTTCGCAGTATCATCAGAGACTCCCCCAGCTTCGTCTCCCTGTGCCATACCCGCCTGGGCTTGGGTGTCTTGCTTAGCAGGCTTTGCTCCTTCATCCTCCACTGCATCATCCTCTTTGACCGACCGGGCACGACGAGGTTTGAACCGTTCCCCGATCCAAGCTCGAATCCTCTGTTGATTGGCGAAGATTAATACGGCCAGGGCAATAGCAAGCGCTGGGTTTCTGATGAGGTCAGATATGCTGGCGATCACCGTAGCAACAAACGACTGCGGGAAGCCCCGGACCTTGTCCATAACGGTGGACGGATCGAACGCTTCGATGGAAGGAAGAACAGAGCTCAAGGCTTCGGGATTGTTTTCATTGGTATTCTGGGCCTGGCCACCTTCTATCAGGGCCAATGGCTGGCGAACATTGATGGAGTTGACGTAGTGGGTTCCTACAAGGACCTTGAACAGAGACTTCGGTGTCATGGAATCAAGTGCTGGGTGAGGCATTTCCAGCCAGTCTGGGTTCGAGCTCGCGGCGATCGGCGCGTTGATGATTAGCGGATAAGCCAGTCCAGACATGGCATACCAACTCCCAGCCGATGTCTGATTCAGGAAGATGCTGTTGTGGCGAGCATGAGCTTCAGTAGCATCCCGAGATGGCGGTGATGGCTGGGGAAGAATAATGAGTTCCGGATTGGTTTCAATGTCAACCCCACGCGGACGGCAAATATCGAAGACGCGGATGACAGGAGAAGCGAACTTCTGGCTGAAAAGAGTCGCACCCAGGTCAGACTCGGACTTTGCAAAGTCCAGACCGTAAACCTTACCATCGTGGCGGCTAGTGATATATCGGTTGTCGAAGGATGTATGGGTCTGGCTATACTGATGGATAAGATCTTGGTTGAAGTTGTTGGGACCCCATTCGCGGAACTTGATGGTGGCAACAGACTTGCCATCAGCGCGCTGAATAGCAATGGTGTACTCGGTACGGCCAAGCTTGATGGTGCCGGTAGAGATGCATTCATCTCTGTCAAACATAGCGCCAGGACGTAAACAGCTCTCTGTCTCGGGAACCTGAGCGCCAGTCTCTCCAAACCATTTCAGAACACGGCCGGTGGCGGCGTCTAGGGTGATGAGAGTGGTAGACTTGCTACCGACATAGACAACCGATTGCTCTTCGTCATCATACGGAGACAGCTCTTCAACCAGTTTCTTCATGGTAAGACCAGTTCGTACCAGAGCGGCGCCAGCATATGGGGTGTCTCCAGGAACCCAGAGGAAGAGGGATCCGTCCTGGGAAGGCTCCAAGGCCCATAGATAGTGATCAACGGGGTTGTAGTCCTCATCCAGGATGGAGGTGTTGGTTCGGTGGTGGACAGTTTCGACCATAGGATGGTCAACTTCAAGCCGCCACCGTTCTTTGCCTGTACGGCGGTCGGTGGCATAGAGGTCTCCATCGACGGTCGCCAAAAGGACAAAGTCCTCAACTTCCCAATCCTCCAGACTCCGCGCAATCTGCTGCGATGCGACCACAGAACCATGCAGGGAACTGGATCGGAGTCGGTGCGGGGTTGGTGCTCGAACGGCCGCAGCCGGAGCCAAAGTAGCGAGGGCGCTCGCATCGTCAGAATCGTCGTCGTCGACGTTCTGGTTGAGATTGTGGTTGCTGTATAGGGTATCGAAGGCAGGGTCAACTGCAGGACCAGAGCCTTTGGGAGGGCGAAAAAAATCGGCGGGCTTTATGTTGGAGTCATCGTCGTTGCCGATGTCAGACGCTGTGTACGTCACTTGGACCCCGGCAGCCGAATCGGTATGACTGCCAGCAGTGTCCTGTCGGAGCTGCTCATCGACATCTTTGGCGAAGGTGTGTTGGCGAATTTCGGGTTCAGCATGGTTGATGACAGCAGCAGCAGCAGGGGCCGCGCCATGCACCTGGGGGATGTGGGGGATACGGGATCGAGGATTCGGTTGTTGGAAGCTGGCGCCGTGAAGGGCATTTGCGGGTGGGCGACGGTTCGCGGTATTAGGGCCGGCGGTGGCGGCTTGCGCAGCCGGCAACGCCGTCAGGGCGATGAGGCATTTCCCCAAGCTCAAGTGCATCGTTGGCAAGTATATGGAGGAGAGACTTTATTGGAGATGCACGGCTGGGAGAGCCGATGAGGCCAGCATAGTACGAATTAAATCGATACGGCCAAACGAGACGGGGATTTGATTGAAGGCATTCGGAACCAACGGATGATGGGGTTTTTTCAGACGAAATGAATGAGAAGATGAAGAGCAGAAAGGCGGCGGGGGAAATGTATATATATATGTATATATATATATACCGAAGATAGAAGAAAGACGATTGAGGAGAGAAAATAAAGAATGGATAGGACGCCAGATAGAGAAGACGGAAGGGTGACTGACGGACGCTGTTGGAATTTCTGCAACTGTTATCTGGTGTCGCGAGGAAATAATGAAAGGAGAGTCGGGCAAAGAATTATCTGGCTTGTGGACGACAGATCGGCCCTAGAACACGGCCAAAGTCGAGTCAGTTGATGAGTGAAGAGATTTGAGCCGAGCTGATTCAGTTGTTTGTCGATATGTTCGCAAGATGTGGTGCGAAGACGAAGACGCACTAAAAGAAAACCCCAAGAAAAATCTGAGCACAAATCAAGGGGAACAGAGAGAGAAGAGCAGAAAACCAGATTAATAGAGATGGGTTATGTAAGCGGGCATGACTAAGGCCGCGTGCTTGCGATGGACTTCAGTGTTGGCACAGGATGGCGGTTTCTTTGTTTGCTTGGTGGGGTGGCATTAGGAAGGAGAGAATCACGACGAGGGAAGGAAGGAGCCCTTGGCAATGAGATGAAGCAGGAGGAAGGCGCAGACAAATTGCCCAACAGCAGGAAAATCGCCGTTTGGCTTGGATGTGAGTGGCCATGTTTTGTTTTCTCTTCCCATATAATTGTTGGTGGTGTGTGATGATACGACGAAGAATGGGGAATTGTGGACTGATAGAAGGGCTGTGGTGGAGGCGGAGTGGAGGAATAGTGGGAAGGTTTTGGCTGTTACACTGTTGCAGCCAGCGCTCCACAGGAGATAGAGGATGGGCATACTCACTGGATTACAAGGGCGAAGAATCGATGGCGGTACTCGAATATATAATTCCGCTGTTCGATCGGGAAAAGATTCGTGTGAGAGTGAGAACGAATGCACTCGATGATCACGAGAAAATCAAAGCAGATAGTATAGGAGAGAGAGCAAATGAAATGAATCTCAACAAGAGGGGTTCCGGGATGAGTAACGTGGAGAGAGAAGAAGAAGAGGAAGAGGTATGAAAGGAAAAGGAAAAGAACCTTGGAGAACCAGAGAAGAGTTGTGTGGACAAGAAAAAGAAAATGAAGGGGGAATTTTGTGTGAAAAGGACTTGAAAGGCACGGCTACCCGAGACAGACCAACCGGAATGTTGGAGGAATAACCATGGAGTGACCGACTCAATAACAATTTGTGGACTGGTCATCGCAGAGATTTCGGTACTGCGGTACTTCCTATCCTATTGGGTTCCGTCATTGACACTGCTTGTAGGGTACCAGAATCATAATCTACGAGTACAAAATCGGCTCGTCCGTCGATAAGGAAGTCCGCACACATATAGAGTAAGCGTCAGAACGTTGAGACACACTCCACTATGGCGGAGATACTGTCCGTGGGTGTAGTATCATCGGCAACATTGTAGAATGGCAACGCAATATATAAAGATACTATACACATCTTCGTCACGGAAGGGAAGAAACTTTCAGTGATAGATGCAATCTAAACCGAAATAGATGAATGTTGCTAGTACTTTCGAACAGAGGAAGCGGACTGTATGCATATTGGGGAAACAGTCTGCTCAGAGACCCCACCGAAACACGTACTGAAAAGAGTGGAGGGGATCGAAACTCAATGACGGGGCTCAGAGATGTGTGGGTGGGATATGGTGACTTGGTTGAAGTACATGCCCTCTTAGGCCTCCCCAAGGCCGAAGAGTTCAGCAATCTGGTAGGTTTACCATTGCGGAAAGCAGACCGGCGACATCAAAGACTCTACAATGACCACATCTATGCATGCTGTGATGCCACGTTGCAAACAAGGTAATCCTCTGACTCCGACCCCAACCCTGATGGGTGCAGCCACCAACACTGTATATACATCTATTCTCAATGCCTAAGTAGTCCAGCAAACGACAAAAGAAAAACAAAACCGTCTTCTGACCTCTTCAATTTCACGATCTGCACCCAACTCAATAGCACGGCATTAAACACCGAACCCGCTGTGGCTCCACGGGGCCGGCCAGTACGGCAGTCCAGAGCCCAGAGCCCAGAACCAGCAAAAGCAAGGGCAGATCCGTCCAAATGATTGCCGCCCACCCCATCTATTCCTTACGCATATCGATCGAGTCTCACGTCTCACACTTTCGATTGAGCCCGGGTCTGGTCCGTAACTACAGAGAGTTGGAAAGTTTTCCTGCGTTTCGCGTAGTAAATAGAGTGCTCGTCGTCAGCGACACCGCAGCGGGAAATATGCCCAGTACGATGAGGTTTCGAGCCCTAGCACTGATGATATTAGGAGCCCTGCTATACCCCGTAATAACACCATGTTTGGGAAGCAAACCTGCAGTGTGATATCTTGGCTGGCCTCGAATATCAAGACCTGCTCCCACCAGCCCCTTATGACTTGTTTCAACAACCATGGCTTCCAAGTGTCGCCATCGGGAGACACCCGAAACCTGCTGAGTAGTAGTATCGTTAATACAAGAATGAATGTCGCCTCGGACTTCGAGATTAAAATAGGAGGAATTGTGGTGTCGGTTTAGCCGTGGTTTCACGTCTCGTCTCTCTCCCTACCCTTTTCTTAGAATGAGCCCACGCCGGCTGGCACATGTGAACCGGCCCCATTACTCTGACAGCTCCGGGCAACTGGTCGGGTCGGGTCCGGGTCTCAGCTCTTCGCCGTTTTGCTGTCCCTATATATCTATGTGAAATCGGGCACTGGGACTTGCACTCCTCTGATTGATGGTCAGGGTGGAAGTAACTTGTACTTGTGTTTCACCTCCAAACCTATTGACAGCCAGCGGTGAGGGCCTTTAGAAACATTCTAGTCAGTATACGGTTAGCATATATGCCTGAATATCCGGCACTCACAGGATGATTCCACGACCCGTTCAAGCTTTACATTCCAGTGGTCCAGGAAGCGCGTTCCATTGCCTGAAGAGAAATCAGTGGTGCTATCAGGATATCGCGAGCATTGTGAAATCTGGAAGCTCGCTATTAGCTTCGGTCATCCTCTCATAAGCCTTTGTCACATGAAGGAAGACATGTGTAGTAGGGTTAATGTTAGGGTTCACGACACTCTCGGCTTCGGACCTCCTTTCCTCCTGCACACTCCAGGGGTAAGTGTGCCACCAAAGGCACAGTGCGAAGCTGAGCATCGGTGCACCAGCCCGTCCAGCTCATTTCCCTTAAAATTGCGGCGCTTTTACGGGGAACTTGCGGTGCCCGAGTCCCCGTAGCCCAGCATCTGACTGCTGCATCAGAGTGGGCATTATAGTGGTCCGACCCCTGTGATACACAGTAGAAATATCTCATGTCGAGACTGTACGGCCGCCTGTATCTAATCAAGCTTTGCTTCAACCAATCAGTCACGCTCAATCGCGACTTCGTGCACCCCAAGTCGCTCCTTCCTGCGAGAGTCGACGCAACTTCACCATCTCGTGTGCCTCCTTCCCGCTTCCTTCCTCCCTGCAACTTACTTGCGTTGGTTCGGCTCATCTCCTTCGTCCTCTAATTTTATATGACATCTTCAAGTTTCTCCAGCCTCAATCTTTTATTCTCTCTGGATCCTTTTTGGGGGGCTTTTTTTTGTTTTGCTGTTGTTCCATTTCCTTTCCCCATATATGACTCCGAAAATTAGCTTCACCCAATATCAACCGCGCCAAGAACTTGAATACAAGGACTTCACAATAATCAACCGTCTCACACCATAGCGCATCTCACTTCGGTTCTCACTCTCGTTATTGCTCCTCGTAGCATCATCTTCGGTTCAATAGAAAGCCTGTTCTTCTTCTTCTTTTTTCCTTTTCAGCTTATTCCCCGCCGGGTCTTCACCCCTCATCTTCCAAATCTTTCCTCACCATATGCGAAGAGCCATTGGATAGAACCTCATTGGTCCCCAAGCCTGACAAGAAAAAAAAAAAACCGTGACGAAACCGAGAGAGCGTGATAGCCTAGCCTTGTAATCCTGTCTAGCCGTGCATCTTTTCCCTCTCTCTTCCAGTCTTCCACCACCAGCCTCGTGTATCAGTGACTTTACGCCACCCACGTCCGTTTCTCGTACCCTCGATATCTTTCTTGGCCACCGACTAAACGCAACTCGTGACATCCGGGGCTACAATCGTCTAGTCAGGCGGGAAATGCTGCGCCCGACAAGATCTCGCGAGATTTTGCTGTCAATATAAAATTCGGCCTGTTTCTGCGTCTCCCGACTCTGTCCCTTCTTTTCCGGAGTACACATACCTCCTCATACTGCTCTGTTTAGCGCCCCGGGTTCCGTGCCTTCGCCACCTCCACGTATCGCGTTGTTCCGTGTCCACCGAAGAGTCTGCTTCTTGCGCTGCCCGCTTCCCCGACCGCCGATCCTCGTTCCCCAGTTCCCGCCGCTGTTGCCCCCCCTTGGGCTTGGGGCTGGGCCAACACCGCCTAGAGTTCGAAATCCTATATTCTTTGTGTAGCACACATACCCTGCTTCACACCTGGCTCTCTCTTATTAAATGTCGAGAAAAGATACGTCCCGTACACGCTCGTGGGACATGCAAGCGGCTAGCAGGAGGGCCGACCCTAGTGGGCGCAAGGCCAAGGTGAGTTCTCTTTGTAATTCGTCCCGGACTGTGTGACTTGTTAAGCTGACGAGCTCTTGATGCTTTTCCCAGCTTGCGCGTTCATATCAAGAACTTCTTGAGTGAGTAATTCGATCGATCCGACCCCTCTTCGACGACTGCGGGCGACCCATTCTGGGTTGCGCTCAGTAACGGTGTGCCTGCTCGAGCATTGTTTGCTAATATAACCGCGGCCTTCTGAGTACAGCGAGTTCTCAAGCAAGGAACTCAAGTCGGTTGGTAACTATACCCTCGGACGCCTGATAGGAAAGGGCTCCTTTGGAAAGGTCTACCTCGCCTCCCACAAGCTCATTCACGGCTCGAAAGTTGTGCTCAAGTCCGCAAACAAGAATGATTCCAACCTCGCCCGCGAAATCCACCACCATCGCCAGTTTGTCCACCCCCACATCGCCCGCCTGTACGAAGTTATAGTCACCGAGAATTCAGTATGGATGGTCCTGGAGTACTGCTCTGGTAGGTGTTTTCCCTCAATGGATCATCGGGACATGTCAGAACCCGTTTCCGCTCTAAGATGACCGTGGAACCCCTCGTTTGCTGATCACATACTTTCTACACAGGTGACGAATTGTATCACCACCTCCTCCAGCATGGCCCTCTTCCTGTTCCGAAAGTCCAGAAAATATTTGCCCAGCTTGTCGGCGCCGTTGCCTATGTCCACATGCAGTCATGTGTCCATCGAGACCTGAAGCTCGAAAACATCCTGTTTGACAAGAACGAGAATGTCAAACTTGTCGATTTTGGGTTCACCCGAGAATACGAAGGCAAAACAAACTACCTACAGACATTTTGTGGCACAATCTGCTATTCCGCCCCTGAGATGCTCAAGGCGGAGAAGTACGCGGGCGAGAAGGTTGACGTCTGGAGCTTAGGTGTCATTCTGTATGCCTTGCTATGTGGAGAGCTTCCTTTTGACGACGATGATGACAACGTGACCCGCACAAAAATTCTATCCGAAGACCCGAAGTTTCCCGATCACCTACCGGCCGAAGCCATTCCCCTGTTAAAGTCTCTCCTCTCTAAACGACCTCTCCTGCGACCAACGCTTCCCGACATCCTCGCCCACCCTTTCCTATCTGAAGAGGCGCCTGCGCAACAGGCTATCCTGAACGTTCAACGCCCGCCGCCGTTCACCACTCCTTTGGAACTGGAGACTTTGCACCGTATGCGCAGCGCTGGTGTCGACACCGACAAAGTGATGGATAGTGTACTGGCGCAAAAGTGTAACGTTCTTGGTGGCTGGTGGACGTTATTACTGGAGAAGGAAGAGCGGAAAGCCCAACGCCGAGAACGCAAACGCAAAGACAAGGAAGCCGAAAATCGAAGTATTCGACGTCTATCAGCCGCGTCCAGTCGGCTTGATCGCATTGTGCTTCAAGAGGTCCACGAAGCTGTGCAGGGATTGGGCTTATCTGGGCCTAGCCCTGCTGGTACTCGGGTGGCATCTGGCAGTGGACGGCCCCGTGGACGGTCCGAACGGCGCAGCTCCAACTACGGTGGCGATTTCCAAGTGTCCGACTTACCACTGCTGGCGGAAAATGGAGGCAGTGAGGTGTTCCCCAACAGCCCAACGGAAACGCGAATGTCTCTCGGCGACCGAGCTTCTGAGCGATCAGTGAGCACGTCTCGCCATAGACGGCCGATTCCACCGCCGAAGGAAGGCGTTATTCGCAGTGCACGATCGCGGGGGTCAACACTTCATCTGGTAACGACGCAAGACGCAGTGATGCTGAGCCAAATTCACGACCAAGCAAAGCAGGCACATGAGGGTGGACAGAAGGTGCGAAAGAGGCCGTCGCAAGCCATCTTGTCACACTGGAAGAACTGGACCCATTGGATCTTTGAGAACACCCGGCGTAACCGACCAAATCGACGGGGCAGCATATCGACGCCCGATCTTCGCGAGAAGGTCAAGGCTGCAACATCCAGTATTGGGAGCAGTAATGGCAAGCACAACAGTGGCAAGGATGTGTCTCCCCGGCCACAGACAAGCAAGTTCCCCCACGGCAAGGGACCGGATGGCAAGGCGATAAGTACGTTACCGCCGGGATTCGTTGCCAACGGCCACACTTCCAAAGCTATGCCACCGCTTCCTGTGATTGTGGGCGGAGCTGGAACTGGCGTCGGCAGCGGTGCTGGTGCCGGTGGGCTGGCCTCGCGTGACGCTTCGTCGCCGGTCGTGATGATGATGGGTCAGAACGAGACTGGTGGCGGACTAGGCGGGAACGGGTCGAGCCATGGTGCGCTGGGTAGCTCACAGTATCATCGCATGCAACACTCGACCCCACATAAACGACAGTCACTCTCGCCGTCTCCGCTAACGCCGCGATCGGCTGCTGTACGGCGACTGTCGTCGGGCCTCCGGGGCCGCAAATCGACGTCGTCCTCGGTGTCGTCGGTGAGGTCCATTCACCATCACCACCACACTCACTCGAAAGCATCATCAACCAGCTCGAATGGATCGGTTTCGACCGCCATGTCCAAGGCCACACTGCCCCGTGGAACATCGCCACATCACTCCGTCAAGGTGCTTCCCGCAACGCCCACATCGTCCCTGCCCGCAAACATCCGTCTAGTGCGCGGCAATGGACCACCCGCACTTAACCTCTTCAACGAGAGAATGCCAAGCGGCAGCAGCAGCAGTGGTGGTGGATCTGACCTCCGTGACTCGGCCGATATCTCGTATGCCGGACCGCCACCTGGCTCACCGAACCCGTTTTCTGGAGGTGGGGTAATGTTCGCGAAGCGCAAGCGCAACCTCTTCAAGGGGCCCATGCTCAGCGTCAACGTCGGGTCGCCGTCGCGCGGCGCCTCGGGATCGGGCGTGCGCGGCACTGGCAGCGGCTCGCACTCACGCAGCGGCAGCGCGTCCGGCCTCGGGCGGCGGTCGGGCGAAATCACCATCCAGGAGGTTGACGAGGACGACTGCGGCATTCTCGATGAAGGCGACGAATCGGCGGCGTGCGGCGACGACATTGAAGAGGAGATTGAGGAGGTCGACGTGTTCTCGCCCGTGGTCGGACGACCGGGCGAGACCGTTGAGGAAGAGATTTACGAGGAGGGCGAGGTTATTGGGAGCCGGTCGTCGCCGCGCAAGAATGATTTGGTGATGACGGAGAAAGCGAAGGCCAACGGCTTGTAAAAAGGGGTTTAATACTGCATTTCATGACCACTTTCGGGATTGCTGACGGTGGTGCGGCTATATGATGGCACAGCGACTACAGTGAACGATATACGACCTATCTATTTTTCTAGCGGACTCCTTTCAAGGGAGTTTTCTCTTGTTCTCTTTTCTGGTTCTTGGTCTTTTTTATCACGACCTTATTTATCTTTTGGTTATATATCCCTCTATTTACTTTATATGCACCCGTATGTTCTTGTTTCTGTGCTCCAGCTTCTTCTTGGCTCTTTATCATAGGGGCTTTAGTTGGAGAGACCGGCACCTGTCTATTACAGATGTTCACACAGAGGTGGCGTGAACTCATTTGTCTATGTGATTCTTTTCTTCTCGCTAAGCTGCCATAGATTCTGGAGTTGATAAGTGCGTAACTCTTGCTTCTGTTTGGGGGGGAAATGTATCTCTGTTGTTTAGAGTAGATAGCTGGAGGACTTCAGGGCTGTGGCTGTGGAATACGGAGCAATAACAGAGTTGAGATAGCGGTTGCGTGTGCGTTTAACGGGTTTTGTGAAATCCTGAAGGTGCTTATACGTGTTGCTTGTATGACCTTGGGTGCCATTCATATTCTGGCATCTTCGTAGTAGTTGAACACCCCAGGAAAATCCGGATCGGTGCCCCACTCACGCCGCTCCGGCCGCCGCGTCCACCCGCAACTTCATCCTCCGCGCACGCCCCACCCGGCCGACCGCCGGCAGACTCATGCACAACAACGGATCAAATCCAACCAGCCCGCCCTCGCGGATGATCGAGAGTGCCGCAAGCCCGAGATAGCTGTGGTAGATGTCCGGTGGCGCGCGTGGCACTTTGCCGAAGCCGCCGATCAGGTGCTGGGTCTTGGCGGTTAGGAAGCGGGCGATGCGCGGGGTGTTGGGGTTGATGAGGTCGGTTTGGCCGAGGATCTGTGAGTTCGGTTAGTTTTATGCATCAGACATGATGATAGGGGGTATGCGCCCGGAAGAAGAATGAAGGCGAAGTCTTACAGCGAGAGACGCAGCTGCCCACCAGCAGTAACACGTATCCAGGTCCTTATTCGGCCGACCACTAAAGCCAATGTAGAGACCGGAGAAGTCGTCAAGAATCGGCGGGCTGATCATGTCTGGTTTCTCCATATACCCCGGTGGCCCGTTATCCTCATCTTCTTCATCCTCCTCTTCATCCTCATACTCACCTGGCTCTTGCTCCTCCTCGTCCTCGTACACACCCATGCGCATCACGAGGAACCGGATCAGGCCGGCCAAGTTGGGTACACCGGTACGGATCACCGGGCTTAAGCATCCGGGCGTCGGCTTGTCGCTTGGAGCCGCCAGGAGAGCCAGGGTTGCAAGGCCGCAGAATGTGTAGCCGGCTACAGAGAGAGTTAGTCTTTCTGTTGTCTAGTCCAGCATACTGACAAACAGGGGGGCATACCATGGGCTTCATGCCCGTTCATCCCTCCTATTCCACCGTCAAATGACTGTACCATGCAGAATATTAGCAATCGCCTAACACCACTGTCTCACATAGTTGTAAGGTGTACTTCTCACCTGTGACCGCCGTACATGCGCCACCAACGCATCGACATCAATATCTTCCACCCACCCCGCATCTCCCGGCGCCACATCCCCGCGCAAACACCACCGCACGCCAGCCGCAAGGTAGCAGAACCGCATGTCGCCACCAGCGGCCACCACGCCGTCCGAGTCGACCACCTCGCCGAAACTCCCATCATCGCGCTGCAACCGCCGCAGCCAATCCAGCGTGCGCCGGCGGTCGACCCCCAAAAACGCACCGTTCTGCAGGTGATCTTCCTCATCTGCGGCTTCGGCATCGGGCGTCAGTGTCGCCAAGATCAGCAGCGCAAAGAATGTCGCGGCCAGGTTAGCACACGCCGAGTTCGCCGGGCCCCGGGCATCGCCGGCGCCGCGCTCGTACGGCAGCAGCTGGTTCGGCGAGCCGGCGAACCCGCCGCCCGGATGCTGCAGGCCCAGCACCCACGAAATATGCGCGGCGCGGTCCGCGCGCGACAGCAGCGGGGACTCCTTCTTCGCGGCGCTCGCCTCGGGCGGCTCGCTGCTGTCGGAGTCGGCGAGCAAGTCCAGCGCCGACAGACAGAAGAAGCCGAGTGTTACCCGGCTGCTGTCGTACGGCAGATAGTGCGACGGGAGGTAGCTGTCGAGACACCGGCGCCAGAAGCGGGTGTGTTTGGCGCGGTCGAGCACCACGCGGTCGGAGGCGGCCATGGCTGTCGTTCCCCGGGGTTGGTGGGGTCACAATCGGATCGGGTCGGAGATATAGTTGCCGGTTTGAGCGCGCAGGCTTCGGCAGAAACGGTGGGTAGACAAGAGTTAGTGCTGACGTTCTGCGACCCTTTTCGCCCTGTGTGAATTACAGATCATCTTCAAAACAAACACACACGATTGATCAAAGCTTCTACACTTTCGCGGGGCCGTAGAAAAGCTGCAATCCCCCACAAACCCGGGTTATACCCTAAAGGACCCCCGTTTTTTTAGGGTTGTGTTTGTTTTTCAACGTGGCTGAGATCTTGTGAAATCTTCCACAGGCAGCAGCACCTCGTTGAACTTCGGATTCTCTTCTCGCTGTCCATTTTCCTCCTCCTATTGCAACAGTCTCATCGAAAGCTCTTCCATTACCAAAGCGAAGGAACTTTGCCGCCAAAAGATCCCCGGATCCCGCATATCCCACCCCGAAACCCCCGCCATATAATCCGCCGCATCCCCCCGAGTCCGGACTCTCCAGTCCACGCACAAACCCCAGCGAAAATGGCCATCATCTCCGCGCGCACGATCATCACGTCGATCTCGCTTTTCCACTTGACGATAGCCTACTTCTTCATCGTCAACCCCCTGACCGTTTCGGACCAGTCTCTCGTGTTCATTGTTGGCGAGGCCATGGGCATGCCGGCGTCCAGCGCCTTCGACGACCGGTCGCCCACGCTTGCGCTGGCTGCGGTCGTTCTCGCTCTCCTGGCCGTCAGCGACCTCGTTAGCTTGAGCTTGCCGGAAGATGTGTGCCTGTTGCAGCACTGGTCTGCCCAGGGTCAGTCTCTGCTGGCGTCTCTACATAGTTCTTCCCCGTGTCTCCTCCTATACTAACCAGGCACTTCTGTTCCGCACATACAGCTCCCCTGCGCATCCTCTTCTCGATCTCCCTCGTCCTATACACCTTCGCCTTCTCGTCCGCCTCGCCGCTATACGCCTCGTCGTCCTCGCGAAGCCGCCTCTCGCACCCGTCCGCACACACCCCGAACCCTAACTACACCCCGTCCGTCTGGGGCGGTGACGCGCTCAAGAACCGTGTCACCTTCACGCTTATGTTCATCGAGATGATCAGCTGGTTCTGGGTGTGGGTGACGCTGCGTGAGGAGCGCACCGAGCTGCTTCACCGCCGTGCTCGCCGTGCTGCTGCCTCGAGCAAGCGGTAGAGGACAAAGTGCAAGCTCCTACCCCCTATTGAGCGTCGACGCAGCTTGTGTGGCTAGGATAGTATTTGTTGCTTTTGCGGCGTTTCATCCTTTATTCGGGTTCTTCTTGTGGCTTTTGAAACTATTGATACGGCACTATCAAGTCCGTTTTGCCTGGGAGCACAACTCCGCTGGCGTTGGAACAGTATCCATAGGTTAATTTGGATTAGGGTTAGGCTTGGGTGTTGCAGCGGGTTCCTGGAAACTTATAGACACACTCTTATGATAAGCAACGAATATGATGCAAATTTGGTACGTTCCATAAGACCTCGAGAGTCTATATTCAGTTATTTACCGTGAGTTGCAGGCCAGCCTGTCTACCTGTAGTCTCATCTAACCATCTCTAACCGTACTCGCTCTGAAATGCTCCTTGAACATGCTCCGTCCATCCTTTAACCTAGAAGCACAACCTAGTCCATGCGTAACTTATCCCACCCGTCGGCATTAACACGCCAACTATCCATCATCTTCTTCACCCAGCCTGGCCCGGCAACCCGGCGCACCGAATCTGCCAAGCGCGCGTGCTCTCCACTATCTTGCGCACTGTTATCGTCATACCCATTCAATTCCGTGCTGAAAGCCTCAGCTGCAAGCCATCGATCGGCATCGCGAACCTGAATGCCTGCCTTTGCATCGCGAACCGTTGTGCGAGCCGCTTGGAGGACATCGTTGATACAGCCATCTAGCCGTCGTAGTGCTGCGTTGACTTCCTTTGGCCGTTGCACGATCGGTTTTTGGGCTTGTGCTATTGATGTGATGTATCGCGTGGCGACCCGGGCCGCCAGAGCAGTGTCGCGCAGGTGCCAGATGGTATGAAGAGACGTGAAAATGGAAATTGATCGGGCTAGACTTGTCGGCTCTGACACTGCAGTGGATTTGCCCTTCGTAGGCGACAGGTATGAGAGGCTCAATGTCAGGGACGACGAGATCGATTCACAATAGCTGTGAATCATATCATTAATCTCCGGAGTTGCTGGGAATGTGCATCCGGCAACAATGGTGGCACAAAGGAGAGAAACGATGCGGTAGAAGATGCGTTCTGGTTTTGTTAGTTTCGTCTCGATATCCCCTGACAGCACTGCGCGGTTGAGCTCCGAGTTAATCCATGTCATGTTCTCTAGAACAAAGGCTTCATCAGCGGCTACAGTCTTCGCCGTGGCCTTGTATGAAGCCGGAGGTTTGAATGATAAAATTTCAAAGAATCGCTCAGAAAGTAGCGATATGTACGAGCGAGTCGACTATTCATAGACGGAAAGGTTAGCTTTGAGCTTGGACTAGTACATATGTGTAAATACCTCCAACTCACCGAGGGGTGTGGTCCTAGCCGCAGCGTGTCGTATAGTGGCAAGGCTTTGCTGTTTTCAAGCTTCGGGAACGGCCCGAAGTCAATGGTGGGAAGGTACTCGACGCCGATGGGGATATCTAGAGAGAAGAAAAGGTTAGACAGGGAACATGGGAAGTGTTGAGGGCAAACTGGGCATGAAGTGGGCCAATTCCGAAGTCAGAAAGTTCATACCATGAATACCCATTGGCGGCTTTCCACCCGCGGTTCGTGCTGATCTGGAATGCTCAACATTGGCCATAACTCGAGTACAGCTGCGGTCTAGGCTATCGAGATACCGTGGAATCTGAAGGATGCTGTGGTAGCTGTTGGACCGGAAACCCTCGACCATAAGTGGCAGCATGGGCTTGCGCAGTGTCGTGTGGTAGTGAGTTGTAGTCGATGACAGAATCTTGGGAAAGCTCTGGGCCAGGAAGGGAGCAATGGTGGAGAGACGGTCGAGAAACAATGGGCTCAGGGAGTCAACAATGGTACGCTTGACATCAAGCTCATCCCATAGCTCCCTTGCCCGGGAAGCTGCGCCAAAAAGTGAGTATAGTCGAACGAGAATGATAATGACCTGCGCATCCTTGGGTGTCGTCTGGAGTTGGGCTTCTAGGATTGCGACGGCCTGCAGCAGATGAGGAACGCTGCTGGCCTGAATGCCATCGGGGAGTAGTTGGCTAATCCAGATGCATGCCACAGCTGCAATTATCGAAAGCTCAGAGGAAATCTCAACTCGAAGAAGTGAAGCATCGTCAATAGCCATCCTCTTCATTTCAAGAACGAGTCCTTCCATGTCAGACCCCTCAAGTGGCAAGCCGTGCTCGGCCACAGCGTGTAGGACATCAAGACAATCGGCAGCCAGTGTCTTGGCAGACGATAGAGATGAATCATTTGCTGGGTCTGTTAGAGTGAGTAGTCGCAACTTGAACTCCAGGACCTTACGGGCGAGCTTGTTCCGGAGAATGCAGGCGGGGGGTGTCGTAGATTCAATGCCTAAGAGCAGAGTGGCTATCTCGGTGGGAGACAGGGCTTCAGCCATCGACTTGATATCACTAAAGTTAGGAACTAACGGTGCCTCGTTGATGAGTGACAGCAGGTGGGTTGCGCCCTCCGAGTCCTGCGTAATGTGCCGCTGCAACTCAAAGTAGATGAGCGCTTTGACAAGAGCAATGGTCATAGCATGGATCTTCTGCGGTTTCTCTGATGGCTTTGGTAACAAAAGCTGGAATGCTTGCATGATATCGTCGTGGACACTAGATAAAGCGGGTTAGTATCAAGCATGATTGCCAGCGAGTGAGAGGTTGTGGCGGTTGAGGGGTTGGTAAAGAACATACGTGGGCTGGAACTCTTTCACATGTCGCGCGGCTTTGAGAAGTAGCTTCCAGACTTGCAGGTCGTAGGCGCAGCTAGACAGCTTCACATTACCATCCTCATCGGTGTACGAAATGGATTGCTTGATAAGGCTGTAAAGAGTCTCCCACTGCTCATGAGAGTCTAATGCTTTCATAGCGGCGAGGAGGGGTTCTTTACGGCCTGCGCGAATCTGACCGACGGGGCTAAGGGTTTTGAGAGCGAGGACCTGGTTCCACCGTGCCATCGGGTCATCCTTGCCATTTGTGAAGACATCATAGTACAAAAGAACTTCTTCTTCTGATTGAATCGACCTTTCGTATCCGCTTTCACCCTGCTTAACGCCCTGTTCGGCCACCTCCGCGGCTTTCATAGACATTCGCCGAGACAAGGTGCGGAAGAGGTTTTGTTTTGCCGCATCTGCACATTGGGGGCTGTTCTGTAGAAAGCGTTAGAGAACTGAACCACTATGTGGAGCTCAAGAATGAGGGGATAAGTTGACATACTGCCAGCGTGTAAGTCATGGCAAGATTCCAGAAGAAGAACCGGCGATCGTTTGGGAAGGATTTGTCAAGAAAGGCAACGATCTGAGGGGAATACATTAGAAACGACAGAGCAATTGTGTGATTGGAACGTTCGTAGACGCTGCATATAGAGGTTGGTACGGTCTAATGACATCCATCTAGCACCTTACTGACCTGCTGAGCCGAGCTGACGTCCCATTCTAGCACACACGCTTCCAGACATCGGATAGCCAGCTCCGGTTGGCGGCGTTTGCCCAGTCGGGCTGTCCGGACCCGCAACGGACCGAGAACAGCGTGAAAGAAGTTGGGTTCAGGTACATCAGTGCATGCCCAGTCCAAAAGATCAAGGGCCTCAATGTCTAACACAGCCGAGGCGTTGTCAAGACACTGGTGAGCAAACACCAACGCAGAAAGTCGGCCTCCGCCTATAGCATCCAGGCGAGATTCAGCAACAGCCTTCAAAGTCTGACACCCGAGCAAGAGAAAACAGTTATGTAGGTTAGCCACATGCAGTAGACTTCGATGGCAGCATGAGAAAAAAAACTGATGTAAACCCCAGTTGGTTATGCCGGCCCCGCAGACCCGAAATGCGGCCATGGCAATAGATGGCAATATGCACGGCATTTAGGGGCAAACACGGCGTTAACGCAACCAACGCCAAAGCTCGAAAAAGACGACGACATAATTTTATGCCGGGAACGAGATTCCGGTACCTGCATGTAAAGACGGTCGTCGGCCGAGGCCTGGCGCTTTGATACCAAGCGAATGACGCGCAGCCAGTCCTCATCGTCATAGGCTGATTGCAACTGGTAATCAGTACCGTTTTTGAGTTTTGGCATGCCTCGATAATCCATGGTTTCATAAGAAAGTTATACAGACGATTGAAGATGAAGTAGCAGAGAGAGGCAAAAAGTTAAAAGAAGAAAAGAAAGGAAGAGAAGGGTTTAAAGCAAAAGAAAAAATTGTCACAGGTAGATACTTTGAAAGATCCTCTTTTTATTATCTTTCTTCTTTTGGAAACCAGCAATCAGAGACCAAGAACAGGTCTGGGTAAGGCTCCAAGAGTGGTTCTTTGGGTCAAGATGCAGAAAGCAAATAAAGAAAAATGTGGGAGAGAAAATACAAAACGGCCGAATTAGGAAAATACACGAGAATGAAAAGAAAATTGCCCCACGCCTTGGTGGTTTTGTATGGGCTTTCAACCAAGGAAGGAGCTCCGAGTTATGCAGGTGAGCTGTTCCTGCCACAGAGGGAAGTGCATGGCGGGGTTGTCACAGGAGGCTTGGATGGGTAAACCCTAACCCTATATACCGGCGTTTCTTCACTTCGTTTGTATCTCTTTCTTATCATACAACTTGAAAGTTTTATCGAGTACACGCGACCTATCATACACCAGAGACAAGATTATACCTGTCTTGCTACCAGAACGCGCCGTTCTTCTTCCGTTCCTCGGTCAGTTGCCGCGTCTATGTCCCAACTTCAATGTTAACATTTGGCCTGATTACGTTTTTGAGGGGATGTGATATTATGGAACTTTGGACTTACCCATTCTTTTTTGCAATCTCGATAAGCCCTGTTGTCTCGAATATCCCAGGTCAGTATCAATGCATCGGCCGTTTCCGCCCTTCACTGGCCCACAAACGGCGGAAAAGATAGCTCTGGAGAGATAACTCTGGCGGACGCGAACTTACTGGAAGTAATCTGCGCACATGGTCTTGTCGCCGGCATTGCGGTGCAAGCACTGGATGCTGCGGTTTGCTACCTCCTGGCATGGATCGTAGTATTCACTCCGGGATTTTCTGAACATTACGGGTTGGCTGTCAATGCAGTGAACTAACAAACGAGCAGACGGGAAACGGGATTCCTGAAGCTCACGAAAAACAAGCCCGGAACGGTGCTTCCAAATCAATATACTAACCCCCGAAACTTGCCCTTCTTCTCCTCACTCCACGGCTGTACTTGAGGCTGGGCGGCATCCGCGTCCGCTGGTGATGGGGTTGACGGCGATGACATCTTCAAGGCGTCTGAGTATCGATGAAGGGAGGTAACTGAAGTGGTGAGGTTCAAATCCTATGAGGTCTTCAATGCAGCGTCGGACCACCCAAAAGCTTGTGCCTCACAACTACACAAAGGTGTGATTGTATGGAACAGGAAAAATGAGGATGTATTGGGGAGAGTTTTGGGATTTGGGGCCTCGGCCTCAGAACCCAGTTATGACCCCTCCCGTTTCTACCTAATGATGATAACTAATAATACATGGTTACGTAATCCTTCTTTCCTTCCTTAGGTATTAGCTACTAACGCGTCCCCCCCCCCGGTATTTCCCGAGCCCCGCGAGTCCTATCCGTCTTTTATCCTAATTAGCTATATATCGCCGTCTAGGTACGGCGGTCTCGCCTAGAACGGTTTAAGCTAGTCTATATACTAAGCCTTATATACTCTCCTACTATCTATCTAAGCTAGGGTATATAAGGTCTAAGAGGCCTTAGCTACGATACGGAGAGGGCCTATCTACTATAGCTAGAATTTTAGCGGCTTCTACGTTAAATATAGTTTTCTTAGTATAACGAGGGTTCCTTTATCTAGGCGTCTATAGTCCCGGGCCGTATATACGGCCTATCGGCGCTCGTTTTCGATTATCTAGACCCGTATAGTTAATTCTTATTATAATTTATATACGGCTATATATTATAATACTAGTACCGTATATCTAGATTTATTAATCGTATTCTATTTAAGTATTACGATACTTAAGCGCTATATTAATATATTTAGCTTAAGGCTAAATAATATCTCTTATAGTAAGAACCTGAGGTAAGATATAAGTCTCGCGTTTATATACGTCTTAATATAATTAAGTTTCGTAATCTAGTTAGCGATATCTATACCGTAAGTCTTAAGTTCTTTCGCTATTATTATTTATTAAACCTTATTATATACTTCTATACGCCCTATACTCTTATAGCTTCCTAGCGGTATTATAATTACTTTCGATCCTTATCTTTCTATTCCCGTCTTAAAGATACCCTTAAAAGCTAGGCTATCGTTTATATATAAGAGTAGTAGTCTCGCTTAAAGGGGTATTAAGATAGCTATCGCGTTATCTAGAGTCTCTATAGCTAAAGTCGTCCGTACCGGTCTTAGCTAGATAAAATAAGTAAAGTAATTAATTATAACTAGTATATAAGCTAGTTTTCCTTTACTTATTAAAAGTAGTCTTATATAGTCTATTCTTAAGACTAATAGGGGGCCCTATATAGCTACTAATTAACTTAGAGCGGGGGGTCTATTTAGGTTATAAGCGGTATATAAAACGTATCTTATATACTAAGTTACGATATCGCGCGAGAGGGTTAGCTACTAGTATCTTATCTAGATACCTTAGTAGGTAACGTCTAGCCCTAGGTATCCTAAATCCTTATAGAAATACCTTAGTATAACGGGAACTAATAGCTTTTCTATATATTCCTTCTAGGTATCCGCTATCTTACGCTATAAGGTACCTTTTATAAGTCTAAACTACTATACTACTACTCTTACTTAGACGTCGCTTTCTATAGAGCTAGTAGTATTACTAATAATATAATTATAGACGTTTCCGTATTATTTAAACTAAGAGAAGAGGTTCGTTATAGCGTATATCGCTAGGGTACTAAAGACCGTATTAATACCCCCTAGACCGTCTTTCTAGATCTATTCGACGTCTTCTATTCTCCTTAGCTTCTCTAGGGGGCCTATATTATAATAATCGTAATCTAGGAAAATTATTCTACTTAATATATCCGCTACTATATTCCGGTTTCTAGCTAGCTACTTAATTTCTATATTTAGTATTCTTAAGTTAGTTACCTATTAAGCGAAAACCCTTTCCTAGTAACTATTAGATAGAAACGTCGCTAATAGCTTATAATCTATATATATCGTAAATAATTAGCTATTATAAAATATAAAGTTATATTTCTTTACTAAGGTAATTATTATATAGAGTTCCCTCTTATACGTACTATAGTTTATTTAAGGCTTTAAAAAAATAAAGCTATTAAAAAGGATAGGTACCTCTATTCCGTTACGGAGCTATATAATTATATAGCTACCGGCGTATATTAACGTATTAATATAGATTTATATAGGTAGCTAGCTATCGTATCTACCTTAGCTTATAACTCTCGTTACTATTTCCTTTAAGATAGTAAATACGGCTACCTCTAGCGCGCCCTATTTTTATTTAACTTTTCTAGTTAGTCTATATAAAGGTCTTATTAATTCTACGTAGTTCTTTATCTACCTTTTATATACCGTAACTATACTTAAGAAGCCTCGGATATAGGATTATATCTAGGGGGTTAGCTAGTCGCGTATTTTCTATAGCTTATTAAACGACGGCTTATATCCCTTACCCGCGATATAGTTAAACCCTAGGGCTTTTATAGTAGCTACGTTAAGGCTTAACTTTATAAAGTTAAATCTAAAGTTAGCTTATAGTAATTAAGGTAGGAGGTAGTACCGGATAATATACTAAACCTCGCTAATTAACCCTCTAGCGATAAATATATTATCTATATATCCTTCCGCTATCGGTATACCGTCTACGCGGGGCGCTTAGAGATTCGGCTTATCCGCTAGCGAACCTAAGAGAGTCGTTACCGCCTCTTATATACCTACCGGGCTTAAGGAAGCCCCCTACGGTATCTAGGTTAGTTAGAGTTAAGGAAACCCTAGGATATAGAATATATATACTTTCTAATACTCCTTTACTACGGGTATACTCTAGAAAGCGTATTTTAAATTAAAACGTATATAAACTTAATAGGAGGGGTAATTAAGGTATATCGTTACCTCGTTAATCGTCTTTATCTTAATACTAGGTAGTATTTCTTTAATAAAACTATAATTAAAAGTTAGTCTCTTTTCCTTAATAGGGCTACCCGGTTTATCTACTAGGACTACTTAGGAGTTCTAGGGTAAGAGTTCTCTATTCGTAGTAAACGTCGATTCGTATATTCCTACGTCGATTACCTCCTAGACTAGCTTATTTAACTAGAATTTCTATTACTCTATCTACCGTTTAACGTACTACTAACCTTACGGTATTATATTAGGCGCTAATTAGGGTCTATAAGTATATATAGGTATTACTAAGATATCTAATAAAGTTAATATATTAAGTTTTCTATATATATAAAATATCTATTTAATTTCCTCCCGTAATAGCTACGATAATAATATAGCGTCGCTTAATTATAACCTTATAGATACGAACTACTAGTAAACTTCCTCCTAGGGGGTTATCTTATCTAGTATTAAGCGGTATTCGTTTAGGGGTCCCCGTAGGGTTATAAGTAAGTATACGGGTTTAGAAGATAATTCTATAATAATATCGGGTTTATAGTAATATTTTAATTCTATACCGTATATAATAATAGATAATAATAAATAGGTTATTTCGGTCTCTCTTTCCGGATATCCTAACGAGAATTCGACGCGGTAATAGCCCATCCTAGCTATCTACGGGTCGTCGAGGCCGGTATCGTAACTACCTAGGTATTTAGCCTAGCTAGCGGTCTTAGCTAAGCCGCTTAGTTTTCTAGTTCTTTATTAAATAAATTAACTAACTCCTTATTATTAAAGCCTTTTATTTTACTATTATTAGAATCCTCCTTAACTAGCTCGATACTAATCTCTAAGGTACCCGAAGTCGGGTTTACTAGTTATATTAATAGTCTCTAGTCCTTAGTAAACTCTATTATACTACCGTAAATAGTTACTTAGAAGCTACCTTTTTCGAAGCGTAAGGTATTAGATCGGATATCTATATTCGCGTTTATATCCTAAAGCTATATCTATCCTAGGATTAGACGCGTCTAACGGTTCTCGTATTTCTAAACCGTTACTTAAATACCTAAGTAAAAGATACCTACGACGTCTAGGTCTACGATAATATATAGCTCGGTATTTACTTCCTAGCTATTAATATAAGTTATAATTAATAGCTTAAGCTTACCTTTAATTAGGTTATAGATTATTAAACCTAGTTCCTAAGCCGTAAGTTTATTTATAATATACGTATTAACGCCCTAGTCTACTATTACTTTACTAATAGCTATCTTAACTAGACTTCCTAGCGTTATTATAATAACGGGTACCCGGAACGTCTATCCCAGCGTACCTACTCGCTATATAATAGCTATTATCGCCTTATATTTACTAACTATTAGCTTATTACGTAGCTTCGTAGCGGCCTTTTTTAACTATTAGGCCGCCTTTAAGCTAATCTCTTATAGCTCGCTTAATAATAAGGTAACCTAAGTATCCGTAATTTTACTTTAGTTAAATAGCTTTCTACCTACTATTACTTAGACTAGTACTAGCCTCGTTTAGTATCTAGGTACGCTTACTTACGCCTATCTTCCTCTTATTTCTAAGTCTACGCTAACTAAGCTATCCTCCGTAGCGTAGCGTTTAGCCTCTCTAGAGTATACGTTTACTATCTACGCGTCGTTAGTATCCGCCTCGAGGCCTAATAACTCTAGGTATATAGTATAAATATCGTCTAGGTCTAACTATAGTTCCGCCTTCTTCGCCTTTATAGTAGTAATACGCGCTATAAAGCGCCGCGGGATAACTATTTCCTATAGGATCGCTTACTCCTATAATTTTAAGGGGGGTACGTAGTATCCTAAGCTCTAGTAACCTACTTCCCTATACGAAATATAGATAAGGCTTAGCTATTAGTCCTCTAGGAAGGGCTTTAACCCGTTAACGTATATATTCTAGGATATCTTCCTATCTAATATAAGGGGTCCTAATACTAGCGTTAGCCTAGCGTTTATACTATTAGGACGAGGGGTTAGCGGCGTTAGTAGTAGTATTCTATAACTATAAGATACTATAAAGGCGTTAGGGTTAGAACCCTTTAGGATATTTATATCGTACTACTTAAGCTTAATAGTTACTACTTTTTTAACTTCTACCTAACGGCGGTATATAATTATACGTTTAGCGGCTAGGACCATACTCTAATAGTCCGCTAGTATCCTAGTACGGTTAGTACCTTATACTAGATATTTATATCTTATATCGCTATCCGCGATACTATTAACGAATACGCTTAAGGTAGTTTATATACCTAGCCTTTCTATATCCGTTATCTACGCCATAATACCTATTAGGCCTACGATAATCGGTATAGCTCTTACGTAGTATTCTATTAGTAACTCTAATTTCCTTTATATAAGGCGGCTAATTACCTTAATAGATATCTTCTATCGGGATAGGTATACTTAGATAAATATTATATAGAAGGTATTAAGGTCTTCCTTATTAAGTTTCTTACTTTACTTTACTTTAGACTACGCGTAGGTACTCTAGAATACTAATATCGCTAGGCTACGGTAGAAAGCGATAATTATTCTATAGTATTAATATAGCGTTAAGTTTAGGTATATATTTATTTTCTAATTAATATTTATTAGCTACGCTAGGGCGGGCTTATTACTTTAAAAAGTAAGTATACTACTTAGGTCTAGGATTAGTAATACTAGGGATATTATTATAGTTATTAGCGGGGGCTACTCTAGGAATTAAGTTACGCGTTATATATCTAGGGATAGTATCGGTATTAGTAGGGGTTCAGTTAGTATCGGTAGGGGTTCGGTCGAGGTTTAGGCGTCGAGGGATAGTATCGGCGTTAATATAGGGGCTATAGGAGGCTTAGTTAATATATAGTATTTATAGGGGCTAACGGTAGTTAGTTTAAAGTTACTATACTTTATATACCGTATCTTTAACGGACTAGGGTTAGCTTATACTTTATATCTATTTACTATAGGCACGTATATAATATTCTAGTAGAATTATACTAACTACGCTACTTTTTTAAGGGGAGAGTAGTAAAACCGGTCTATTCTTTAAAGGGAAATAAGTAAAACTAATATTATAGGGTAACCTTATAATATTCTAGTAGGATTACGATAACTACGTTACTTTTTTAAGGGGAGAATAGTAAAACTAATCTATTCTTTAAAGGGAAATAAGTAAAACTAACGTTACGGGGTAACCTTATAACATTCTAGTAGGGTCACGATAACTACGCTACTTTTTTAGAGGGATAATAGCAAAACTAGCCTATTCTTTAGATAGGAATAGGGAAAACCGAGTAAGATACGGGGGTCTTTAGATAGGAATAAGGAAAACCGAATAGGAGGGGGGGTATAGTACTTAACTTAATTATACCGTAGAACGGCGGCTAATAAGGGAAATAGGGAGGGAAATTATAGGAGCGGGATTATACCGTAGAACGGCGGCTAATAAGGGAAATAAGGAAGGAAATTATAGGAGCGGGGTAAAAATAGTAGTAGGAAATAGACGAAGTTAAAGGTATCGAGCGAAAGGCGCGGTAAGTCCCTTAAAAGCTTATACCTTATAACTATATAAAGGTATAATTATATAGAATAGGAAAAATAAGGATATATTAGGGAGAGTTTTAGGATTTAGGGCCTCAGCCTCAGAACCTAGTTATGACCCCTCCCGTTTCTGCCTAATGATGATGACTAACAATACATGGTTACGTAATCCTTCTTTCCTTCCTCAGGTGTCAGCCACTAACGCCACCCTTAAAACAAATTCATGTTTTTTTTTCACCGCTGCCTTGATTTTAAGGCCTTAACATGCGGCAGAAAACTAGGGCGGTGAAGAGGCTAAGACCACTGTATTTAGGGTTAAACCGGATCTACTACGGTCAATATAAATTCTGTCCTCCCCTCCCTCCCCATGATCTCCGGAAAATATCCGCATAGGAGCTGTTTAATTGTCCGCCCGAAATCTGGGGTAAATAAGAAATATTTGTCTGGGGTTTGGTCATGTTCCGGCTAAGCCGTGTCTTGGTTGTTGGACATATGTTAGAAGCAATCTTCCCCCCTCTCTTATTTCCGAGGACAGCACCAATCCAACCCTTGGGCGTGTTCATATGCCTAAAATCATCGGGACTGTCAGACGGCTTGGCCTGGGCTGGATGAAGGTTTTCACCGTCTCCATGATACAAGAAGACGCTTGTTCTGTGATTGACATTGAGGTATAGTCCCTATGACGACTATGTGGCTGTGGCTGGCCGTTGTGCCACATATCATCCTTGGATCATCCTTGGCTGCTTGTGAAGACGACACGGCCCAAACTGTATAATCCAGTTTCTCTTCTATTTGGATGTATAAGATTGGGGAGAATTAGCGACGGCGCCTTTGAAGCTGCTTGAACTTTCTATCTGGTCTCTATAATGGGATCATCGCATCGCTGGCCGAGATGATCCGCGCATACCTCGTCCGACTTGTTCGCATTAGTGCGATACTGACTCTGTTTTTTCTCCTTTATCTTCACCTTCTGACCCCATTGAACGGACGAAAAACACTTGAACCAACAATAGCATGCGTTTCCAGAGCGAGAAAACTACGTGCATTGGGCTTGTCACCCACAATTTCTTACCAACACCGTTGTATCCGACCCATCTTCAATGCCAGCGTCGATAGAAACCAAGTGGAACGTGTGCAAAACACTCTGCTTTCGAACTCAGACCGTGTCATAGAACTCGACGACATTGATTGTGTCGAGGACTCACCATTTACTGAATGCTCCGACACAAACTCTGACTCTCCCATCGAGCTCCGGGTCCACCGTCCAGACCCTAGCCGCAAGTTCCCGCAGTTCACATTCGGCATCGCCACAAACATCGAACGCCTGCAGCAAGCCGTTTCGTCGTTTGCACACTGGCTCTCCGACACCGATGCGCTGCTAGTAGCAATAGTCACCAACTCCGTTGAAGACACACACATAGCCGCTCTCAAGTCTCTCTATACTTCCCACGGCATCCGCGCTACGTTCATCGTGCCGGACCCGGTAGCTCCGCTCCACTCAACACGAGAACACCACGCCCTGGTGCTTCGCGACGCATTACATGAACATGAAACTGCTAGTGGCTCTATTTCGAGTAACGATCAGTGGATTGGCATTATCGACGACGATACGTTCTTTCCTAGCCTCTACCGTCTCGCCGAGGCTCTGCAGCACTTCGACGCTTCCACACAGGCCTACATCGGTGCCCTCAGCGAAGATGCCTCTGCGATTTCTCGGTACGGCAGCATAGCCTACGGCGGTGCCGGTGTCTTCCTTTCACTTCCAACAGCTCGAGCCGTCGTCCCAAATCTTGATTCCTGTCTCAAATTGACAACGGCACATGAAGGTGACGCGATCCTCCACGAATGCATACAAACCCATAGCACTGCGACGCTCCAGTTTCTCGATTCTTTGTTCCAGCTTGATCTGCATGGAGACCCATCCGGGTTCTTTGAGTCAGGTATGAATCCAATCAGCCTACACCACTGGAAAAGTTGGTTTGCGGCTCCAGTGCCAACAATGGCGCGTGTGGTAGACATCTGTGGCGACTGCCTCCTCCAGCGTTGGCAGATTGGGAATGATACCGTATTGGCGAACGGGTACTCTGTGAGCGTGTACACCAATGGCATGGAAAATATCGATCTGGGCAGGATGGAGCAAACGTGGAGTGACGACGATACCGAGAGATTCGCAGCTCGCCTAGGCCCACTGCGTGAGAAGACAGCTCCTGAGGCTAAGAAGCAGTACCGGCTTCGCAATTCTGAGTCAGCCAAAGGCGGGTTCCGTCAGATCTACGTGCACAGTAACAAGCTAGAACCGGACCGGCCTGACGAGGTTATTGAGCTGTTTTGGATGGAGTAATATAAACGCATTGATCTCATCTTCACCATCTGTCCAGGACGCTTCGATAATCCGGGATCAAGCAGCCTGCAAGTCGTCATCTTACGCACGCAGGTACTCGCAGACACTCTTTCCCCAGCGGATACCCCCTTTATATGTCCACATTCCCGGAGCATTTCCCAGCTTGAGCCCGTCAATAGCATCGGCAAACTGTGGGCCGAGCCCTTCAGCTTTGATCTGTGTAACAGGATACAAATACGATTTGAACGAGAACAAGATGCCGTTTGTTTGCGGGAGCCGTGTCAGGGTCTGATGTTCCATGCGAACTTTGGCCTGCGACGAGAAGAAATGAATTAGTGGCTGATGTCGCAACGGAAGAGACATTGAATAGAACTGAGACTCACATCTTCAATGAGGACATCCTCATCTGCCTGGACTGTCATCCCAACCTTGACGTGATTTCCAACCGGGTTGAACAGTTCGGGTTGTGTCGTAACAGACCACTGCAATCCGTTAGTCACTGGCGCTGGATATACGGCAGAGAAGAAACTGAAAAGCTTACGTTGATGCGCTTGACACTCTTTCCAACCTCCAACCGACTGAAGAACCGCTCCATGCTTGCGCCGATCTTCTCGTACGATGGCACCGGCTCATGGATATCCTTCAACACTTTGCCTAGCTTTGATGATGGATCAAATCCACTGGGGAAGCAGCATACGAACGCCACCAGCCGATGTCCCTCGGCTGACGGGAGCAGCAGAAAGAGGTCATCCTCAACGGTTTCCGCAAGGTCACGCAGGGCGGCCAGCGGGTCGAAATCAGTGTCTTCGGGGCGGGGGATACGCAGAAGCACGCCAGACACAACGTTCCGGAACAGCGTATTGGGGCTGTCGCAATCGGGCTCTACTCGGAACAGTTCGGGGTAGCGTGTGGGGAGGTACGCCTGGAGCAGGTATGTGTACAGCTCGCGGACAACACCAGCAGCCTCGGGCGTGGCTGGGTCAATTCCATGAGTGATGGCGGGGTTCTCGGCGATGATCGAACGGCGGAGGGCAATGCGGTACGGGTACTGGTTGTCGATGATGATTAGGTCGGAAGGAGTATCCTTCTCGAGGGCTGTGTGCAGACATCGTGTTCGTCAGTAGTTGACAAATATGTATAATGAATCACTTGAAAGTGCTGGCTTTCGAATAAAAGAGCTTGTTGTACCCATGGTGATGTAGTAAATCGGTTTAAACGGCCGGAACTGTAGCGGACCAGTTTCGGTCAAGTTGAACCCCGCACGCGGAACGAACTCCGGCATCGGCGCCCGGGTCTCAGTCGGGATCGCGAGTGGGTCGCCATGGCCGGGTTTCTCGGACAGGCCCACCGGAATGGGGCCGGACGTGTTGGTTGGCACTTGAAGACGTTGACGCACACGAAGGGCCACCAACACAGCAGTGACTGCGGTCAACGAAACGAGGTAGACTGTTGCGGAGATGAAGGAAGTCATGACTCTTCTTCGAGGTGATTGCGGAGAGGCAAATCCGCAGCCTGGCTTAAAAACAAAATTTGGGCAATACCAGAAATAGATCAGATAGATCAGATATTTGAATAACAAGCCTTGTAAAACACAGATCCAATGCTTTTCGACGCAGCAATCGATGCTTGGATAGGCTTTTGACGATGCAGGTACTGGTTGAGGCCAACGATCTATCCTTTTAGTGGAATACAGCTCCGACTTGCTCGTGGAAGCCCGAACCACGTCTTCTTTGGCTCTACCAAATCTGCATGCTGCTGATGCGGGGGGGTGAGCATTATGCCCAACTCGTTTAGATAGGCTATTGTCGGGACGTACGGACGCATCTTGGTACTTTGAGCGTGCTGGATCCCGGCTAGCATGTACTCTTACTCAGTGTGGCTGGCTGATATCTGGTCATTGCTGGCGGCAACAACAAACAGAGTCGACTGCCAATACACGAGAGATATGCTTGACCCAATCAAATAAAGATGTGGATTCCATACCCTCTTATCGAAGGTCCACGCGGCGTGGGTGGATGGTCCAGAGACGGCTGGCGATGCAACATTGGGGGAGGTGTCCTGTGATGGCGGAAGAACATATAGGATACTGAGTCCCGAATAATGGGGAATGGACTGTTATGATTCAAGTCATTCTTTCGCCAGGTTATATTGGCATCACGTTTCCATCTCAAGAGAGCTACCATGCTCGCAGTGATCAATGCCCGCTTTGCATATTAACCCTAAGGCACCAAGCGCTTCGAGTTAGATCCAGGCCTATATCAAACCCTAACTTAAGCCCCTGATAGCAACCCTAGTCTTCCATCTAGCCAAGAATTTCATGCGGCTAAGACGAATCCCTAGAAGAGTTGTTCAATCGCCGACCCATCCTTGTCAGATTCTAAACTTAACCTCAATTGTAGATAGCCGCGAGGCATCTCTCGAAGTGGTAATATGAAACCGAGAAGTAACCGCCATAAGGCTCGTTACGAGAGTCGTACCGAGAATTTTTGGGAAATAGCAGGGCTTTCTGTATAAGATGCATGCATGCCTCCGGGAGTTAACCGCAAATTCCAGCAGGCCTGGTCCGTTGAACTTCTACTAGGGTGGACTTACGGGAGTTTTTCAAGAAATCTGCAATGCTAAGCTCCACGCCAGGGAAAACAATGGGCCCATCTGGTGCTTCCATGGATGTATCTATCATATTTAATCAAACAACAACTTCCCACGTTATTTATGTGGGGATTGGGTAGACCTTTTGTTATGTGCGTAGATATGGCCTGGAACTTGAAGCACTCTTCAATTTAGTGGGGTTTATGAATCTTGTTGGATGATTCTACAACCACGAGATTTTGCTTAGATATGCTCTCGGGGAGAACTAAGAGTCCGGTGAAAGCTATAGTTGGTGCGAGGAGAGCCCATGACTTTCGTGCTTTCCAAGTCTTTTGATATTGGAGGTTGTTGATTCCTCCTCCCTCACATAACATATATATAGGCTATCCGCTTCCCCCTCGATGCACCTCGGTTTGTTGGTTGATTCATTCAATACCATATCACTACACCTTCATTCCACAGGTTCTGAAACTCCCAGAGAATTCAAGTCATATCACACCACCCAAGATATCCTTTCACAATGTCTGCCCAGCCAACTTACTCTGGCTCCGGCTTCCGCGAGCTACTCACTCAAGCGTTTCCCCCCAAGCCCAAGTTCACCGAGGCTAATGTTCCGGATTTGACGGGAAAGGTGTGCATCGTGACCGGTGCCAACACTGGTGTTGGTCGTGAAACCGCGCGCATTTTGTACCTGAAGAATGCCACGGTGTACATCACCGTACGATCCGAGTCCAAGGGTACCGCGGCTGTTGACTGGATCAAAAAGCAGGTCCCCACGTCCAAGGGCCGCCTGGAGGTGCTTTTGCTCGAGCTGTCTGACCTTGCATCCGTGTCAAAGGCCGCCAAAGAATTCCTCACCCGCGAGTCCCGCCTACATATCCTGTTCAACAACGCCGGCGTGATGGTGCCGCCCGCTGGCTCCGTCACCGTCCAGGGCCACGACATGCAACTTGGTACCAACGTGCTAGGCCCTTTCTTGTTCACCAAGATGCTCACACCGTTGTTGGTGGCCACTGCAGCAGACCGGGCAGTCCCGGCTGGTACTGTACGCATTGTCTGGACGAGCAGCTCGGCTACTGACCTGTCGTCGCCCCCCGGTGGAATGGACCCGGAGAACTTCGACTTCAAGAAGAAGAACGACGGCATCTACACGCGCTATGGAATTAGCAAGGCCGGAAACTACTTTGAGGCCACCGAGTGGGCCCGTAGATACGGCGACAAGGACATCATCAGTGTTGTAAGTTGCGACCTGCTCGTGTTAGCAGTGAGATTCCAAACTTCTCCCGATAACAACTGAGAAACGCATCTAACAAAGCGGTCATCGTCACGTACCAATAGGCGCTGAACCCGGGAAACCTCAACTCTGAACTCTTCCGAACTGCAAATGTCGGCATTCACGTTATACAGGCGGTCGCTACCTACCCATGTGTCAATGGAGCGTACACCGAACTCTTCGCTGGTACTTCCAGCGAAGTGACCATGGAGATGAACGGACACTGGGGTGAGTTTCCCCTCCCACATTTTCTTTATCACCGATAGTGGTGTTTTCTAGTAAACCTCACAGATATTTTGTTCACTTCACTGACATACAGCTTTTGTATTCAGTTGCTCCCTTTGGTCGCTTCTTGCCAATCCGCAAGGATGTCTACCTCTCGTCCCTCCCGGAGTCCGAGGGTGGTACGGGAGTCGCTGCTAAGCTCTGGGACTGGTGTGAAGAACAGGTCAAGTCCTATTTGTAAAGAATTACACTGCTACAAATCGGTGATGTATGAGTTGAGTTTCTGATTTCAATCGTTGGCGGCTTTGATTTTTCTTGTTATGCTCCATGAAGGTGTAAGTCGGTTAGGGTTATAACCTATATAGTAAGGTTAAACCCCTTGATTGGTTTGTCCAACCAAAGCGACTCCGTATAACCTGAAAAGAATAATCTGAATTTTCCCTACACACCTGAAAGAGTGCACAGAACTTTGTGTGAGTCCCAGCACTTGATGTGAATGGGGGACAAAAGTTACGAGAGAGTAGGTATGCAGATGGCCCTCTCAGTGTTAGCGCCCACCTGCGCTTCTCCATTTGGCATTTGGCACAGTTTGCTTGGCTCAGCCCATGCGAACAGACCAGGTAGGTACCCAAGGGAGAAAAATTGATCCAAAAAATTTATTTTAATAACAATTTTTGTTTAAAACGTTGGTGGATTTCCGTTTCTGGTTTGAGGCTTGGAGAAACAAATGGTTCTGGAAGTTGTGGAATAGAATCAAGACGCCAGGAACGCATTTGGAGGGGTCGCCGTGCAGACCGTGCATCGAGTCAAGGGAGAAGAAGGATTGCAACGTACAATAGACCCGTATTGTTTTCTATTTAGACTCAGGTGGCTGTGACTTTCCATGCACAAGTCTACCGATCTTGACTGTTCTAAATATGAACGGCGGCTTGGGGGCGTAATGGACGCTCAAAACCTACGGGCTAATGATTTTTGAACCGACCGGCTTGGCCTGCAAAAGAGCAAACAATCAGGGTCCTGGCATGATTCCAGCTGGGAGGGGGGCTGTTGTTGGATCCAACAGACGGAGAGACCGAACAGGCGTGAGTGGGCAGTGAATATCAGTCTTCCTATCTAAGCTCGCTCTCATCTCCAACGAAATAAGCAACCGGACCCCGTCGGCAGCTTGTGTGACAGGTGACAGATAACCTAACCCTTTGGTCGATGGCAGCCTGCAAAGCTGCGGCAGCAGGGCTTCAATGGACGCTCACAGGGATCCGTCAGAAAGAGTTCAGCGGGGAAATAATGTTGCCCCGACATAGATGGCACTATCACGGGCAGGTCTAGATGGATGAGGAAACCCAATGATCAAAACGAGGCGAGAGTCAACCAGAATAAACGAGAATAAAACAAATTCCCCTCTCGACGAGAGGCTCCGATGCGATGTCACAACGTGGCTGAAGCAGACAAGCAGACATGTGTGATGCCCTAAATTCACACCACCCAGCCACGCACATTTCGGTCAAACGAGCCACACTTTGCGGCCGGAATTTCTATAATTCCGGGTCACCAGCCCAAAAGAATCAGCACAATATAGCGGCTTCACATTTTTTCTACACCCGAAAAGAAAAATCGTAATGTTCATCGTCGTTGTTCTTTTTTTTCCCCCATCTTCTCACCCTCTCATATTTTTTTTTTCTAGACACATGCTTGCCAATATACCCGGAACTGATCCCTTGGCGCTGTTTTTTTGATTCTCGTCACCACAGTAGACCTTGAATTACATCGTCTGATATATATAAAGTTCTCTCGCTTGATCACGGATCTCCTCCTCCTCCCATCACGAATAAACATTTCTCTTTTACTTGTCTCTCTCTATCCTCAGCCTTGTCTCCTCCCAGGTTGTGACCCCGAATAAAATACAAACTGCCGCCACACCATCGTCATCTCAATCTGCTGAGCGATCCGGATCCGCCCCAGCTTTGACCTTTGGTGCCCGCTTGCTTTAATATTTTTTCTCACCTATCCTGGTGTGCACCAAGTTTACTTCACTCTTTTCCGACCTCTCACGACACCTTCCTTGGCCTTCACCAATAGATACTAGCCAGCTTCAATTCTCTAGGCAAACATACACTGCTATTCTCCCTCACGAACCTGGTCAATGCCTCTAAGCCATATATCATAGCTTTCTTTTCGGTCTCGTCCCTTTTCTTCCTTTTTTATATAAATCCAGCCATTTGGCTTTCTTCTTCTTTTCTTTACTCAGTCGTCTTTCATTATCACATCCCATTCTCTATATCACTCTGCCTGCCAGATAACCTTTGGCCTTATAGCTTCTGACCCCATCACCGACGACTTCCAACAATATCGTGAATTGTTGTCCATCGACCCACTTTCAGCCTTGCCATTGGATATCGTGTTGCGATTTCAGGACTCTTTTTGCTGTGGTCGTCGCCTGTTTCTGGCTCGACGGCGTCTCCTGCTTCGCGTGCCGGCCTCTTCTCAGCTTCGGGACTTGGCGTTTGCAACCACCCTTTTTTCTTCTTCTTCTTTTTCTTTCGGAGTCTCCTCGCCTTTTTTCCTTGTTTAATCTCGACTTCAACTCCAAGTTCTTCCTTCCATCATCTCCCCCAGCTCCTGCGACCTGCGCTGCCTTCTGTCGGCGTGCTACCGTTTCCCTCGTCTCTCTTGGTTCAGCTTCTCCAGCTTCGGCGCGCACGTTTGCCCATCATGTCTGCTGCTTGTGAGTCTATATAGTGTCCTGTGCTGTTCAGCCGCCTGCCCTGGGGTCTTATGCTCTCCTCATACGCTCTGATGGCACACACAAGCGTCAAACCGCGTAATATCGAATCATTAGCTGATAAGCCGGTTCCTCTCCAAACTACAGTGTCCCCTCAGGATGAGGCTCGATATACCTCCATCATCGACGACATCCTCGCCACCTCCGACCTCCAGACCGTGACACGAAAGAAGATCAGAGCAGGATTGGAGTCCGCCTTGGGTGGAAGAGACCTCAGTGCCCAAAAGGTTCGTTTTGGCTCGTTCCGCCATATTCCCATGCTGGCCCATTTGCGGTCTCTGGTATTCAAGACGACCTTTTTCTCTCGTTTGTATGCTACACGTAGCACTTCACAATCCTCAACCCTTTCGTGCACTCCTCCGCCGTGAGCTTCTAAGTGCCGTTGTTTCCTGAACGCGGGGCCTGGGCCTTGCGGTGTAACCAAGTCTTCATGTCACCAGAACCATCGCCCTTACCTCAGGTACCAAGGTACCATTTCGCGCTACGCATGACTTCATCTTCAGCACGGAATTCCAATTTCCGCTATTTTTCACGGCCACCCATATTCGCTGTGCCAACAAAACTTCATGCTTTGGCGTTTTCCTTTGCTGTGGCTTGCATTATGTTGTATAACTGGTAACTAACCATTATCTTGCTTTCCTATTGTACAGTCCGCCATTAAGAAATTAATCGAGGAACGCTTTGACGCCGTGTCGGGGGCGAGCGACCCCATAATCCCGACCTCGCCCAATGTCGAGCCGAACGGTAGCGAAAGTAAATTCACAAACGGCACATCGAATGGCTATGCCGACTCCGACCCCGATGCCCCGGCTGCCCTCCCGCCCAAGAAGAAGGTCAAGCGCGAGACTTCAATAGAGGACGCGGACGCGAAGCTAGCAGCTGCGCTCCAAGCTGAGGAGAACAGCCTCGCGCGCGGTCGCTCCACCCGCGGCCGCACCAGCGGCACCAACGGCGCGGCATCCGGGGGCAAGAAGGGCAAGGGCGGCGCGGCTGCGCGGAAGAGCCAGAAGCGCCGGCGGGCCTCTGCCGGACCCGACTCTGATGCCGTGGGCAGCGAAGACGGCGCCGCGTCCCTGCCTAAGCGTAAGGCCGGCGGTGGTTTCCAGAAGCCGTTCAACCTCAGCTACCAGCTGGCTGAGCTGTGCGGGGTGCCGCAACTCTCGCGACCCCAAGTGGTTAAGAAGCTTTGGGAGCACATCAAAGCCAATCAGCTGCAAGATCCGCGAGACAAGCGTCAGATCCTGTGCGACGAGCCCATGCAGGCGGTGTTCAAACAGTCGCGTGTGGATATGTTCCAGATGAACAAGATCATTGGAAATCATCTCTACCCTGTTGATGAAGAGTAGTCCGTCGGGCTGTGTGCCTCTCTCTCTCACTCGTCTATGTTCGAAGAATCCATGATGAGCTGGTATCTTGCCCCCTTTCATTGCTTCTCTGCTTTCTTCTTATGACTTGATTTTTCCCATGTACAGTTTCCTTCCTGCTTATTCACATTTAGATGATGTCTTGTTTCTGTCTCTTCACTATTGATTTCCCTCTTCCTCTCTTCATTATTTAGCCTTTGCAGGTTCCGGTATCTGGTTGTTTTGCCACTCTTATATTCTGGCTATTACTATCCCATTCCCTCTACTCATCTTATGTGCCTATCTAGTGGTTTATCGGAATTCTGGAACTTCTCCAGGCATGCCCACAGGTCTTGTGGTTATAGAGATCCTCATTTGCTGTCCTGTTCGGTGTGCCTTACTCTCAACCAAAGACACCAGATTGTGACACTACTTCCTCTCTTCTTTCAGCACCTCACACCCGAATAACCAAAAGTGTTCTCATCGCTGCTAATTCACACCTAGTAGGCTTGGAACACGTTCGCACATTTTGCCCCCCAGTTCTCTCTTCACTATTTCTCGGTAATCTGGCAGGACTTTTAGAGTTATTTTCATTGTTAGGCGTCGTGAATCTGGAGTCCTGTGTCAAATCTCGGTTTGACTGTTTGCTTCCACTGTTTTTGCTCTTTGGATTGTTTTTACCTCTTATCTTTTCACACCTCAGCTCGTATCACGAGCTCACCCGATTTCACTACCATGATCTGTCGTCCTTTTCTTTCTTTTCCTTTTTTTGGCATGTCAGTTTCGCGTTTATCGGTTTCTTCATCGTCTCGTTTTGTGTTTTACTCTGGTGTCCTCGGATTTTAGGGGTCGATGTCTTCTACTGACATGGGAGTTTTCCCGTTTGCCTTGAACCTTCATCTTTCGTCATTTTTATCGAATACTCTTTCTCCCTTACTGGTTTTTGCTTTCTTCATTCTTGGATGGAATGGTGGGGACAACTGTGGTGGTGATCTGGCCGGGATTAGAGGCGGATAGGATACGATTTTTTCGTTTTCGAGCCTAGGCATCTTCTTCCTAGCATCAATCTATTTCTCTTTGAGATATCAACCTTGCCATTTATGACTGTGATATGAGGATATTGAGATGTGGGTATGTTGGCATCTCTATCCTTGAAACTAGTCTCTGGCAAGCGTGTACTCAATGATCAGTTTAGATGAGTCGATTACCCCAGATTTCAGCTACATGAAATAGCTCCCAGCTCATATAGGCATCTATGCCTTAGTTTGATTGGCCTTGACTCATGACCGGAGGCACCAACAAGCTGTGCCTCATCAGAATCGATTCCATCTACAATCTTCACCCAAACTAGCCAGGAACAACCCTAACCCTAGTGGCGCAGGGCATGCATCCGCCATTAGTCACTGTGAAGAACCGCCCTGGCTGACGTAATTTTGAGTCCGATTAGAAATGTGGGCCATTGAGTTGATGTGAGGAAGCTTCCTATGTTTTTTCTTTCTTTTTATTTCCTCCCACAAAAGTCGAGAGCCTTGAACTTCACTTTCTATATCCTCTCCGTTTATCATTCTTCTTTTCCTCATAGCCAAACTCTTACACTCTTGTTATACTTAACTTTTTCTCCGATTATACTGATTGTCTCTTTTACTGAAGCTTTTGTTTAACTTCTAGACCTCAGACTTCTCTTTGCCTGTTCATCCCCCCACTATTGATCCTTCGATACTTGGCCAAACCGCCAAACACAGCTTCAAACATCTCTCAGACAAGGAAACAGGGTTTGGCCTTAACTAATAATCCCCTTGGAAGCCTCAGACTTTCCAACTTTGGCAGTGAATTGCTGGATGCAACCACCCCAAAGGCACCTTGCTCTTGTGTCTCACCTCCAGACTCAGATACCCGAAATACCCCCCCATACATTCCTGTCGGACCGAAACCACTAAATGTCCTCGACTGCCGCGTCCACTCAACCGGCCGGATCTGCTGCTCCAGCCAACCAATCCAGCGGTGGAGCCGGCGAGAACGCTGCGAACTCGGGTGGAAACAGAAATAGAAACCGTGGCCGAGGCCGTGGCCGCCGCGGCGGTGGTGGTGCTGGCGGCGACGGAGGCGAGCCGGGAGCTGCACCGGCAACAACTCAGAATGGAAACGACCAACAGACCGGAGGCGGTCGTCGGAGACGCGGTGGCGCCGGCAACGGAGATGCCAAGGCCGGTGCCGAGCCTAAGGGCAAGGAGGCTGACACACCGGCTGTAGTTCCGCGCCAACGTGCCATGTCAGTGACTGCGGCGACTGATTCCTCGGCCGATGTGTGCTTCATCTGTGCTAATACCGTTGACCACTGGTGTCTGACACCATGCAACCACCGGACGTGCCATATTTGTGCATTGCGCATGAGATCATTGTACACAAACAAGCAATGTGCACACTGCCGGGTAAGTTGACCCCAGACAGTTGCTTGGACAGAATACCGAAAAGATTGTTACTGACATTAACTCTTCTTTTTATTTTTTCCTATCTTTCAATACAGACGGCTAGCGACTATGTCATATTCACCGACGATGCTGAAAAACGATACGAGGAGTACACCGACGCCGACATTACCAGTGTCGACACATTCCACGGCATTCGATATGCAAACGAGGATATTGTCGGAGACATTGTGTTGTTGCTCCGATACAATTGCCCCGACCCGTCATGCGACTTTGCCGCCAGCGGCTGGCCCGAACTCCACCGCCACGTGCGGAGCGTCCACAACAAGAAGATGTGCGACTTGTGCACCCGTAACAAGAAGGTGTTCACACACGAGCAGGAACTCTTCCAGGACAAGGAGCTCGAACGCCACATGCGGCGCGGTGATGATATGCCCGGTGCCGTCGACCAGACCGGTTTCAAGGGCCACCCCCTCTGTGCCTTCTGTGGCCAACGATTCTACGACGACGACAAGCTGTTTGAACACTGCAAGTTTAACCACGAGCGTTGCTTCTTGTGCGACCAGCGCGATTCACGCCAGCCGCATTACTTTGTTGACTACAACGCGCTTGAACACCACTTCAAACGCGACCATTTCATCTGCATGGACCGTAGCTGCCTGGAGAAGAAGTTCGTTGTGTTCGCCACCGAAATCGACCTTAAGGCCCACCAGCTGTCCGAGCACGCGAATACGCTTTCAAAAGATGTCCGTCGCGATGCGCGCCTGGTGGATATCTCCAGCTTCGACTATCGTCAAAGTTATCAACAAGAACGAACCACGGGTGCTGGCGAGAACCGGAGAGAAGGCGGCCGGCGTGGCCGGGGCCCCCGCGATGGAGGTGGTGGAGGAGCGCCGGATCCCCCGCCGACCACCACGAACCCGGTTCCGGGTACTCTGCGACGTGACGAGATTGCGTTCCAGCGCCAACTGGCCATCCGCACTCAGCAGCAGGCAGCTGCAGCTGCGTCCTCTTCGCCTTCAAGTCGACCCTCACAGCCGCACCCATCGGCACCTGCTGGACCATCTGCAAGACCGGCGCGGGCTCCTGGCCCGTCGTCGCTTGCTACAGCAGCATCCCCTCTCCCAGCTGCTGCATCGCAGTCTGCACCGATTGACGTTGCTTCCATGACGGTTGAAGAACGTCTCAAGATTTCGCGCCACACTTCGGTTGTTGAGCGTGCGTCCAACATGCTGGCCAATGATACCTCAAAGATGGCCCAGTTCCGCGATCTTGTTGCGGACTTCAACGCTGGCCGGCTTGCGCCGCCGCAAATGCTAGATGCCTTGTTTAGCCTATTCATCAACGCCTCGTCTAACGCGCTTGGCGTACTGGTGCGCGAACTTGCTGAGTTGTACGAGGACCGCACCAAGGCTGATGCACTCCGCCGCGCGTGGAACGACTGGCGATCGATCAATGAAGATTACCCGTCGTTGCCAGGTTTGGCGGGTATGCAGGGCCGCACCACCAGCTCCAGCGGCTGGGCCACGGCGGCGGCGTCCAATCCGGCTGCGCCCGGCCACGTTCCTGCACAGAAGCACTCGACTCGTGTGCTGAAGCTGAAGAACAGTACTCGCGCCGGTAGCGGCTCGGGGTCGTCGTGGGCTGCCTCGTCGTCCACCGGGGTGTCACCCTCGACTACCGCGGCGTTCCCCGCGCTGCCCCCTGCTGCGCGCCGGTCTGTGCCGACGTCTGGCACTGCTACCCCCATCCGTCGGTCAGGAACATCGACTCCGTCTGCCGCGGCCGCGGCCAACCGCTCCAACTGGGCCGCGCCCCGCCCGGCCACGCACACCCCAGCGACCCGCCCGCCGCCCACGACCGATGAATCCTTCCCCGCGCTGCCTGCGGCGCCGAAGCCCATGGCATCGGTGTTCGGCTACGGCGGCCGCGTGGTCAAGCGCGATGTGGGCGGCCAGGCACAGACCAATTTCCAGTGGGGCTCGCAAGCCGGCGAGTCGAGTGCGGGGGCTGGCGCCGCAGGCGACGATGACGAGGGCGAAGGCACCGGAAAAAAGAAGAAGGGCGGCAAGAAGAAGGTGCTCGTTGCGTGGGGATAAACTGGGCCTCTGTGTGTGCCCTGTGAATTTTTCAATTTTTAAGTGAGCGATTGCCTGCACTGTATGGGCGTTTTTTTTTCTGAATCTCGCGGACCAAACACTGATTGCAAGATGAGAGAGATGTTCAAATGGGATATTTTGTGAGTGTTAAGTGTGCTGGTTTTCCAATCATGATAGACATACAATTAAGACAGGTGTAGAACATTGGGAACTGGACAGTACGGTGAATGCGTAGAGAGGGCCAAGACAAACGGATGGTCGGATCGAAACACTCTGTTTTGCTACTATGAAGCGGAGGAAGTGAAAAAACATAAAAAAAAAGAAAAAGAAAAAAAAGAGGAAAAAGACAAAAAAAAACCCCCCCCAATCAACACCAAACACTACGAAGAAAATACCAAGAACAGTACACCACACGCAGCAATAAATGGGACACAGCTGGCTCAGATCAGACATCAATCCACCGCCCCTAATGGGACCGGCGCCGCTTCGCCGGCCGCACACCGTCACTAACAACAGGCTCCCCATTAGAATCATCCCCCCCCTCGTCATCCTCGTCATCCTCGTCGTCATCGTCCACCACGGCGCATCCAGAGTCCTCGGCAATCAACCACGCCCGCCGGCGCAGCATTTTCTGCTGGTCGGCTATGCTGCCGGCCGCGGCCGGCGCAGTGTCCGTCGGCGTCGGTGGCAGGATAGTCGCCCGGTCAAAGTCGATCAGCATGTACCGGTCCAGCTCGGAGCTGTAAAGCACGTTGCGCCGCGCCATGTCGCCGTGCACCACGCGGTACGCCCTCAGCAGCGCTGCAAAGCCCGTGTGCACCGGCGCGAGCATCTCCGCGCTGACTTCGGGCGCGGGCACCGGCTCACCGGCGTACGACATCAGCATCATGTAGTCGACGTACTTGAACGTTATCAGCCGGAACGGCTTCACCATCTTAAACCGTCCCAGGTACACCGGGATCACCGCGCCCTGGAGCGGCTCTAGCTGCCGGTAAATTGCAGACTCATGCTGCAGAGTATGGCAGAAGCGTTCATCCACGCCCTTTGCCACAACTGTGTACCCGTATGGCCACGCCGTGATCTTGAATAGCGTGCCCACCGCGCCGTGTTTGCCCCGGTAGTCGAGTGGCTGGAGGCTGTCCTCCACACTGTCGCCGATCTGTTGCCACACGATCCGAGTGAGCTCGTCAGCACTAATGTCGTGGTAATCGGCATAGGCGTTCTGAGTCCCGCTGGAGTCTCCAGTGTTGAATGGCCGGTGTGGTGGCCCGGTTCCGGGGATTGGGACCCGGGGCCCCCTTTTCAGTGCAGCTTTGCGGTGCACCAACACATTTGGACACTCGTCGTCGAGAGGTAAGCCGAGCTTCAGACCGAGCAGGCATTTCTGGGTACAGTAATCGTCCATTGGATCCCGAGTAATCCATGCGGTGATGGGATCAAAATCCCAAGGAATGGAGCAATTCGCAACTGTAATTTTGGCTTTCTTGGGACGCACGGCTCGCCGCTTTCCTTTCAGATTTCGGTTACCTGAGGTGGCCTTTTGAGGTTTGATAGCGGTCACATCGATATTGCTGCCGTTGTCATCTCCATTGGGATTGCTGCCTCGAGTGCGGAATCCCGAAGAGTATGCGGCGATCCGTTGACTGCGCCGTGAATGGGGTCCTGGGGGGGGCGGAGGCATAGCCTTTAAATCACGCCGCTTCTTCCGATCACTGGGGCCATCGCCATCTGAACCATTGCCATTATCACCATCATCGTCACCAGGTCTATCGTCAGGCCCAGAATCTGTGTCGGCGTCTGAGGATGGATAAAACAAGGCCATAACCTTCTCAATTAACGGACGGGGCGGCCCACCCGGGACGGGCTTAGGGGCGGCGTTTTTTATGCGGTCGGGATAGGGTCGCGGCCAGCGACCCAGGTTACTCTTAATCAGCGTGGAATGTTCCGGGCGCAAGGGGGTTCGTGTCAGAGCCATGATAATAAGGGAGACAACCAGGGAAACCGGACTGGACTCCATCTGGGACGCATACTGGCTGACCACGGCTTCCTCCACAAGCTCGTCTTCAGCAATAGCTGGAATGTTGATGTGATCTCTCGGATTGATGAAGAAATAGAACAAGTTTCTTGGATCAGTCTCGTCAACATGCAGAAACACAAAGCCGTCTCCCGATGTAAGATATCCGAAAAGGAGACCGTTGTCGATCATGTAGTGATATAGCTGCACAATGGCATGGGCGGTGACATGTCGTGCGTAGCTAGTTTCGTCAAGTTTGGATATGGAGTTGTTGTTGCGAATGACCTCTTCGAAAATGGTCGAGTCAGGCCCCGTTCCAGGGAGAGCCAGTTTGAGCATTCCGGGGGATAGCTTGTGACCTGACTTGTATTCAACAACAAACAACTTGGTCCGGCCCTGCCTGTCATCCTCTCGTAGACACCACGCGTCAGGAATTGACTTCCGTTCCTTTTTGGGCTTGGATGAGGACGCATTGGAGGAAGCTTTCGAGCGAGGCCGAAGGCTTGCGGATCGTGCGGATTGATTGACGGGTGCCTCATCTCCAGAAAACGCCTGGTTGAGCTCTTCGATAGAGAGAGTCTGGATGCCGGGGCTGCTCATACCACGGCCGCGCAGCCGTGACGCCGGCGTTGAATCGTCGCGCGAATGGGTTGCACTGGATGACGAGACCGTCTCGCTTTCGGATTCTGTCGGCTTATTGCGACCGCGGAAGAGGACACGAACAGCATTTCGGCGCGGTATCAGTTGCAAGAACTTGGATGCAATTATCTTGGACTGGGTTTCCACAGCAAGCTGCTCAAACGGCGCTAGATCACGCTCGTGGGCCAAGGGGCTAAGGGACAGAGTGTCCCGCGCACCGTTTAGCTTCAGGATTGATGGGAATAGGAGCTGAGAACCAAACACAAGTTGAAGAGACGAGAAGATGAAGGTATGAACATCACGAAAATCTGCCCAAGGTGTCAAAGTGCGAGGATACAATCTGGAATGGATGTTTGTGGGGCCACCGGACGATGTCAAGCTTGAGTTGGACTGGACAGTCATCGGGCGGAACAGCAGGCCGTAGGAGTGATAGATCGAGGACATGAAGGGAAGAGGGTTGGTTTTGGATTCGGCCCTGATACGAGCGGCGCGTTCCTGTTCTCGTCCGCGGCGTTCTTCCTCTCGTCCACGGCGTTCTTCCTCTCGCCCAACGCGTTCTTGCTCTCGCCCAACGCGTTCTTCCTCAACCAGCCGGTCCTTCTCGGCCAACTGCTGCTTCAATAGCTCTACCTGGCGAGCGAGTTCCTCCGGATTAGCCTGGCGGGGCGGTTGTTGCGGATTCCCCTGCCGGGGCGGCTCTTCCGGATTCCGCTGGGGAGCCACTTCTTCCGGAGTCTTGGAGCTCATCTTGGGAACTTGACTTGTATAATGGGATCAGACGGGGGGACACCGAGAAACGAATTGTGGTTAGGGGATTGGAAATCGGGGATGCGGATGTGGCCTGGGGAATGCAGTGAGCGACATGGAGAAGAAATGAATGAACACCCAAAAGATGTCCTGAGAAAGCGCGGGCGAATGAAGGTATTTATAGAGCTGTCGATAAGGGGGGGCCCGAAAGGTCGGTGTGCAGGAGATAAGCAGGCAGACAAGGCGGGATGTGAACGAGAGTTGCATATTGAAATGTTGGAAGTTGGAAGTTGTAACAATTGATAAGAGCTTTAGGCATCCACCACCCCCAAGAAAAAAAAAACCTGTCACGAGAATCACGTGGGTGGGGTGTTGGCCGACTTCCCACTCCAGGCGGCGGCTATCAAATGCACTACAGCGCTTATTCGACTCCGCTACGGTCTGAATTTCTGGCGGCAAACAGTCCTATATCTCCAATCCTACAGCGCCTAACGTGATGACTATCTTCATTGCAATCTTCAACACATTCTCATCACATTCTCAAGACCGGTTTTTTCAACCCGCACTAATTGTACTAGGGTTACATTAAAACTAACCGCTGCGTTTATACACATACATGGCTTCATGAAGTAATCTCATCAAGGAAAGAGGATGAAAGCACAAACCAACCGCTGCTCTGCTGACGCGTCAATCGCAAGAGACATGATATGGGGAAAACAGTATAGAGCAAACTATAGCCAACAAACTTGGATGGGTAGCAGCGATTTGAAAGGCGGTTAAAAAGTTGATAGAAATATATCACATCACACCATCGGCACTGTTCGGTGTGGGTGGGGTACTGGTGGTGGTAAGGGCGGAAGAGGAGGCGGTGTTTGGGCGGGCGGCCCGGTGGGCGATGACATGGGAACAGAATTAGTCGGCCCCGTCTGAATCGACCCATGCATGAACGTACCCCTTGTTGCCGGCGTCTCGTCCATATCGCTTAGAATTCCGTCCTCCTCCGTCGCCCAGACCTGCGGCCGCTCAGCCGGGGGCTCACGGTCCACCGTATCCCGGCCGGAATGGTTCCGCAGTCGTTCTGCCCGCGCGTCGCTCATCCATGTGATCTTTCGGAATGTCTGATTGTAGGACCATCGGGCCAGCAAACGCCGGAATTCAGAGCGGAACGTCGACCAGCTTGTAACAAAGAAGATAATGGCGTTCCACACCCCCTGAAGCGGTAAAACCACGGCACTGGCAACATTTAGACCGAAGTTAACCTTGGTGGGGAATATCAAGTTATGCACTCGATTGATCGAGCTCGGTGTCCATGTCACCAACACCGACACTGCAAACACAAAACTGGTCCGCAGATATGCCAGCTTCACCGGATCCAAGTGCCGAAGTTTGGCCTCGATCTGTCCCCACACTGATCGGGACTGCTGGGCGGCTTTGAACTTCGTGCTGGGGTTGTTCGACACACATATTGTCTCGAACCTAGCATTCGAAGTTGTTGTGGTGTCCGGTCGGCGTCCCTGTTCTGGATCGGTCGATTCTACCCAGGGGCGCTGATATGTTCCATGCGGAAGTCTGACAGAGTTATTAGGTGACGGGGAAGTATTGGGGGGGTTTGGAGCTTGTTGTTCAGCAGGCGGCGTCCAAAAATCTGGATCTGGGTTCTGTGACGTGGTAATCTTAACCTCCGTAACGGCAGTCAGATATAATTCTGGATGGGTGGCGGGATTCTGAGTTGGAACGTAAGACAATCAGCATTTATATATCTGGCACTCGGCTCATGAAGTCCGAAATTAGGTACCTTGTCAGCAGAATCTCGTTCGTCCGAAGCGGATGTATCCTTCGTTCTCTTCGCTCCACGACTGCTAGATGTGAAGTTGCGGAGCTGATTACGAGAGTGGAACACATGATAACCAACTGCAATGTAAATGACCGAAGAGAAGAAGATACAGGTCCAGATTGGGACGTAGTAGCTGTATATCCGGAGGGAGTTCCAATCGAAACTAATCCAACACCAAAGCTGTGAATGTGATAGCAGAAAAAGTTAGCTTTTCTCGAACAACGGAAGTTTACAGACCGGGACAGCTGTAACTGACCGTGGCATCTCCATATACTCTTCCCTTTTCCTTGTCAGTGACAAAGATGAGTGTAACTGCCGGGATGAAGGGAAATCCGAAGCATACTAGACAGTAGGCCCATAGATACTTTCGAAATGAAGACAGATTCGCCCCAAAGAAAAAGACAAGAAACACGTTGAATGCCATAGCAAACGACCACCATGGGTCTGACTGCATGAACCTGGTCCAGGGGGGTTGACTATTAATATACCGAACAAAGTTTAACGAAGTGGAAGGCATCTGGAATCAACGTACATCTCCAGCAGAAATGCTTGGGTTTGGCACAAGGCTGAATCTTCCCCAGCAAGGATTCCATCATAGCCCATGACGCAGGCGATACTAGCACCGACGTTGGCAATGGAAGCATAGAGGATGAATAGGTTCGGTACCGTCCTGATTCGTCTGAACGCCCAATAAGTGATCATGATCAGGAAGATACCCACCATAGATAGAATTGAACCGGCTCGCTCTATACCGATGATTACTTCGATCTGGGCTTGAGAGAGACCCATCTTGGCAAATGTGTGTGGTTGTTGAGTGGGAGGAGTTGAAGATTGTGTTTGGCGAGTGAACTTTTGGTTGAGATTTCGCGGGATGGAGTGAATGGAGAGCAGATGTGATAGGTAATGAACCGAATTTCTGGAGAACCAAAGCATGCGTGTTGAATGGATCAACTCGAGACCATGTTGAGGTTACGGCATTGTTGATGAGACCGTATGTGGTGATGGCGCCGCGATGGATGATGGCGGGAGCACGTATGTAGGAGTAGGCAAACCTGTCACTCGTGGCTGAATCTGCACCTGTCCTGTATCAACTGGTGTTTAATTATATGGATATTGGCTTGATATGATGGCTCCTATCAACGGAAGTCTGGAATGATGTTAGACGATCAGTTTTTTGAGGCAGGTTAGCCGGTGCCGCTCGAAGAATTCCTGAGAGTATTGGATTATCCGGGATATAGAAAGACATTTGAGATAGTGACGCGTTCCTATAAGCGGTGAAAGACAGTGAGGCTTACCCGCCTGACGTGTATTCCGGTGAAAAAACAGCAAAATGAGATATAGACTCACAGATGTATGATCGCGCCGGCTTTGAACCTGGTGATATTCGAGGAGGGGAAGTGGATGAACACGATGGATGGATAATGAACGGAGATAAGCTGAAGTGGCTGCGGATATCGAGGATGGGTGTGAAGATATTTATCTTTCCGTCCTAACAACTCCAAGGCTTCTTCGAACTGGAAAAAGAGAAGCTGGATGGGCAACATAAATTCTTCGGAGAGGGTTTAGTGTCAAGTGAAGGAGGTGGATCGTGCTCCAAGGCGGTAAATCAGGAATTGGAGATGCAAAATGAGCGAGACCCAAGAGAGTGGCTGGAGTTCAAAAAGCACTGGGTGTAGCAGAGCGACAAGCGAACGAGAGATCAGAGTCAAGACGGGTCAGACGGAGTTCAGGTTGATGTGGTGTGGCTTTTCATCCACGTTTATAAGAACATGGACGTGTCAAACCTGAGAAGAAGAAGAAGAAGCGGAGAAAGAAAGAAAACAGACTTGAGAGAAGACGAAGAAAGCCACGGACGGAAAAGGGGAGGTCTAGGAAGGTGGCTATTACAAGCGGAACACGGCCTCGCAAATTGACAGGACTATGCCCAGGCTGGAAGAGATGCACGTATCCGGGGATAGAGAGATGGCTGCGAGAGAGAACAACATTGGATGGAAGAGAATGCTCTGTTCCGCAGCGTCGACAGGTAAGAGGCAAGAGGGCGCCCACTGAAATTTGGTTGGCTCGCACTTAGACGATGTTTGGTGTTGGACAGACCACCATTCAGCTGCATATGGCGACGGCGGGCTTTGTGATGCGTGTGCGCGTGTGTACGTGTGTGTGTGCGATATAAGGGCTGACTGCGACACCGTGGGAAAGGCCGTATATCGAGGATTACAAAAAGAACGAGCACTCGAGTGATATATGGGACCGGATGAAGATCCCGGACGGGAAACTGGTATTTTGGGAACGATTAACAGACGGTATTGGCGACACGGCAATGGACGAGGGGAGAGATATGGACGGCCTCGAGGCAAAAAAGAATACAAAGCGATGGTGATGACCTGGACTAAACAGATAGGAGTGTACGATAGTCGACCACTCTGATTCTGTGATTCGGTGGAAAATGCGGAATAGAAAAAGAGGTAGAATGACTTGAACAATGAGGGGAAACTAGTCAATAGCAATTCCGGGATGCACAGAGCTGACGAGATGTTGGTACAGTCTTGCTCAAACTGGATTGGTGTGTTTGAGTGGTCAACTGTGGTAACAATGGAAGACAAGCTGCATATCATTGGGTACGTGCTAGGAGTGTGAAGTGACTGGGGGGCGAGTGATGTAAGAAGAATGGTGAAGAAGAGTACAGGAAGTGTCGTGATAGCTTCAAAGATATCTCCGGTAACTGATAGATAACCACTTGGCAGGCGGGATAGGGCTTTGATGACTGTGCTTTCCGCACAGCTTTATGGCAAGATTATTTGGGAAGATGGCAGATATTCAATTACACGGTCTTGCCAGTATACGGGTGGGATACATGAGAAAAGGAAGGAAGGAACGGAGACCAGATACGAAGAGCGGCCCAATCTCACCTTCCTTCATTGTGGTGCATCTATTTCTCGATCACATACTGTTCAACTTCACATACAGCTGGCCTAAACCGAGAGAGATAAATCATACATCCCGTATCACTACACGCTGACATGAATGGAGATAGCCACTACACCAGAAGAAAATGCAACGCTGGACCGCCAAAGCTCTGCCAGCCTGCAGGAATACGTGTGTGGATCTGGCAGGCATGGATACGGTAGGTAAGTCGGTGGGCGGTTCAGTCGGAGCCAGAGAAGCGGAGACGTGAAGTGAAGTCCCTTGAGTTTCGACATTTTCGTGGCTTGGGTAGCTGGCAGCTGCAGGTGCAATTATTGGACGGCTTATTCAAGGCTGAAAGTGCGTCTTTTCATGCACGGCAGGACTGGAAGGATGAAAATGGAGTGATATTAAGGATTCGAAGAGGAATAGCTGCATGTTGGTGCCAGCTCTCTTACACATTTCTTCGCAGGTTTGACGGGCAGCGGGGCTGGGAAGAGCCTGCAAGACCACAGCTGAATTGATGAATTGAGGAAAGCAGCAAAGAACAGCTCATGCTTGGCGTGGCTGACATGTTGGGGCGTTCAAGGCATTTTGTATGCATGGAACTGGGAAAGGGAACGGGGAAAGGTCAAGATGAAATATTATACCCTGGCTTGTAGCTGGATGCAATCAGTTAATACGGCATGTTATCTATGTAAGTGGAAATAGGTTCCGCATTGAAAATGAGCGTGGTACTTACGCGACAAGGGGACATTTTAATAGATCCAGCTATTATGCTACTGGAAGATGTAGGCCGGTGTCGGTGTTTGTTCGGACCAGTTAGTCCTTTCGTTGCTGTATGGAGAGTGAGGTCCCCAAAGCGTATAAATTCCGAATGTGCCGTGTGTTCAAATGATCCCGACGTGTTGATGCGATGACAATCTAGCCAGTTTATTTGCAGAAGCAGCATCACTTGGAAAAAAAAAAAAAAAACCAACAAAAGGATGAAAAAGTACACTGAGAACCTTCAGTACAAACGGGAATGAATACAAGGCTTCAATATCTATCAGAAATCTGTACGACAGGACCCTGCCCGGCGGTTGCATCAGACTGCACGAGGCCATGATTACACAGCTACAGAATCTGTCACTGGTCTACCGTGAGCACAGCACGGCGTGCAACGTTTGACAAAGACATGCTGGGAGGGTAAGTAAGGATTTCCTGAAGCGGTGACAGCGGCATTGCGACAGGCGGTGAGAGAGAGGCTGATCCTGCGAAGGCTCCCGCTTCAGTGTCCAGCCATGCGTTTCGTCGAATGTCCAGTAGTGGTGGGCGTGGTTGCAAGGGGGCAGATGGCCCCCTCAAAACTTGAACGGACGGCTTCCGGACGGGAAGTCCTGTCCGTTGGGAATACTACTACCACTAAACACAAACCCACTGGGCATACTGGGAAGTACTTATGTATAGTACCACAACTTAGGTAGAGAGAGATTGTCACAGATAGATAGCAGAACCGTAGCTATCTACTTGTGAGTGTATACGTATTCCTATTAGGAGTCTAGTACACACAATCACCGTGGAGCCCCTTCGTATATCACCAAGAACACCTGATGAAAGAGCAAATGGAAGGTCGTGAGTGTGGGTACGGTGATACAGCCGTATTACAGGGGACCCGTTAAACAGAATGGAGGGATGCCCGGGTTGCTTTCCACTCTTTCTTCCGGGACTTCCAAGCGACCCTCAGTCCGTGCTCGAAGTGACGTATTCTTGAAAGATGAGCTACCACTTACCACCATCCATGTCAGACTGAAAGGTCTTGCAACGAGTGGTCAGACACTGGGCGTGAGGGACAAGTCCTGGGCTTTTCCTTTATTTATGGGTTAGCTAAATGGAAGGTATTTCACTTAGAAAACGACCAGAAGAAATAAGCATGTGTACTTACTGTATTGTGCATGTTTTTATTCCGCGTCCAACAGCACCCCCTGCTGGTGATCTTCAACGGTCGGAGCCCAACACCGTGCAACGCCGGCCGCGATTGCCGGGTCCCGCGTGAGAATCAAGTATTTCCGGACATGCAGACATTGAGGGCGGCAACATGCAACAAGGATGGCAGAAAGCAAAAACTGTCATCTGCTCTTGGATTCTTTATTCTGCTTCCACACGACATCCGTCATTCAGATTAGTCCAACCCCATATTCCGGCCGGCTCTCACCATGTCCAGATGAGATAACAAACAATTTAGTAGGCACCTAGCCCGAAAGATGCCTAGAAAAGCTCTAGTTACATTCAAGTCGCTTATTAGACGCTACGGGGGACATTGTCTACTTACAATCCTCAATGTTAAGCTTGTTCCCCAAACCCAATCTAACCTAAAGGCTATCACTTATCGGTTCACCGCTCCTGAGGGTTACACTTTCGTTTATTTCGTGTGCTTTTGGTGCCGTGTTCCTTAATTAATCTAAAGCCGTCCATCCCACAAAACTCAAAATAAATCCTATTATTTCTTTCCAGCATATCTTTTCGTGTCAAAACTGGACTAACACCAGCTTTGTGCAAATGCCAAAGAGGACAGGCCCCTGAACTTTACGGCGAGGCACGCCAAACCAGCACTGCCCGGTTCCCGAACAGGGCACCGGAGGACCTGCAGTACAAACGTTACATGGGCGAGGCCGTGGTGACCTGTCCGGCTGTCCCTTTAGAAGCTAAGTAAGTGCATGCAGAAGCGAAAGACCGCAGAATGGCTCTTGCGCTGGCAGATGGAGGAGTGAACGATGTCTTGGCAGCCAATGACAGCCCCGATCACCCACCATCTCGAGGCTGGAGGGTGGACGAGGAGAGACGTACAGCTATCTATATGGAGATAAGAGCAGGAGGATGAGACGGGAGGGAAAAGGTGCCAGCCGCCCAACTTCGCCGGCTCTCGTCTCGTCTCTCTGGCTTCTTATGTCCTTTTGAGATGTCGTACGGATGTCGTGGAACTGTGCTCCTAAGCGAAAAAAACAAAAGACTGAGTCCAAACCAACCGCGCTGCAGATGATCGTCGCCCAAACACTCTCTCTATTCCATGGAGCATGCCAACAAACACAAGGACGAACGACCAGAAAGGAGACAAACGAAGTGCGGAGGATGCCAGGTGCGGGTGCTGATCAATTTAGCACGAACGGTAGCCGTGTTCTGTCACGCACCTTCGAGAACAAGAGCCAGCTTCCCAAGAGCGAGCGCCACGTCCAACAACGGAGGAACAAACACACTAGAACAAGCGGAGGAATCTAAGACATGTCACTAGCTATGGCGATCCTCAAACCTACTAAGAATCGACCAACCCTGCTTCGTCGAACCGACACTGAAGAGGAACAGAACAGACAAGGGTCCTCACCTGGTTGTCTCACCCACTCTATCTCTCACATGCGCAGACTGTTCCCTTCCTCTCTGTTCCCGATCGCCCAGCCGCCAGGCCACATATTCCCGGTTTCACAAACTTTGGGTATCCTGGCGATGTCTCTGGTCTGCCACGCGGCACTTGGGGACAGTGTCTTGGGATGGCGAATTCCAAGGCCCCTCTGAAAAAGGGCGCCCTTAAGCAAGCGGCCTTGACCCTTCTGAGTTTCCGCTGTTGTCTCCGACCAACACTAAGAAGATGCACACCACTCCAGGATGGGCGATACAGCTAACCTCACTTCAGACAATCCCACACCACCACGCACACATACAGTACATACACAGCTAGCAACACATCACCAACACATCGCATTCCTCAACCCCAAATGCCGCGATATCCGTGCCTTCCCATCTCACACGCTAGCACACTGAGTTATCTTTACTTCTATACGGAACAATGGCTCCCTGACTGACAATTGCCACATACAACCAAGATATGGGAATGGGGACTCCAGAAGTTTGGTTCCTTTCATGTCCTCTCTGGAGGTCTGCAACCGGAACCGCCGAAGACATCGACTCAGCAGATAGTGCCAATTGCTCGAGCTAATGCTGCAGGCAATTCCTCTGACACTCACACTGATGCATAAGTAGGTCCCTTGATGCACCTTCGGATAACCCTAAACCAACCCTAAGTTACACCACTATCGTCACTGCATGGGTTCGCATCGTCAAATCATGGAGCATGTAATCGTTATGACATTTATGTGATTAGCTCATGTTAGTTAATCCGCTGATACACCTTTGTGATCCCCGACGCAGACCGTAGCCATCATGGACTCTATACACCACCCCGCTCTGTCCACGAATCGCATACGTCGTCCCAAAAGGAAAAGAAAACCGAAAAAAACAACCTCCCATTGCCCCCCAAAACAAGCAACCTCTCCAAATGACATACCCAAAAAGAGATGGCATATACTTCTTCAAAGAGTATACAAGAAATCCGGACGGTTATCACCCATCATGTGGATCTCCTGGGGGGTTTTGCCCGCGAGCCAGTGGTCGCGCTCTCCCTTTTGCCGGCGATCGTTCTCGCGGCGTAACAGCACGTGCATCAGCAAGCTGCCCATAGACAGGCACACCAGCATGTATGCAAGAACAACACCGTGTCCCTCAATGAAGCGCGGGCCGTTGAAGTAGATGTTCGAGCTGACCACACCGTTGAGGTTTCCCCAGCCGATGACCAGTCCGATCACCACGCCGCGCTTGTAGACTCCCTCGATGTTGTTGGCCATCCACGAGATGGTGTTGCTGATGGTCGGGTAGATACCCAGAGCGCCAAGGAAGGTTCCGGCGTACTTGACCGCGGGCTGGGTGCTGCCCAGCTGCATTCCGAAGCCAACAACGCCCAGCAGGGAGACGAACACATTGAAGAGACCACGGCTCCGCGAACGGTCGGCCAACCAACCAATGACGACAGTGAACACGGCGGCGACAGCGTACGGAGGGACAGTCATAAGTTGCGCACGGATGATGCTAGTGCTCCAGCCAAGCTCCTTGACAATCGTAGGCAGGAACATCGAGAAGGCATACAGAGGCATCACGGTACCCATGTAGATGCACATGCCGAGCCATGTCTTCCAATCCCGAAGGGCAGCCCACACATACTTGAAAGAGAAGTCCTCGTGTTCGGCAGAGCTCTGCTGGTCTTCACGGAGGCGACGGGCAACGCGGAGACGGTCGGCTTCCGAGAGAAATTTGGCCGAGTCGGGGAAGTCCTGGACAGTCCAGAACGAAGCAACACCAAAGAGCACAGTCAGGAGGCCTTCAAGAATAAAGATCCAGGCCCAACCGGGACGACCGCCAATTCCGTGCATTTTCTCGATCACGGCAGCGAGAATACCACCGAAGGAACCAGAGATGGCAGCGGCGGAGAAGAAGATGGCCTGTGAATAAGAGATGGGGGATAAACTTAGTTTTGAAGGGTGAGTGGCAGGACAACAGAGAGACACAACATACAGCTCGGATACCGAACTCAGACCGCTTGTACCAACAGCTGAGGTAGTAGTTGACACCTGGGAAAAGGCCAGCCTCCGTAAGGCCCAGGAACCAACGCGCAGCCATCAAGCCAGACCAGTTCTTCACGAAGCCCATGCTTGTCATAGTAGCACCCCACAAGATCCTATAATCGTTGAAATGAACATATTAGTGGTGCAAGCTTGCTTAGGTTTTACTGAAGAGAGTTTTGGAGCTTTCATTGTTTGTGTTGTAGACAAAGATGGAGCTAATGGAAAGAAAATCCAAATGGAAGTACATACATGATAATAGGGATGAAAATGGAAGGGCGGAACCGCTTGAGCATAACATTCGTGATAGGCTCGCACAATGCGTAGGAAATGAAGAAAATCGTCAGCGTCAGGTTGTACTGGTGAGTCGACATGCCAAGGTCCGTCGACAGGCCCGCGATCTTCGCGTTTCCAATGTTCGTGCGGTCCAAAAAGGAGAGGAGATAGAGAATGCATAGCTGGAGGTGGTGTTAGTAAAAGTCATACCCAGTAGATAACTGCAGTATAGTGGAAGTAACATACCCAAGGAATCAGCATGAAGTCCAGTCTGCGGACCAACTTTCTGTCCTACGTGACAGGCAAAAAAGGCGGGGAGTCAGCAGAGTTCAAGACATGCACGAGTTACGCAGCCCGTTCGAGAACCCGAACAAAAGGGATGGGAATAGCAGAACACTAACAATCTCCTTGCGCTCTTCTTCGCTCAGGCCGGCATCCGGGTCGGTCGGGTCGTTTGCCCGGGTCGTGTCTCGCACGGAACCGTCAGTAGAGGTGCCGACAATGTCGACATTGGGCTTCTTCTCGATGTCCTGGACAGCAGACATCGTAGCTATCTATACAGGAATAGATACTGATGGGTGAGAGAGAGGTGAGGAGTGGGATAAGTCGAACGGTGGGGGCGGGCGGTTTGCGTGCAGAATCGATGCAAATAAGGATGAGATGAATGGCGGACGTGGGCTGCTGTTGTGCAAAAGTCCGAAACACAGTCGGTAAAGCAAACAGGTGACAGTGAGCCGAGGTCACTGAAAGGTTGTGACGTGAAGAAGAAGTCAACCTGAGGGGAATGGAAGCAAAGCAGAAGATGAATACGAGAAGAGACTGGGTAGGATGATGATGAGGAAGAGCACTTCAGGACTAGGTGAGGCAGGAAGAGGGAGGGAGAGAGAGAAGGAAGAAGCAAGGTAAGACAAAGTCGTGATCGGTAGGGAGAAGGAAGAGAAATCGGAGACACACTCCAGAGGAGGAGAGAGACAGGAAGGATGAATGAAGGAACGATGAATGAGGGAGGAGATTGAGGAACGAGAAAAGAAGACGGAAATAGAGAGGGAGATGAAGAGTTCAAATACTTGGCTGAGATCAAAGAAAGCAAAACAAAAGAAGCCTTCCAGAACAAAATATAGTCAACCCAGCCTAGACTTATCCTACGCAAAGCTGAAAGGTGATATTAAATCTTGCACCCTTCTCCAAACCCACAAGAGTTTGAAGCTCTCAGGCCGCCCTTTCTAATTATAAATTCCACCTGAGCCACAGATCCCTGATCGAGGGTGGGATGCAGCGGGGAGGCGAAGATAGCGAACGGGCTTCAGAAACCGAATGCAGCAAAAGAACAGAAAGAGAAACACCACACGAGCAATGGGCGGTGTGTGAGCGAGGGAGCGAGAAACTCCAGGCCGGCCAGCGAACCACGGATGTGAGCCCGTTTCGTGAACCGCGAGATTTTCTCAGTCACCAATGTATAAGCACGGCTAAGACTACGTGTGTTGGGGAGTTGTAAGCCTCCCGCCGAGCTGAGTGACGATCCTTTGTTTCCAAAATAGAACCAGAAAGGGGGGGCGGTGATGGAATGTGTTTGTGTGCCTTGTGGGTGGTTGTACAAGGGGATCAGCAGCTGAGGCCATGGCTTGCTTCATGTGTTCGAGGGAAAGAGAGGGCTCTGGAATGCCCGGCTGCGTATCGAGGCCAACCAGCTGAACGGGATGCATATTGCAAACGACAGCTTCAAAAGACTTCGGCAGTGACGCCGGGAGTTGTGAATGGGTTCGTCGGCCAGTCAATGGAGACTCTAAACAGCCCGTTGGTGAGTGTCGAGGCTGGCCCGTGGAGGCGTGCGTCGAGAAAGTTCAGCAGCCTCCGGTGGGGGACTAAGACGAGAGCTTTCGGAAACGGCCCGAGAGTGGAAAACGCACCAATGCGGGTATGTGCCACAAACACCCAGATACTAGTCCCAGTCCGTCATTCGATGATCCGGGGGATTGAGCTCTAAGCGTGGCCCGGAACACCATACTGTACTCGACGCCGATATAGACCGGGGGGCTCTCCACGTACGTACCAGACCGCGGCGGTATCTGTACCAAAAGTACCTGGGCCGGAGCGTTTTGCCCCTCCCCCCCCACCCCAACCCCAGATATACCCCATACTCGAGGGTGAGGTTAAGACAAAGCTAAAATGAGAATCTAGCATGACCTTACCTCTTCCCCCCAAAGATTTGATTCGAGCTTTCGCTTATGCCATCCCTTGTCCACATCGTAAATCAGTTTTACACGCCTTACCCCGGAATTCTCCACCGTCGTTAACGCCCTCCTCCCCACATCCCCCGGAGAGAAGATGATGCCGTTATCTCGTCCAATGCCTTGTTTTGTCGTGTGTTCCGCTGGACCGTTCACGATGGAGTCAGTTGATCAGCGCCTGTTTCCATGCAGGTCTCCAATAGAGCTGTGACTTTTTGTTCGTGCGTTTTGCCACTCCGGGCTACCTCCGGTGAGAGTCCCGCTGTGGCCTGGACGGGATAATTATGCCTCCGGCCTGTGTCCGGGGAGCTGTAGCTGTATCTTGTGTGTTCTCCAGTTCGTTCTCATCGTGAAGATTGCTTCCCGTCAGAGACACTCTAATCAACTTCACCACATGTCTGGTCCACACGACAACGCCTGCTTAACCTCGGTCCCAGAAAACACCTCGACGTCGCAATCATGCAAGAGAGCCTCATTCCAATCACATATCCAGCAAACAGACACACAAGTTCCCCAACTTCCCCAATATCAAGTGGCCAACCAGCGTCCATGCAAACATTATCCTCACACCGGAATGACGATGTACCCCCAGCAACATTTTACCACCTATCGCACTCACAGTCCCCTCCCTGTAGCCACCGGGCCCAAATACGCGGACTTTGTTCGCTTCGGTTCGCCATTCACTGAAATCCGCACTCCTCAGACGACTCTGGTTAAAGTCACGATGTCTGGGGAATACAAGCTAAACCCTGTATTTATGGGGACCCAAAGCGCGCTCCGGGCATCCACTTGCCTCCAAACTGTCTGTGTCCTTGACTCCATTATCCGCGCCAAACGAAAGAGACAAATAATGGAGATTGAAGGAATGTACAGGGGCCAGGAAGCCACTTTCTTTGTCTAATTGAACTCTGCGAGTCCATGAAAATAGAAGAAGAAAAAAAAGAAAGAAACGAAGGAGAGTATATTCTCTAAATTCACCATTCGCTCGATTTTTTATAGACCCGCCCGGGCGGGCTTGGCCTCGTGGCATTCCGTCAGCCAACAAGCGTTTGTCCTCATCCGATGCTCGATATCTAATGTCCGGGAACCGAGATACGGGACCTGGTTTGTGAGGGCTCCCCATACGCACATGCACCAAGAATGGAAGAAAAGAACGTGTTTGATTCCCCTCATCCATAACCTCTCCGTCTGAAAAATTGTTGTCGTCTCTGTCTCTATCGCCCCTCGATAGCATATTTCGTTTCGTCCACCGTCTGGTCCGGGGTCGATGTCACCTCAATACCACCGTTACATCCGCGTGACGAGTCCACCATGACCTTCCCCCGCACCGATTCGGCAGATCTTTCTCTTTTAGCCCGTTTGTTTGCGTGAGTCTAGATCGTCTGATAGAGGGGCCGTGCCCTCCATGCAGTAATGAATGGTATGTGCATGGCAAACAATCCAATCCTTCGCTGTAGGCAATCACGAAGGAACGATATATCGGCTGGATTGGAGGGTCGGAGAGGTCGGGGTCCCTCGGAGCGAAAAGTACCGCCGATGGGATTGTGTTACATGCTCGCACCTATGTGTCTTTCATTGACGAAATCTCTGTGGTTGTCTTTTTTCTTGTGCCTTTCTTCAGACCACCCAACTTTGCCACCTAGTTGCCTCTATTGTCGAAATCTGATCGGTTTTTGACGCCGTTAGCATTCAATGCTTCGAACTAGCTGACAAAACAGAAGAAGGGTAATTGTGGCCTACAATAGCTCCGATTGAATCCCGTGTCTAGGTAAGTAGCCCACATAACAACCTCTCCAGAGATGCCTCCCAAGACCGTCGGCATCTGGGTCCGGTAGCCGGCGATGCCAGATCAATGGGACCCCAATGAACATCAACCACGATATCTATCATTCGCCTCCATGCTAGCAGTTTCCAGTGGTGGCAACTATCTTCGCAGCAATCCATGTGGAACCACTACAGGTCGGATTCCATTGTTCAAGTGATACGAGACTATGATCCTGTTAGGGTCCAGTGTATGATCATCACTACACACCAGGACGGTATGCCACTGTGGTTTGGCGTGGAACGGATGAGGAGCCTTGCAAGTTTTCCTAGTCTAAAATTGCCTTCGAAGTTTTTATCTCATTCCGCCGAAAGCCAACATCACATCTATTGGTGAACACTAGGTCATTGAGAGAAACATACATGGTGGTCCTTTAGTCACTAGCTACCCTCAATGTCATTACCGCCTTTCCAAACCCCTTATATCCAGTCCAACAGGCTTATCAGTTGAATTTTGATCCAGTAAGTTTTCCACCACAGTCTCTCCTGAACACAGCCTCCGGTTATGATTCACTTGCCTCAATCTCTGGATACGACGTCTCAGGGGACAGCAATATTGACATACTCCATAGAAAATGACGGTGAAGTGAGGACCGGAATTTGATGGATGTCCGGTGCGAGCGCATCCCATACGAAGGAAATATGCCGCCGACTGTTGGACGGACGTCCCTCCATCTCTCGACCACGTGGAGCGGGAGCAAGCGACCTCCATGAGAGATGAAACCATGGAACTGGGTTCCTGCAGGAACATGCCATCTGCATCCAGCGCGACGGCGGCGTACGTCTCTCGCTTCTTGGATGGCCAGATGTTAATGTCCGGTGGCACCGCTGCACCACATATCGTGATCGGTACCTGACGTGTGTTCCATCCACGATGGACTGACCTATTCAGGTCCATGGATGTATGGAATCCGGTGACCGCCTCTCAACATCGGTGGCTTGTCCTTACGGCCCACACCCATATTCTATGCTTTGAACCGAGCTCGGTGTCAGCTATTCAGTGGCTCCTTGCCTTGCCATCTACCCCGACCGAATGCGCGAACGAAATGTCGACGCAGGGTGTTGGTGTCAATCCAGAGAGAGCCGTACTGCCGCCATCTCCAATGCTAACATCTCTCTCTTGACCGGGTCTTCAATGTAGCATTGATCTTGGATTCGTATCACGGACTAGGACTAACACGGGAGACCGGAAGTGGACCCAACTCCAAAAGCATTCCTCAACCACCTCGGTGTCCGGTTGGTAGTATTCTGATGCATTAGTTGCGATATAGACTACTCCAACCAGCATTCTCATGCCTGGCATGGCGGGTGAAGTTCAATGGTCTCATTCAGAGGACCACGGACGAAGTCCGTAGAGGCCTGGACACCGAGAACTTTAGGAATGGCAAATTTGACTCTAGACACTAGAGATGGAGGTTTCATGGTCGATGCCCAGAACGACGGCGCTCAATCATTTCTAGAGCGCGGAGTTTGCAGCTCCGACACCACTAGAGTTGACGGACTGGCATTGAAGGCCCGGCAGCTGATACCAGCCGGTCAACCACCGGAGCTACGGGTTTATCGATCCTTGTCTCCAGAAAGGCTGTCGATGATATGCTAGTGTCACTTTTCTTCCTCTACGTAGTGTTTTGGTTAAAGGGGTGGTCAAGACCTGTCCCTTTAAGAGTCATACTCATGGTCCTCATCTCGTGAAAGCCACTTCATGATACTACTGTGAATGATGTTTTGCATCGGAGGCAATTAACCCCTTTATCCTGCTGTTCGCCATATTTCCTTTTCTTCATCATCGGGGCCCCCATCGACGACGAGACGGCCTCTCATATGGTTCACCGTTATTACGCCCAACAGTTGTAGTCGGAAGATGCTCAACCTCTGGCATGGAGTCTCCCAGTATCCTTCGAATATGATAGACGAGCATACACCTTTGCTTATCACACTCCATGTTCAGCGTCATGGGGCGTCTAGCGTCCTGCGGCCCGTGATGGCCGCTCATATTTCTTCCGACGCTTGACACCTGGCACCTCCGAGAGGATCCTTCCTCTGCTCAATCGTGTTCCGACAAGTCGTGTGAATAGTCTATTGCTGGTTCAGCCCATATCGACAAATGTCCTCCCAAGAAGCTAGCACATGCTCTCTTGGATAGTCATCACCCTGCATCCCGCTGTGACTGCACATAAGACGAAGTCCAGACGCGAAACCTTAAGAGGCATATTGTTCCGATGCCAAGGGTGAGCTGAGAGTGCCAGGACACGGACCTTCCGGCCCTAAACTATCGCGATTGACACATACTGTACACATTACCATGCGGCCTCTGATACAACTACACACTTATCTCCGGCTAACTGGATATAAATTCGATCGAACAACCCCCCACCTAGTACACATCACTCTTGTCCGAAAGTATCGAGATAAGAGCAATCCGACGTCGCACAATACAAATTGGGCAATCACAGGTGAAGGGCCGAACACTGGTCTTATCACAGGCGGCCGGCTGGCAGCACTGTTAGAGTACGGGAGCACAACATGACGCCGTCGCCAAGCGTACATATACGAGCCGATGTGAAAGCGCAAATGGCTGTGGTGGTAGTGAGTAATACGGGCAAAATAGCGAGATATCGGAAGTGACCACGACCACATACCTCAGAACCCGCATATGTTGGCAATCCCTAAGAGCTGCCACTATTCCGACAAGCGGATGAGAACCTGGGGGTGAGGAGCCTTGGTTCTCGCATCACTGAAACCGGGCATCACAGCACATATGCACATACATATCTACCGGGGAACAGAGAGTAGTGCTATTGTCCTATAACTCTAGCTATTCGCCTCCAATATCTGGTGTGCTGAAAATTGTCCCGCTGTCTCGAATAGGCAATCTAGTGTCATACCGTGCAGTAGTGGAGGTTGCAGTCTGACAAGAATCTGGTCGTGTAGGTGTGTGGATAATCAGTTGTGTGTCGTCTCTTTATAGTATGCACTTAAGGGTTGCAGAAGCTGTGATGTGACCATGGAACCAGGACACTGCATCAGCACTGCAAAAAGTGACTGATAAACGTTTATCCGGGGAGAAGTCTGCAGTTCAAGACACTTATGGGTGTCTATAGCCCACCAAAAGCAGCGGCAAATTCCAAACAGGCTGCCTTTACTCGAAAATACCTATCACTTCTCACCTCCCAGCACCTTGGTGGTGGTTTTCTTTTCTTCTCGTTTGTCTCCATTACCAGGTTCAGCATGGGCCAAGGCCAGCTGAGTCCCGCTGTTATCTGTGCAGGAAGGTCGTTTCTGCAGGCCACCCCTCCTTTTACGTGCATTCTTCCGCGATAAGAATTCACAAACACACGCATGGTTCTTCAAGAGCATTTTAAAGGTGTTTTAAATATTTGTGCGGCTGGTCGTTACACGGCATCTTCAAGTTCCGCTAGGCGACGCCTCCGGGCGCGGCGTCATGAATGCCGTGATATGGAAGTGTGAATGTCGGCCGGAGCGAACAGGAAAATGGATCGGCGGTGAGATAACACAGAAACAAAAAGGGAGAGGTCTTGGAGGGTGACATCTTGACGGATAACACGCTCTGTGCTGCAACCCACCGCCATTTGTATTCGCCCAACTCGCTGTATCAGGGTTTGTTCGGAGCCAAACGACTATTTTCATGTGACTTACCGCCGGGGAACTACACCCGGCCAATACATTTAATCGCATTGAAAGCGATACACAGCGATCGCAGCCCGCTATTCGTGCAGTTGAAAAAAGGCGACAAGCAATGCAAATCACGGTCGGACACATCACAGGTGTTGTCTCTCTACACTAAGAGTCTCAAATACATAGCGATAGCGTCATCATTATGAAAGAGGAGGCTTCCCCGTGTTTTGTGTAATAATGCGACAGAAACAAACGAAAAGACCTCTTCCTATCAACATTCGCGGGCCTTTTGACATTTTGGAAAATTGATTGTATTGGAGATCGCTAAAATTATCCATTTCCAGTCTTGCTCCTCTCTCTTGTCGTTGGCGATACCTTCAACGTTGCTGTTCAAACCATTCGGCTGGTTTTAAGGTTGAACCCTCTCCACCCACCCCCGCGCGCCCCACCTTTCCCTGTGATTGGAACGATGAGGGAAGATGGATAAGTTGATGGAAAAATGAACTTAGGAATTGAGCATCTGCATAAAAAGTTAGATATAGGAGGAAGAAAAGAGCTAGACTAGAAATAGACAGAAGTCCGGTATTTATAGGCTAGCTAGGACTAGGCTTCAGCCCAGGTCACGTAATAAACGCATTTCCGTCCTTCCTTCCAGCTCATAGCTTACACGCCCCTTAGACGCAAATACGTTACTAACTAACGATACGCCCCTCGGAATAAATAATATAAGAAGAAAATCTTAATTATTAGAGAAATATAAGACGGAAGAAAAGAAACTTTAGTATAGGAAGCGCGGGAAAAGAAAATATATAAAACTTAAAAACCTTTAAACCGAATAGGAATAGGAATAGGAATAGGAAAGAAAAAAAAAATATATTTTATTTCATTAGAGCACTTCGAAATCGGTTATAAAGCTAAAAACTAAGTAGCTTAGTTAAGATATCAGCTATTTATTCCGTATTTAGAACGTATTTAATAAATAAAAACTTAGAACGAATAGATTCCTAAATTAGGTGGAACTTCGGATATATATACTTACTCTTATTATAGAATCTCGGGTTATTAATAAGCTTAAGAATACTAGTATTATCGACGCGTAGGCGGATATCATAGGAGCGGTTAATTTTATATAGGAAATTACGTAACTATAAAGCTTCCTTAGTAGCTATATTTACTACTATATATTTAGCCTCGATAATCGATTAGGTAATAACTACTTATTTCCGGCTTACCTAAGCGACCGGACTACCCTAGATTAAGAGAACCTATCCTATAATAGACCTACTACCTAGTATTATATTATAGCTAGCGTCTGAGAACCTAATTACTAATACTAGTAATTTATCTAGCTTAGGCGGTCTCTAATATCTTAAGGATAAGTTTATTATCGCTAATAGATATCTTATAATCCGTCTTAGTAATATAAGTAAAGGCCTAGTCGACGAATCGGTAAATACTATATAATAATAAATAGAAAACGCTAAGTCGGGTCTAGTTATCGTTATTATATATATAAGTTAACTAATTAATAAGCGATACTTTTCTATATTAGTAGTAGAAAGCCTTTTACTATCTAAGGTAGTTAAGTCTACTTTAGATATTAGGATAGATACGGCCCTTATCGTGAAAACGTTAAAACTAGCGTTTTCTATAACTATCTCGGTATATTATTATTAGTATAAAGAATAAAAGTCGAATTCGATTCTAATTACTACTCCTAGTAACTACTATAGCTAGCCTATAAGCTCTACTTTTAGGTGTTATTATAGCTTATATTTAAAATTAGATAGTATATACTCCTTCTAACTAAAATATAGGATATTATCGATATAGGTAACTAGAATTATGCCGTCCTTTTAACGATAGAAGGATGCTTCGTCTATCTATAGTCTAATAAAGCCTATACTTAATAGTATATCGTATAGTCTTAATTGCTATTAACGGCTAGCTTACTTAAGACTATATAATACTCTTCTTAGACGGATAAACGACTTCTCTATCTAGCTTAATTTCCGGATAAAGTCCGGGTTACGTCTTCTAATTTCGCATATTAGTTAAACTATACTTTTATATTATTTTATATATACCTCCTCTTCTAGGAGTCCGTATAGAAACGCCGCTATAATATCTAATTAACGAACTACTAGATATTCCTTAGTAGTAATAGCTAGTATAACTCTCTATATCGCTATATAGGACGTAGCTATAAACGTCTCTTAATAATCGAAACCTTCTCTCTAGAGGAAACTACGGGCTATAATACGTGCTTTTCGTTTAACGATTTATCTATTCTAATTAAATTTAGACTTTAGTACCTATTTAGCTAATATCGGTCTATATCGAGAAGGTACCGACTTAATAAATTTAAATACTTTACGGTTAAATATATTTATAAGTTCCGTAATACTAGCTAATAACTATTCATTAGTATTAACGCCCCTTAGAGCTAACGTTATTATTACTAGGTTATAAAAACTAGCTTTAATCACCTCGTTAGCTTTAGTAGGTTTAATATCGGACTAATTATTATATTTATTAATAAGTAGTTAGTCTAAACTTATTAAGTCGATAGTATTCGGGCTAGCTTTATAGTTCGTAGTAAGTCGCTATACTAAATCATCGGGCTTAGTCTTAATAACTAGGTCGTTAAAGTCTATTTAGTTACTATTCTAAGTAATAAGGCGAGTAGTTTTCTTCTTAGCGAAGGTTCCCTTAGGCTACGATTTTAATATATTAGATAGCTATTCCTCTAGGTCTTCTAGGATTCTTATATTAGACGAAATCTAGACTTTTTGGAACTTAGGTACCTATACTTTATATAAATATATACCTTAGTAACTAACTAATAAGCTAAACTCTCCTCGTAGAGTAAATTTACTTAGTAAATTAGTATCTATTCGTATACGGACTTTAGCTAGTACGTAGATAATAACACGGGAGCCTAAGGTTCTTAAATAAGTAATATTTAGGTAGAAGTCTCGCGTCTTATCTACCGGCATCTAGGCCTACTAGCGCTCTATAGGACTCGAACCGTAAGTATTAACCGTTATATTAATAAGTTATATAACGGCTTCTAAAATATATCCCTATAGATATATCGGAATATTTTACTATATTATAGTTACCTTTACTCGAATTACTAGTTCCTTTATAGTACGTTTAGTACTACTATTATATATATAGCTATATACTAGGGAGGGGTTAACTTTTAAGCTAATTCTATTCGTAAACTTAGTAATTATACGAATCTACACGTCCGTCCCGTTATCTATAATAATTAACTCTAGAATAGAGTCGGTAATATTTATTATATACTAAATTATACTCTTAATTTTATTACTAGCTTTTAACTTTCTATCTAAGATATAGATAAACTTTATCTTAGAATAGTTATCTATAATAACTAGAAAGTATCGTTTACTATTAATAGTTTATACCGATATCTTAGCTACGTCGTAATATAATACCTANTCGACTTATTTACTAATGCTCCTTTAATAGACTATAGTATCTTTAGGAGAACCTCGGCACTTAGATATCCTAGTCGTTTATATATTAGGCGTAAGCGTTAACGTATACTTAATACTTACGTGAAGCTTTTAGGTACTAGTTAACGTCGTTTTATCTATTAAAACGTATAATATTATTATAGATAATAGGTATATATACGGGCTTCCGCATAATATTATTACGGATAATAAGCGTATATACGGGCTTCCGTATAATATTATTATGGATAATAGGCGTATATACGGGCTTCTATATAATATTATTACGGATAATAGGCGCATATACGGGCTTCTATATAATAAGCTTACTAGAAGTTATAACTTTTATAAAGAAGCCTCTATTTTCTATATCGATTTTAGAAATTAAGATATCTTCTATATTAAAAATACTATTACCTAAGATCTTACCTCTATTACGATATAGAACCTCGCCGCTAAAAATATAGATTAGAAATATTATTATTAGTAATATATCTTTAATACGTATAGAAATAATACCTAATAAAGTCTTAATATTAATTACGACGTTTCTACGCTTCGTAGCATAAATAGGTCCTCTACTTATAGTTATATATATACGGGTCTCTTAAATAGTTCCTTATTTAAACTAACGTTTATTATTAATAGAATATATAGAAGTACCTATATTAAATAGCTAATCTATTCTCGAATAATATAATGAATAGGTAAATAGGTTATAACCGATTACTTCTTTTTTAAAATATTTAATAGTATTAATAGGAAAAGAAGAAGAGAGGGAAGACTTACTAATAGTTATTTACCGTCTTTTAAATATATTATTAGTTAATATTATAGCGCTTACTACTCTCTTATAACTAGTAGCACTCGCGCTTACGTTTACTTTACTATAAATAGTAAAAGACTTCTACTATTACGGTTATTACTATTTATAAGCTTTAATTTAATAATCACGCTCCTTATAACTAAAGCGGTTATAGTACCTATATCGGATTATTAGTTATAGACCGGGCTTATTCCTCTAGTCACTCTAGCTAATACTACCGTTACGAGTATTATTATTATTATTATTATTATTATTATTATTATTATTATTATTATTATTATTATTATTCGCGCTAGACTTATTATCGAACTTTGAATTAACTTTCTTATCTAACTTCTTTATATCCTAGGTAACTCTCTCACGCTCTTAAAATAGCTATACTAGCTATTTATAAAGCTCGTTTAATATCCTACTTAACTATACCGTAATACGTATAGTAACCTACGTCTTAGTATTAAATATATCCTTTACTACTATTAGTAGTAGGATGGTCCTAATATTATCCGTAATATTAGCCCTATAGCGTTAGACTTCTAGTTACTTATAGTTAAAGCGCGAGAGAAAAGTAATAAATTTCTTACTACGTTTTATAATATAGGAACTAATATCTAATAGGTCTTCTAGAGCTTAGAACTTAGTCTTCTAGCTATCACGATTAAAACGGTTAGATAACTTATTCTAAATATTAGAAACACTTATACTATTAACTATAATCTATCTTATAATGCTAGCTATATTCTTTAGTATTTTACCTCTTACGAGTAGATTATTTTATTTATTAAGATAACCGAAATTATCTAGCTTTAGACCTATACGAATAATCGCTACGTAGAAGGATAAGGCCTACGTACGCTATATGCGGCTATCTATTAACTAGTATTATTAATTAAGTATCTATTTCTATTTAGAAAGATCGATTACTTAGTTAGTGCCGGTCGTTATAGGCGACGGGATAAAATTATCTATAATAATAGAATATAACGGCGGGGATAATACTATCCGAACGGAAGGAGGTCGGTATATTATAGGAGGTACGGTCTAGGTCGTAGAGAGTATACTAAAAAGACCGGGAAAAATCGGGGCTAACGAGGAAGGGGCTAATAAGGAAGGGGCGAAACGAGCTAGAACTAGTTAAGATTAGTAATCTTTAGAGTTAGTAATAAGTCTTACGTCTAAATTAGAAACGGGAGAGGGGGAACGCGAGAATTCCGTTAATATCGACGGAGTTATTACTAGTAACGGTTAATAAGTAACTAAATTAGTAACTATATTAAGCGCGGCTAGGCGGCGGTATTCACTACGAGTCAGACGACGATTATTATTAGGATTTATTATTAGTCTACGAGTCGTTACGTTACTAATAGCTTCATAAATTAGAGATTAACTTATAGTAAATAAAAAAAAATAATTAAACTAAAAAAGGATACTAAAAAAAAAACTATCTAGCTTAGTCGGTATTTAGTCTTATAATCTATAATTAGAACGATAAGAGAAGATAGATAAGTTAATAGAAAAATAAACTTAGGAATTAAGCATCTATATAAAAAGTTAGATATAAAAGGAAGAAAAGAGCTAGACTAGAAATAGATAGAAGTCCGGTATTTATAGGCTAGCCAGGACCAGGCTTCAGCCCAGGTCACGTGATAAACGCATTTCCGTCCTTCCTTCCAGCTCACAGCTCACATTCCCCCACGATCACTGTCTAGGGTTAAACCCTGGACTGCAACTGTAATATCGGCGAACCCTAGGAATCACGGAAAAGAATCTCACCAATACCACCAAAGTCGAAACTCTATCTCATCAAGACCAGGTTTTGCTTTTCCCAGGGTTCTGCTCCTGTTTCTGACAAACGGCGCGAATGGAACACCCCCCCCCCCCCCCCCCCCCC